>BGZK01001009.1:0-228277 GCA_005406025.1 Eumeta japonica
TCACATCAATAAAATTCAGGATTTCTTTAATCGTTTCTGGTATAAACTTCTTGTTCAAAAGAAGTATACGTTGTTTCAGTCTCTAGCTCCTCGATGCCCTGATAGCTAATACGAGTACAATGGCTATATCCATTAATATTATCGATAATTTTCCTACTGCTTGTTGCTTTAAAGCTATATTTAACATGATGTGCTTTGATAGTTTTACATGATCATTATGGACTGCAAAATTACGTCTTGAGAATAAGGACGCACTTGACGAGCACATTTCAGGCTTTTTTACGTTTTCATTACATCCACCTAAAAGAGTAAAGTAAAAGTCCAGGATTGTGGTGGTATCGAAATTACTTGACATTCTGTTGTTATATTTTTTATTGGTAACGTATTTTTTTCCAAATGCAGTAATAATTTTCTTTAAAATTAAAGCAAAGTATTTTCAGTTTGTAAGGTTGCAAATATTGTATCGTCTATTTCTTGTAAATAAATGGGTGCTATTGTTTTTTGTTATGAATAGTAAAAATTTATATCTTTGGAAAATTTTCCAAAATTTTTTTCTTCTAGATGGTGTGGAGTAAAACAGAATTCATTTCAACAGAGTTGTCTTCGAAGGTTTTTTCAATACATCGGTGTACAGTTCATGCAATATATAGATAACAGCCCTTTCTTAATTACGTCGTTCTCGATGATGCCACTTATTTCATTAAAAGCTAATTGATGATATTCCCGATGAAAATGCCAATCACTTTTACTGATGGTTTTTAGAAGAGGATATTTTATTATTGAAATTAACTGACAATGATAAGATATTTTGGACCAGAAATTTTGTTCAATTTTTTAATAATTTGCATACCCTCTTGACCTTCGATGTTGGGTAATACACTAAATTTAAATTGGTTAGTATCAGCTGTATGAAGTGGAACTTTTTGAACGTATTTTTATGTTTCCTGTTACAAAACAAAAACAATTTGATAGTCGATACTATCAGTATTCTTTTCGGGTAGAATATTTATATTCTGAGTTGAATCATTATTCACTCAATATCTGGTTTCCAAAGTTTCAATATTTTCTTGAGAAGTTGTAGAATAAAGTCCTATTGATTCAGAAGTAACATTGATTGCAATAGTATTGAAGATTCTGTAGAGGAAGACAAATGAGATGATTCTGTGGTCAACTTAGGTATCAACGACGAGGTTGAGCTATTGTCTGTCATCTACTGGATGATTTTTTCACTGTTTTTTTTTCGAATTTTCAGGTTCAAAAGTTAAATATTTTTCATAAGTCCAGTAAATGCTTTATAACATTCCCGGTGATAACCATTTTTTGTATACTCATCAGGTAAAATAATGTCTTTATACTTGAGGTTATGTTTTTTTCTGATTTTCAAAACAGTTTGACATTTTTTTAACGTTTTCTCCGAAAACAATGTTATTTTACCATCACTTTTATTACAAACGAAACAAATTAATTTAATTAATGTATCTGCCATAATAACACTTTTAACTAAAATTACACTTTTATGTCACAAAACACTGCACAAATACCAATTATAAAACGTTGGTTGTATCCACGCGTAACACATATTACTGATCAATACAGCACTAAACGGCAGATGATGCGCAGTAAAAGATCGCAGTTGACTAAGCGCCCTATCTCACTCACACTCACTTGAACAGTTGTTACCTCACGCTCGCACCTACAGCGGACTTTTAATGTGTCTGGCAAGATGCCATCGAAACCATCAAAACTGTCCGGCTATTGGAGTAACATCTTTTTATAAGTCCCTAAGTAACATATATAAAATTCAGCTTTTATACTTTAACGACAGTATTATTATAATTTATTCAAGTTTAGGGGTGTCTGGGAGGGGGTAGCAACTGTCATAAGTGTCCGTCAATGGATGACGAGATTTCTAAAGTTATCCCGAAGAAAACATAAAAAAATGAGCTTTATACTCTAACGAATTTAAGGTACTGTTTTATACACCTTTGCTACCTGTCACCTGCCGAAGTAACCACGACCCAAACTCTATAGTCGCTGATCATTCTTATCTGTATAGGGGACAAGCAAAGGAAAACTTTCAGCTTTTATAAAATAACGAAGGTCTGACCATCATGGGCTCTTGCTCTACTACAGACGATGTGGCCCACAAATTGCTAATCTGCTTGCTGATTTTGTAAACTATGTCAGTTATCGTATTACGGATTTAATCTTCTCGGAATTTGTATTGCAGAGATATTTTGAGCACAACTCTTTTAGTTGCGTTTCGAGTGACTGGGTTTTTCGCAGAAACCAACAACACGATCAATATCTAACAATCATATATCGTTATTAGCGGCATGCGCAAACGCTTGCCATACACGAGCACTCCATTTGAATGGGTCACATGTAAACGGTGCAATCACACGTGCCACGCTATTAAAATTTTGATATTTTGGAGTTGCAATCCAAAATCGCAATTTCTGCGTTGGAGTCGTCCAATTACTAGACATTTTGATATTGAATTCGATGACGCTGTATCAAGACAGTTCTAAGACAGTTGAGTTTGACCTCTAAAGAAATTGTGCTCATAGCTGATCGGACATACATCGTCGGTAGACGTATTCAGATCGTCATCATCAAATCGAAAGCGAGTGTCGGTTTCATATGATTTTAATTTAAAAGATTCCAATATTGTGGAAGAGATTGTTGAGGTATAACGTCTGAGATTTTGTCTCACAATTTCCTGCAGTTGAATCGGTTTAGAGCTTCCGTTTTGTTGCCGGACGGACATAGCGGTTTCTCGTACAAGATATCTCTGATTAATAAAAGTCACTTTTAATATGTCTGTAAATTTTGTGGTATATGGTATTGCAGCAGCTCTTTAATAAAATTTGTATTAGAGATGGAGGATTTTGGAACAGTCGCCGGACGGTGATAGCGCAGGTCCGCCGCGCGCTTTCAGGCAAAGAGCGTGTAATTTAATTTGTTTTAAGTTGAAAGTCATTGGTCGATTCGCCGTTGATCAGAATTCAAATCCGCACGAAGACAACGCGCCGAATCCTCGGACATCCCTGCTATTCGGTATGCAGATTTATTTAAAAATTAAACGTGTGCACTCTAGGATTGCGGTAAGGCTATTGCATAGCATTTTTATCAACTTATGCAATTATAATTATTTATTTATTTATGCAGATTTTTTCTTTGGTATTAAGTCAAGTTTTTCATCACTTTCTTCATTAATAAATGCGTTTGTTTATTCATATTTAAAAACACTACACAAATCATACGCGTTTAGCTGTTCACCAGCAACTGCTGTTCACTGTTGTACATATGTATACATAGGTACATGTATAACCTACATGTAAACTTACGGGCACATGCGGTGAGTGTGGCATTACAAAGATATGATAGATACCTATGCACATGTATGTTCTTTCACAAACAGCTGCTTACGTATTCCTTATTTCTGGAGCAGCTCGTCTGATGTGAGTTTGCAGTCAACATTACTTACATTACGTTAAGCGAACGCTCGGCTGAGCTACATGATAGGAGTGGGGTGTTAGGTTTTATTTTCGTTACGGAATTTCTTGATTCGGTCGCCGCGCTCAAAGCCCGCGATAAAAGCTATGCAATAGCTTAATAAATATTTTTATATATCTTTTAGAATAAAATGTAACTGTATTTATTGATCAAAATAGATAAACGTTCGTCCCATGACCTTCTGGGTAGTTGTATAGATCCTGTTGTAACTTTCAGTTTTTCGCAATCGTAGCTGACAACCTACGTAGGCAACAATATTGCCGAATATTTGCATTTTCGCCATTTCTGCCGCCGTACGGGAGAAATGGCCAGTATGTTTAGCGTTTAACATCTTTGTTAGCGATCATGAATACATTTCACGGACGTCAATTCCGAAACCAGTATGCACCTGTGACCCACACGCCTACCATTCTCATTTGTCGGGTAGACAAATCGAGGTATATTTTAATGAATATGCTCGATTTCGTAACGTCACATACGTTTGTGGGTTAATGATCAATTGCACGACCTCAGAAAAAGCCGCCGTCGCGTCGGCCAAAGCCGGCGATCGGCATTCCTCTAACGCGCGTACGTATGTCACCTCTCCGGTCGTGATCGAATTGCGAAACGCGCACCGAATCCGCCCAACGCGCGCTGGCTGCCGCGCCCTTTCGCCGCCCGACCCGACCTTATTCGGCGCAATACCCTCGTCGACGGGATTTGAATCCTTCCATATACAAAAAAAATTTGGTTGCCTGTAAAGTCGGTATACGGGCGAAAGTTTTACGTGACAACGACTTTGAATGGTAAAATCATTTTAATGTGAATATTCATTCGTATAGTAGGAAGAAGGATGAAATAATAGTAACAATTTAAAACATTTATTTATACAAAGAATTATATTTAAAACATTAATTTATACAAAGAATCTCGCACTGAATTTCATATTAACAAAATTTTATTTTACCTTTACACATACATACGTATTTATATACAAATATACATACAATAACTTGCAATACATTTGCAAGCACTAATTCTAGTGCTGCGCGCGCGGCAGACCGATCATAGTTGAGTGGGAGAGAGACGCAAGGCATTCGGCGGCCTCTCTCGTTCGGTGACTCATCGTTACGTTACCGAGCGTTACACTTTTTCAAAGTGACTCCCAGCCGCAACCTAATTTAAGACGTTGTCACGTCAAAAAATCGATAATGACCACCTGCTGATGAAATAAAAGTAAATTCGTCGTAAAGAAAAATAATATACAACGAATGCCGTATTTATTCCAGTCAATGAAAAGGAATTGGTGAGATATACCTGAATATTTACTTTGTTGCTTTGTTCAATCTATACTGTTATAAAACTCTGGGCCAGGTGTGCGCATTAGAGATATTTTGAAAATCAATTGCGACCTTTTCAGAATGATCGTTTTCATGATTTCTGTCTCTGTAACGTAACAGTTTATTATGGTGTCATACTAAACCACACAAAAAATTTTAACGTGATTTCTGAAATTTTGCAGTTTGGGTCCAAATTAAAATCTAAGTTTCGTTTTATGTAGCATGCTACCAATAGTGTAGAACCGATGATTACGTTATTAAGCCCTATTTTAGTAGTTTATTCCGACGAAGTAGCATTTTCATGTATTTTTTATTATATTTTATTCTGTTATTTATTATTTTACAAATTAATAATGTATTTAGCATCTCATCGAAGTGAATGTGCATAAACATACTAAAATGTACATTTTTTACATACTATGCATTAAAGAATCAATAGAAAAGGCACATTCTTAAGTCCAATAAAATGTAATGGATGAAAAATATATCTATAAAATTTCATATATTATTGAAGTATAGGTGAATAGATTTACATAACATGTTACTGATTGACTCAGTAAATTATATGTTTTATAAAATAATGATTTCATTACCTTCATTTGTGAAAAATGTCAACGATACCTCTTTAACATAGAATGTTCTAGTTACTTAAAAATGGGTATTTGCTAGCCATTATTAATAATTTTAATGTCAAAATTAACAGCACGACGTAGGAAAGAAAATCCCAACAACGTTGAAGGTTGCCATGAATCCCCCGAGTCTTTTGTTATCTATTGTACTTGTACCGGTTATGAAAAGTTAGGGACACACCATACTTTAACCAAAAAACGTGACTTGTGCAATCGATGGCAAAATTATTAACATCAAATTTCCTTTGATTTTAATTAATATAAATAAAAGAAACAGTTTAGAATATATCAGAACATGCTGACTGTAGGGTTCCGATGCCGTTACTACAAAGAAATATTACAGATGAAAACTATTTAATAACATAGTTTATTTAAAAATGTAATAACACCTTTTCCATAATTCCACACATATATATAAGCACTTTGATAATAGTTAGAAAATTTTGACAAAAACCGACTTCAAAAAAAATCTATTCCAAAATAAAATTAATATGTACTAAAAAGTAAAAAAATTATTGCGTATTGTTCTACAACTTAATAATCAATTTACTTTTTCTACTCATCCGTATGTAGGTACGATTTGTGTATTTAACACGCAAGAAGGTAGGTAGGTACCTACTTACTTCTTTAATTCAACACATACCTATGAATAACAAACAATGATCAAAATATTTTTTAGAGTTCTCTAAGTAAAATGAAATGAAAAATATTAGACTACTTAAAAGTCAATCAAATTATTACAATAATAAATATAGTTACAATTATTGTTATTTTTGAGTATTGCTAGGGTATATTGTAGTGTTTCCTTTACGACATATTAATTTGTTTTAAATTCGGTTTCTTTTTGTAAAAATTTTGTTTAGTTTTGTATTTTAGTGAATCTGAAATACTCTACTAATTTGTCTGAATATGGGTAGACCTATTATACGTACTGCTCAGATCGCACCTTACTGTAAGTTGTTAAAAGTTCCATTGATCATTACATTGACTACCATACCATTGGACTTGAGCATAACGACGTTACGATAGGTGACTCAAATATCCGGATAGCTTATAAAAGATTCGGCTGAGTATTAATTTGCTTCTAAGAATTGAAGAGTTCCGTTACTTTGTCATGGATCCCATAATCAGAACCTAACCAAACTCTCATCAAATACCCTTGAAGTACATCTTTCCGATAAAAAAGAATCATCGAAATCGGTTCGCGTGATATTGAGTTATTCGTCCATTTGTCGCACATACCTACTTAATGCAATTTAAATTTATGTAATTTTTTCATGGATGCCATTATTAGAACTGAATCAAATTAAAATGGGACCACACGAAAAGCACCAGCTTTCAAATAAAAAAAGAATTATCAAAATTGGTTAACCCAGTCGAAATTTCTGAGGTAACAAACATAAAAAAAAATACAGTCGAATTGAGAACCTCCTCCTTTTTAATTTTGAAGTCGGTTAAAAAACAAGTAGGTATGTCTACTATAATTTTAAGCTAATAAACTAAGTTGTACCAGCAAAAGAGCGTATGTTATATACTTACGTCCAAAAGAACGTAAAAATATAAATAAATGTGCTTCTCAACAAAAGTTGAGAAGCACATTTTGTACTAACTCAAAAATGATACATTCGATCTTATTCAATATAATTTTTGTTGAAAGTATTTATTATTTATTAAGATCTTTGTATTTTTTTTCATTTTTCCTGAACGTATAGTTTAAAAAAATAAATAGAGGGGGGGGACACAATTTCTCATAATTTCAAAGCGATTATTTGCGAAAATATTCAATTAATCAAAAAAATTACTTAGAAACTTTAATATATTTTTGACAGAACTGTTGAAATATGTGCCACACTTTGACGTTTGCTTGAAAAAAATTTTCAGTTTCTATTACATGTATGGATTGCCCTTCCTAGAAATATTTATTTTTATTATTTAACTACCAAACTAAGTAGCGGCTTATACAAGACACCTATACTCTGAATTTCATCGTTATGTGTCTTGTAGTTTTCGAGTAAAATGCCTGTGATACGCGGGCGGACATGACCAAACTATAATCGTTCCGTTTTTGCCATTTTGGCTCGGAACCCTAAAAAGGAATCATTACATAAATAAGAGAGATATCTCTCACTTTAAAAATCGCACAGCGACATTGCTAGCTTTACAAAGCGTTGGAAGTCGAGCAGATATGATTTATTTATTTCGACCATTAGTGAGCAACCTTTATGTTCGCTCTCTAAGCGTTAAAGGTCATCATGTGGTCCATTTGCAGATAAGAAACTTATTATGTATAGTAAACTTAACCAATAGCAAAATTACTTAATACCTTACTTATTGATATGTAACTGTGAACTGATCTTTTAACTGATTGTTTAAGAGGAAATTTATGAATTTGGTATAAGTGTTTACGATGCAATGTATTCGACATAAATAAAAAGTACGATTGGACTGTTTTACATTTTAATTTTAATTTTTATTTCCCTACGATATTCTAAATTTTATCTGTTAAACAACTTTTATAATACAGTGAAACCAGGTTAAGTGAGACATCAAGGGACCTGCAAATTCGTCTCACTTGCAGAGGTATTCCATTTACCCAGTGTCTCAGATATCCAGGTATAAATAAATATCTGTCTCATTTACAGAGGGTTCCATTAATAGAACCTTCAACTTCATACCATTACTTCAGTTTTTCACGTACTGATAACGATATGAGCTTTTGTTTCGGCATTTTGTAAATAAACATCAGTATGATAGTAAAGCAAAACTAAAATTAGTAAAACAAAACAAAGATTATTGAGGTTCAAAATTAGTTAAGTGCTGAATTTGCGGGTAGAATAAACAAACAAACAAAACGATGTCATCTCAGCTACAGAGGTCAATGCATATAAAATTCACTCGCTGTCTCAGTTATAGAGGTAATTATGACGATAAAATAGAAAGCACGAATCCCAGATATAGAGGTTTGCTTCGTCCCACTAACAGAGGTAATTCAGTGCCAAAGTGTTATGACCTCAACATGCATTCCAGTTATGGATGTTCCTGGGATGGGATGGGACCTGGATAAGTATCCAGGTCCCACTTAACCGAGCTTCACTATACTTCACGATTTCAAAATAAATAAGTTTGGAATTGATGACTTTATCTAGCGATGTATAAATGTGACGATTTATTCGTTACAAAACGTGTATATAATCAGAGCACAGTGCTAATTACATAATTAATTAATCGCATTAGAACCAGTGCAAGTCGAGATAACCACGAACGTGAATTAAACAGCGCTAAAAGGCGAACTTACGAAGCGAGTCTAAAACAAGCTGCCACAAGGCTGTAGATGATAATCGCTAATTTGGTTATTTAAGGTGACCATTCTGGAAGACAGATTTCTATTCGCATGTGTCTAAGTGTACATATTTTTTTTTTAAATATGATCACTACCAAGGGAATGCTAAAACTTATAAGAAACTCGTACTATCGTTTACATTATTATGCTATATACATTTTTTTAATTGATGGGAACTTAAAAAAGATTTGTGAGAATTGTAAAATGAAGTTTTTACGAGAAAAGTTTCTTACTATATAATTTATTACGACTTTCGTTCTTAACTAACTGCACGGGAAAACCGTATTCGGGCAACATTCGGTGACAAAAGTAGGAAAAAAATATTTTTCTACAGATACGCATATGTATTTAAAATGCAAGTATGTCGTTAAAATATAATGTTTTTCAACATGACGATAATCTCTGGTTTATTTGCTTTTATTTTTTTTAATTAAATGAAATTTAAAAAAATGTACGAACTGAAAAAAGAGTTCTCATTAGAAAATTTTCAAGCTTTAATTTACTATGACTTTCGTTATCAATTTATTGCACAGGAAAGAGATATCAGAATTCAGGCAACATCTGATGACGTAGGTCACTCTCTCGCAACTGTCTAAAATTAGTATAACTAGTTCGAGCGTGATCCCTTTAGTTAATACCGTTCTTTGGAAGAAATATATAAAATTAGATACGGGCAAGTGTAGATATCGGAATGAGCTCAATATAAAAGATTTTATGATCACCTCCAGTCGAACAAACTTTATTGTCAACAGACAACGGATTCCCTGTTCTTTGATTGAAGCTCTAAAGCGGCAGCATGTGGATTGCTTTAAAAATATGTTTAAAAAATACGACAAAGGAGAGTCAATTGGCTTTTATAGCGTCGTTGTTGCTATAATTATGATGGTAGATCCAAGATTCATCTCCAAGAAGTGATGAATCTTGGATGTCTCTTTGGATGTATTGGATGTATCTTGGATGTCTCTTTGGATGTATTGGATGTATCTTGGATTTACTGTTATGAGTTTGAATTAAAGCGACATTTGGCTCGATGAATGTTTTCTTCAGGGTATTATACAAGGAAAATATCAAGGGGAGGTTGTATATAGCGTTGGGAAGAAAACTATCGTATCTTTTTTCTTGGTAATAGTGGCCAGTACGTAAGTAATAAGTTAGCATTAAGAGAACAATTGATATGATATACAACAATTTTTCCGTCTGCCAAATGCCTGGAGGAAGTGAAGATCAAGAAGAAAAAGAAGAACAAGAGCTAGAAGTAAATATCATCTTTCACCACGACAACACTTTTCCTCATGTAGTTTTACTTACTATGGAGTTTGTGAATCAATCAAAAATTCTATCAACTACTTGTCCATATTAAAGTCCGGACCTTGACCTTGCGATTTGTATTTATTTACAAATATAAGAGAAATGTTGCAGGATTCGGAAATTAGAAATGTTAGAGATGCGGTGGATGATTACCACAAAGCATTGAAGACATCTCTTCTCGGAAATGTCACTTATCCCTCAATCAATATTTTTTTGGTTTGCACAAATGTATGCTTTGGTGAAATTTTCTTCGAAAAGCAATAAACATTCGTTTTGTTTGTATCTTTTCTATTACAGAGATTCTTAAAAGTTACAGTGTATAAATAATTATGAATATTGGTCAAACGTTTCGACGTATAATTGTTTAAAAATGTAAATTAAAACAGAAAGTTAACCAATGAAATCCAAAATAAAGTAATGTAACCTTGAAAATCTGACAAGTTTTCTACAGTGACACTATAATTGACTTTAATATAGATTTTAACTAAAAATTAAATGTATAAAAACTCTAACCAATTTAACTTTGTACATATTTAATTTAGAAACAAATAAGAGTTTGTGTGTGTAAAACAGTTTAAATATTAGATATAATTGTGTTAAATTAATATTACCACTCATGATGGTTTTCGCGAAGAAGGGTAAAGACTATTGTATATACACATACCGTTACACAAGCTATATTATGTTTTCCAAGCTCTATTCAAAAGATGATCAAAAAGTCTACTTGTATGGCGTAATCATATTGTACGTGAATGAGATATCAAACTTTCATTTCAAGAAACGCATACAATTTAAACCCGATTGATTTTTGTATACCGATTTTCTACTCTTATGAACTCTACATACGCTTGATTAAAGTATAGTAATAAATAACACGTTCTTGGGTTAATTTAAGATAATATATTCCACGAAAATTTTTAGTAAACTGCTAAATTATACTTTTTAAAGAGTAAAACATTCAATAAATTGATAATGAAAAATGACTTGTATTTAACTTAATATGTCGTCATGTTTGTTCCAGTTTCGAATACGTCGATGAAATAAAGTCTTATTTGCTGTTAGTTAACATGGCGACCCTACAATGTTACATGTTTTCAACATCTGAGCAGTTGCGTAAACACAAATGGCAACGCGTATAAATCCGACGTAGGTACGATCGCATTAATCGATTATGTTATGGTTAATGACAAGCGATTATTTAGAACAATTTATTAGTTGGTAAAAAAAAAAATGGATCCGAACTCTAATGCGTACATCATGATTTGCGGTAAACTAAGTAGAAGAAATATTGTTGCCGTAATTAAATATGCAGTGAAAAAATAACCTTTAATAATCTGAAATCGTATGCAAGTGCGACGGCGAGCGATGACGTTTGACGTGAAGTGTGATACGATTTGATAGACCTGTATCAGTTATAGCGATTAATTAATAAATTAGTAGTATAAAATTCCATGAAACGTCAACCACCTATCACAACTAGCTACATGTTTTTAGCTACTAAGCAAGTATGTACAAGTTTTACGAACTAAGGGCAGAGTTGAAAGACATTTTTCAAATAAATTGTTTTGTATAAGTATCAAATGGAACAGAAAACCAATAAGAAATTTATCAAGTATCAACGGAGTATTTCGCCTAAATTCAGCGCGAACCTTCAACACTGACGCGCCTCACATACACCATGAGCTTACAAAGTACTTACCCGTTATAGACTAAGTAATAATTTACATGAAACCATGTAGTTGATTGCAGTAACCAGTGGAATAGCTGTGTGGAATTGCATGTATATAAATGTTCTAGTTAGTCATTAGCGAGTCACCTTTGTGAACTCTCGGTCGAATGGAGGCTGTTTTGTTGGTTTAATCACCCAGATCAGATAAATAACCGTTGCCAATAGTCGATGGAGTCATTATTAAGAAATTGAAATTAAATTTTCTTGTGGGCTTTGACCGATGAACTCCGGTTATTTTCAATTCGATTAATATGGTACCTTTAGAAAGAGCTCCGGACAAATTCATTGCAGAGATGTGGAAAGTTGTGATAATCAGCCGTAGCTAGAAGAGCTCCAAGTAGAACGCGTAAAATGATAAAATATGATTTGGTAGGATTTCAAAATCTGATCTCGTAAAATTACAAAATGTGGTAGAACGAGTTAGGCGCAAAATGTGCCTGACGTGTTCCGTTTCCGTCACAGCTAACAGTCACAACCTTTCAAATACATAAAGTGAATTTATCTAGAGCCTTTCGTAAAGTTATCAAAACTAAATACAACTTTTTTAGATTTCCAGTACCTGAGAACGATGCGCCTGTCGTATTGTATTCGCTTGCATTAGCGCCGTCTAGCATCTGCAACATATCACGACATATCCAATATTTGTATGGTAATGAAAGCATTCATTATAGAATTGTTTATTAATGAATAATACCATTTCTATAAAACCATACACGTAAACAGCGCCGGTATCTTTTTCTTTCGATCCAATTTTAATAATAAAAATAATTAGGTGTTGGTACTTTAATATGTCGATTTTAAATTACAATAATTTCGTAGAACCATTGGCTACCTACATCCGTGCATCTAGATGATCAACTAAACCGGATTTTATAGTCATTATTTTTCCATTAAATAAATCAATTTGAAAGAAATAGACAAAAAATTTTAATACATGAAAAATTTTGGCTGTGGATTACTTATCGTAATCAGAGTAGCCAATACAATGATCTCTATTATTCCTCAAATAATTCTTGATTCATTGTAATAAATGAGATTTGTGAAAATAATATTTTACCATAATCTAAGCGCAAAATTCAAAATTATGGCTTGGATAATACACTTGTTAGTACATAAGTTTGTTTTCCTAAGAAACTAAACTAATTTTATTATAGCAAAACCTAAGTTTTGTAAAAGTTAATAAACCAGTCTTGTATGTGTGATTCTATAAAGACCGATTCGTCCTGTTCATCCAATGTATCCTGACGTCTGTCTCTCTAAAATATCTCAGACAAGTGAACTTTTATTTAGTAATACATTTGTGTTTTTTTTTCAGTTTCCAAAAATATTCATTATGTCCCATTCTAGTAATATTGGTAATTATACTGAAGATTCGCACAAAATTTTCCTAATATATAAGGTATTTGACGATCTATAGTTTCCCGTTTCTTTCACAAGGTATAGTTGATTGTTTTTCCCCTACCATACACTCCGCATGTAGAGAAATATATGAATTTAACTCTATTGATAGAGTAGACCAATGTTTATTGTACTAGTCTTTATCCAAGGCTCAACCCGCGTAGACGTACAATGGATAACTTTATCTTTTATATCGCCCCATTATGGAATTAAGATTCCGGGCTATCTCGTTCTCGATTCTGATCCCGGTCCTGTTCTCGATGTCAATTTCTTTCATCTTCGATTCCAATTGCAGTCCCGTTTATGTTTTATATAAAATCTTATACAAATTATAGAAAAATTATTTTACTCTACAGCTATGAATACCATAAATACATTTTACGTGTCCGAATGTAGTAGTTTACCAATTTTCACGTTGGTATGTAACTATTGCATACTTTCATAAATTGAATTGAATTATTATCACTGAATTATCATTATTTTGTATCTCTCTTCCTCTCCATCGACCGATAGAGTGGAGCCGAACGCTTAGGACGCCTCTCTATTGCTTGTTACGCGCTCTCGCTTGCACGCTCGGCTCAGACGGAACGCGACAATGAGTCATGCTTTTTCATGCATGCAACCGACGTTCATCGATTTATAAAACATTATAACGTCAATAATTACATATACATGTGATCGGTCGAACAGTGTTGTGGTTTAACAATAACGTTTTAACGATAAAATTTAGACAGTTTTAAAAATTATTTACCAATATTTTTTATAATATTTAACGAAATTTCGATTTGATTTTATATGTTTAACGAAAAATCAAAACAAAATAAAATCATTCTGGAAGAAAATGGTTGTGAAAGCAATATCTAATCCGAGATATAACAAAAACCTGACATAATTTATAGGGCCAGCGTAGGGAGTAAGACACGCACCTTCAAGAGTGCGAGACGTGTTACAATCAAAGCTTTGAATAAATATAATTACCAGGCACTTTTCTATATAGTCAGTTTTTGAAAACAAATAAAAAACGATGTAACAGCCTTGAAGTTTATTAATTAAAGAAAAGAAATCATATTGGTAACGAGGTAGGATTTTTAAGATCGTCTTCCAATGCAGAGGCATATCTTTCCACAACAACCAATCTTTGTCCATATTTTTTGGAGTTTGAAGATCAAACAGTCCACGCGGCCTTAGTACGGGTTGAGGGTTGATACGACGGTTGTCGATGATACGGTAGGCACTGAATGAATGCGCTCTCAGAAGCAGAGGGAAGTGGCTAAATGAAGCGAGTATAAAAGAAAATTACGACTACGTGTTAAAATTATCATTAAATGGCTGAGTTTCATTATTGGCTACGACACATTTTTAACGGTTTAACTAAATGTATTTAACCCCCATTCCAAAATAAATTCTAATTATTAAAATATAAATCAAATGTGCATATATTTCGTTGATTATGTTTCCGAGAATTTATCTGCAAGTAATTAACATGACACGCAATAACAAATAAAGCAAATATCCGATTACAACTTTAATGTGAGAATCAGAGAAGAGAAACGAGAATTGTAAATTTATTAGTCGAATAACATTTTTGAAATACCAATTCGCAATTCGCCATCAATTTTATCCGACGGCCGACGGCCACGACGCCGGCGCCGCGACGCACCTAGCGCCTTTGAAGTGGAACTCGGCTTATGAAACATTATACGTATAAGAAAATAAAACATTTTAATTGATTTATTTGAATGTTATTTAGTGTTCTCGAAAAGTCTAAAATTATTTCGTTTAACGCTTCAGTCCGAAGCTATCTCGAGTATGCGATGTGTAGTTTTAAATCCCATCTAAGCCGTGCATTGGCAACCTTTTAAATCTATACAACATCACTAGTATTGTATTTTATCTTTATTTCAAAAGAATTCGTCACGTATGTTCATATGATCAGTGCATGAAATTTGGTCGTGCACACGCACGGCGCTCATGCACAGATGTCATTCCACGCCGGTGCATGATGCGGTTTTTCTCCACGTAAAGCCGTCAATGGAGTCATTGGATGTGGACCGCTCTTTTGCCGTATCGAGTTTGTAGTATCCATAACATTATCCAGAAAAATCGTCACCAGAATTTTCTATCCTCTCGTCATTTGAACCTACATAGGCATGCAGTCATAAGTTGTGTGTTTTTGTGTGATACATAATGCATTGAATGCTAGTACTCATCAAACAATACAATAAAAAATCATTGGGCATAATTTGGAGCGATTTTACAATACAACGCACTAATATTTGCCGCTGTGAAGTTAGTCACAGAAAGTGTCGCATTAGCGTAAAATAATACGCGGGGGAGAGGAAGAAGTGTATAGACGTTAGCGGTTTTGTGATTGTATCTGTGCATCGCATTATTTGTAGGCATTTAAACAGTGAGGCAAAGATCCGTGCGTCGCATCGCACTTACTTAATAATTAATATATAAGCATTCCCCTTAGTGTCACGGGGATCTTTGGTGTCAAAATATCAAAAAGCGTTTTATTCGACTATCATCTGGATATCTAAATGAAACTGGTTTCTAAAAAGCTTTAAGACGTGCTCGTTGGAACGCTACAGTACTTCGAACCGGATTAATGCCTCTCACCTTACAAGGCAGAGGCCCGAACACGTTTAGAGTATTATTGTCAGCTCTGGGCTGGGCATCTTAATACCAACTCCTGCCTCTAGACCACATCCACCGTGGAGAGTGTTTGAATGAGAATGGAACTCATACCTAACACCGTTTCACTCGCTGGGAATAATGTCATCGCTCTCAAGATAGCTGGCGTTCTACCAACGTACATTACATGTATAATTTTCTGGCTAATAAGAGAAAAAAATTCGAATGGTCTACCATCAGCGGTGTCCTCAATCAACTACGCGAGGGAGTCTTCGAGAGTTAAACCCTATTGCGTGTCGGTGTTGCGAGTGTCTATGGGCTGCGGTGATTCTTTCTCTCTCGGGTTGTTCGCAAGTTTGGTTATTTCAAAAGGATATGCGATAAAGAACCCCTTTACCCCCTGAACTTCTAGTGTACGTTACCTCTTTTTAACGTACACTACATCAAAAATATATAAACTGAAATTCATTAAATTATAATACTTTTGTATAACACCAAAGGACCAACTACAAAACCTTGATCTGTTAGGGGATGTTAAATCAATAAAGATTTATGTTCGTAAATAGTCTTATAAGTAGATATCGAGCAAAAAATTCTTTTCTAAATAAGATACCGAATTTCTATAAAATTCACTTTTTTTATTTAAATCAGATTAATAAAGTTGATACGCGACGAGCAGTTGATTAATATAAAGAGTGTGGTGGACTCGTATAACAACAGACATTAAAAATTCAAATATTTAAACAAATATTCGAAGACAAATAACAAACGATTTCCATTTATCACGATGTTTTATATTTTATTAATAACGCCATTAATTACTTAATGAATTTTTCGCAATAATTACATAGGGCGGCCTTCGTGGTGGTTTTATTCACGAATGGAACAACTATAAATTGATATAACTATAGATTGCGACATTTTTAAACACGGTTCCATTTTAATTTTCGTATGCAAATCGAGAAATGGTCATATGTTCTCGACCTGGTTCTACCTTTTAGTACAGTTTGTATAAATATACATAATGAAGTGATAGGCTTATAATTGAAACGTGTTTTAATAACTGGAACCATATTCTGAATTTCAACATTAGCCTACAAACCATAATTTAAAATGAGGGTTCTTCCATGAAATGAGCGCTGTAAGAACAGCATCGATCTCGGTGAAATAGGTAGCATAAATGGATTCCAGTGCGGCGGATTGTTTCACCATAAAAATTAAAATTATTAAGTACAATAAAAAACTGATAAAAGTAAATAATGAGTTTTTTTTAATAATACAAATATAGAATCATTAATAGTTAAATTCGAATATTAGAATATAATAATTCTATTATTTAAGTATACATACATTATTGCATTTTGATATATGTTTGCAAAATTGGATAGGGTAAAATAATAACAAGAGTAGAATTAACGCAGTAGAATTATATTCATTGAGGACTATGTGTGGTTGAAAATTTAAGCATGGAATAAAGTACTCTGTGGTAAGGAAAGGGTTTGGGGAAATTACTGAGAAAGAGCCGAAACCGAAGGTGTAAAAAAAGGGTGCTGAAAGTTAAGAAGCGACGGAGGCGTGGCAGGATCGTAGTAAGAGAAAATCTGTTGTCTCTGTCTACCTCTCTGAAAGACAAGCGCCAAATAATGTGTATATGAAAATCACCCCATATCACGGCCGTAGCTAGGGGTGGCATTGTGGGGCAATGCCCTACCTTGAAACCACAATAACCTACTTTAAAAATACCAAAAACTAAAATATATTATAATAATTAAATTATTTGTTCATAGTTTGAGATAAAAAAATTTGTCTACGAATAGCTATTGAATGTACATCACTCACCTAGAGGTCAGTGATATACATGGTGATTGATTTAGGAGCCCGTGCTTCGACAGCAGATCAATTATGATAAATATTTTAATTCCGCCTTACCTGTAACCAATGCTGCCCTATCTCAAATTCGACTCTAGCTACAGCCCTGCCCCATATGGGCGGCATCTTCAAATGGATAATAAACGATGCGAGCTGTCTATATATATATTATATATGGGTAGGGACCTATATATAAAATACTGACAAATTTATACGCAGAATATAATTTAAAATCACTCTCAAATTTATTATAATACCACACGAGAAGAAATATGTGTACGATTTTGTAAATTATTAGCTTTTCCCGCGTAGATATAGAATAATAATTTTTTTATGGATAGGATTTGCCTAAAATCCGTTCTTAGTGGTATCCATGCCGAATTTCAAGTCAATCGGACTTATAATTTCGGACATCTCATAAAAATTTTTTTTTTGGGTAGGATTAGAGTAAAATTTGTTCTTAGTGAACGTCTACGTCCCGAAAAAATTACCCTTACCGGATTTCAAGTGAATCGGACCTATAGTTTCGGAGATCTCGTGATGAGTGATTCAGTCAGTGGTATTTTGCTTATATAAATATATATATATACACAATTTTTTAAATATTATGTAACAGCATTTTACGTTACTATTTTTCTGTTCACCCGGTAGACGAATGAATAATATTTAACTTTAGTTGCAAGATAACTATGATGTGTTTAATTAAATTTAATCGGTTTTCAAAGTATTTTGAAAGACAATTTTGATGCGTTCGACCGTTTGTATGCTAATCGTAGACAATACTCATGCATCATTTAACATTTCAAAAATGTTCGTATGTCCATTGCAAATAATTTGCACCAAGGCTGAATTTACGCAACCGAGTTCGGTGCGCATCGAAACATGCCTCGTTGAACGGAGGAATAAATCAAGTGACAATATAATACCGTAGTAAATGTCAACGCGTGGGAGTGCCGCGCCGGTGAGCATCGAACCCAGATCTCCCACATTTCGGACTTTTGAAGTTGGCTGCGCTAACGCAAACGATCTATCGATATGTAACGATCAAGCGATACCTAAGTATCGCTTGATCTTTACATATTATTTTTATTACTTAGATAATAAAAAATAATGTACAAAGAGGAGACCAATTGGGATGTGACTTCTTTGAATATGAAATTTTCCGTGAATTATATGGTGTCACTTTCTAATTTCATGGTTACCTGTATGACTCTTTTCCTCAGTTAATTTTGACTTCATTTCGACTTTGCACGGTTAGAGTTGAGAACAGAAGTTTTGATTTCAACTTCAAAAAATGGGAATTTTTAGAGTCCTACGTAACTCTAAAATACCGTTTGGAGGTGCCCCTCCAAATGGAAAAACGACACTTTTATAGGATCACTAGTCCGTCTGTCTGTTTATCCGTCTGTCACAACTCAATTCGCTTGGAATCTAATTGTTCAATTAAGTTGACACTTGGCACTAATACGTAAGTCTGTGATCTAAACACGGATGTGCAACGTAAATAAATGAATTTATATATGAGGGTCGCTTTTGAGTTAAATTGTAAATAAAAAAAAATGGACTGTACCATGTAACATATGAAATAAAAGTGAGCGTCTCGATTACATTTTTTTCATAACTTTAAAGTAAATAATTTTACAGTTATTTAAGAAAATAAATGAAATTTGACTATTTCCTCCTATCTCCGAAACTACTTGGCCTAAAGTTTTGGAAAAATACAGAAAATAGTTTCTCACATCGATTACAGAAAAATCTATAAATAGGTCTATAGTTCGTAATGGAATTACACTTGACATATGTCATTAAGGAATTCTTTCGACATTATCACCCATTCGGATACTAATTCACTTGAGGAGAATGGCAAAAACTCCAGGGTTGCCCTTTTTTTTTGCTCATAAATACAAAACCTGTAATGATTAATAAACTTACAAACGTACAACACTTAAAATTAACATGAAGTAACAGTTTAATCCCATAGTTCTTTTCATTATGCTATGCTGACACGGTATAATAGCCCTTGCTATATGTATAATTAGGGTTCCGAGCCAAAACGGAAAAAACGGAACCTTATAATTTCGTCATGTCCGTCCGTCCGTCCGTCGGTATGTCACAGGAATTTTATTTAAAAACTACAAGACGAATGTTGATGAAATTTACAGTATAGGTGCATTGTGTAAGCCGCTACTTAGTTTAGTAGTTAAATAACAAAAATAAATATTTCTAGGGGGGCACTCCACACATATGACAGAAGCTGAAAAAAATTTTTATCATCAAAAATCAACGTATGGCATATATTTCGACGATTCTTTTAAAAACACTTTAAGGTTTTTAAGCCATTTTTCTGATTACGTGAATAATTTTGAAAATAATCGGTCCAAAAGTAGCAGAAATAGTATCCTTCCCCTTTATTTTTTAAACCATATATCTAAAAAATATGAAAAAAATGACGAATGTAAACCGTAATAAATACTTTCAACGAAAATTATTTTTAACATTATCTGATATACTATTTTTGACTTACTACCGAAAAACTGCACTTCTCAACAAAAGGACGTAAATGCTATGAAGATACGCTCTTTTGCTGGTGCCCTTTAGTCTGCACTAATTTAATAGTAATAGTGGACACACCTACTTATTTTTATAGTTATAGGTGACTAAACTTATAACTATTCTGTGTGGAAACATGGAAAAGTGTAACAACGTATCTTTTTCATTTGTAGTGAGTGCATTTCTTTGTAATAATGACTTCGGAGCACGGTCCGCCATGCCCTTGGCCAGTTTTATTTTTAACGAAAATCATAAATTTGGCAATTTTGAATATCATCTGGGATCTTAAACGTCCACGGCGTAACGATAACATGGAAAAGTTAAGTGTATGAAAATATACGATGGTGTTTTTAAATTTTCGTCTACGATAACATTGTAACATGCACTTTCGCGATATCGTACCACTAGATCCCTGTAAAACCATTTCGATATTTATACTGGAAGGCAGTAGCAGAAAACCTTTTGATTTTATTAAACAATAACAGTGTATAGTCCATCTTAATCACTAAGCTGCTACCACAATAATTTCATTAGCGAATAAATTATTATTTACACTACAAGCGGATAAAATAAATCATAATATGAGCCAACAGGTTATGCTGAGGAACAGGACAGAGGGAATGTATTACGCTTGAACGGTCACATTGATTTCATGAGTCCAGTTTGAAGGATACAGAGGAATTGTTTAATTATTTGAAATTAATGTAATACTGTATAACTTTGGACTCTAATGATTCAATCAACTGATGTCCATTAAGTTTTCTACGCCTGCGTACAAACGTAAAACGTAAAAAAAAACAACTTTTTCATTTATAACCTTCATCTATTTAATTTTAACCCATAAATTTTTATGATATAGCATGTACAAAACGATTGAGCCACGTCCGGCCACATTGCAAGCCCATAGGCTCGAGCGGCCGCTTTGCTGAGTTATACGACGTGACGGGGTATCTACGACCGACTAAGTTATGAGTAATGAATGCATATATTGTAGTCTACGACGTCTAAGGTCACGCCATTAATATTTTTGAATTAATGTTTTTTTTTATGTAAACACCTTTCACAAGACAGTCACAGTCGACATATCGCAGTGGAATTAAGACAAATCCACGTATTTCACTTGGTAAATATGAATATGTAAATTGGAATTTTGAAAATGTAAATCAAGTTATTTATCGGTTTAAAGCGATTTATTGAGAATAATTTGTGATAAATTGACAGAAGAATCTCTCGAATAAATGCAGTATAAGGATATGAGTCGTTGTGATGACTCTATGTAGTAAAGTTAAATATTACATGTCTATATATTTGTTCTTCAGTTTATAAACGAATATTCTAATGTTCGTGAAATATGACAACGGTAATCTTAATCCCATATACTAAATGTTTTATGTGAATAGAATAATAGTACGTTTAATTAAAGACATAAATCATGGAGTTAAAAATAAATAAATGCATTCTTGTTTATTTTTTTAAATTAAAAACAAATAATTAATTTTCTATTTGGCAATTTCTGAAGTTGTATAGTTAATTAAGCAGGCTATAATGGAAGGTAAATTATTCTATACTTAATTTTAAATTATCAATGTTCCATAACTTTGCAATTACTATAATAAGCGAAATTAGAAAAAAAAACCCTTTATAAATTAACTTTCCTATTATTTATTGTTTTCCGCTCGTCGTGCATTTTCAATGCAACCTCAGTGTAAGGCCAAAGACTGTTTCATTTTCGCAAACCTTTAGAATCACTTGCTCTTAAGTTAGCTGTGATTTTTTTTAAGTTGATTTTGATCAATCCTCTATACATTACTATCATACTTTCAATATGATCACACAGCTCGGTCAAACTACAGCTCAAGCTACCGTTATTAGAACCGACACAATTAGACTCATTTGGTTGTTAGACCAAGTTCATTGATTCAACTCAGAGCGTTAGCTATGCAGTAACATATTAATATATTGGTAGCTAATATTTTCTCAGCTATGCGTGTCTGTGCATATTGAGATACTGGCCTAAGCTTTTGAATGAAAAGGAAAAGTTTTCATAATTGTAACCTAAAAAAAATTAAAGGATAGACAAATTGCACATCCTCTTTTTACACGATTTAAAGTCACGAATAAACAAAGTTCATTAAATTATGTGAGGAACATGATAGCACATTGTGGATATTCATTATTACGCTATTGCAAAACATTTACAAAATAATTCCCTGAATTCCGAGTTATCAAATTGCTTGAATAAAAGTTTTAGTATTTGATTTTTAAATTAGCTCGATCTAAAAGTAGCTCCATTAAAGTTAAAACGAAATTATAGAGCTAACACGTTTTCGAAGGACGTAAGCTATATATATATATATATATATATATATATATATATATATATATTTATATATATATGTTATGATCAATCGTTAATTCGTGCATGAGGCCGTTATTTGCAGTGATCTAGATTTCAGTTTAAATACATTAGGGATGGCACTAATTCAAACAGAGATGACTTTATTTCTATCACAAGCATTTAAAAGTCTGCATGTTTGAGAATCACATGATTTTGACATCATGTTTTAATTATCTATTACCTTCTCGCGGACATATGTATTATTTAGATTTGATTTTTCTTCGTTTTTAAACGGTTTTGTTGTGATCTTTCTAAAGTATTATATATTTAATCGGCATATACAGAATATATACATATAGCTGTTACGTATTACATTAAATTGCAAAAAAAACCACCTTCTTAATTTTGTAAGGTATGTGAATAATTAAAGTAGGAAACAGTCGTTGGTAGACTCCTATTTTAAAATGTATCAGTGTCCATATATCATATATGGTAGAATAAGTTTGTTTCCTACAGAAAGTATTGAAATGTCTTTTAAAAATTTGATGGCGACAACCCTCAAATGAGATATTAGACGCCATACGCTAAGAATTCGTGGTATTCGAATCAGGGCAAACGAGCCAGTGTACGATAAACGATCGCTAGTGTTGCAATGCGCCAGAGTCGATATCAAAACAGGTAAATATTAAAAAAAAAACAATTTTACATATACTGTAGTTGTTATACGAACCATGCACCTAATGGAATGCTGATTAAAAAAATTGCTGGGAAATGTAAATTTTTAACAGGGAATTTTTTATTCTACTTGCATGTGCACGAATATAGTTAATAATAATCACGTACTGCGGGATTTCAATGCGTCGAATTTCTGCTAAATAGAGAAAATAAATATATAGATGAAGAATCTTCTTTTTCATCCCTTCGATATAACTTATAAAGTTCATTCTGTTATTAATATAACTAGATTATTAAAATTAATATAACAGACTTGGTGACGTAATACGAGCAAGTATATGCTTTATATACAATGTGATGTATTGAATATTACGTATATATACAAAATTATTGAATGCTTGTTCGTTTCGGCCATTTGACGTCTACTAGTGGAGAGGACATGAGTATTCCTCTCTGTCGAATGTAATATTACACTGTCAATTCGTAATTATTTTGAATTATGAATATGCGAGAATTGCATGACCGTGGTGTTGCAATTCTAAATAGAATTATATAATTCTGAGATTTTTAGTAGTCTCCAAATTGGTGGATATCGATTACAGGATTTTAGAAGAAAACTGCTCACACAGCCGGAACGAACGAATACGACTTTCTGTGGCGGACGTTTTGTAAATCTATCAACACGACGTGGATTTCCGTAAAATTTTTATTGCGATGAACATTCTATTGGGCAACCTTCTACGTCAGCAGAAGGAATAGCAAACAACAATATCCATTTGGCGATACTGAAGCAATCGCCGGCGATTCATTCTTTCGATTCGCTAAATAGCCGGTCTCGTGCACGTCTGCTGACGGCCATTAGGATATAACCGCTCCTACGGCGGCGATGTTCGATACCTTGCATAAGCCGCCGGCGTCTTGACAGCGGCCGGGGCGCCGCGCGTCTCATTGCACACCGCCTACTCGGTGTTGCGCTACCGAAGAAAACCGTCAGCAAAAGGAATCCGTCTAAGTAAATTACTTATTTTTTTTCCCCCCAGTTCTAGTTCGCTTGTTTGGCTTTATGAAATCTAGATGTCAGTGTTGCGTATTAAATCGTTACGGAGCCGAATGTTACGTCACAAAGTTCTCTGCAGTTCTTAACTCGCGAAATGTACCGGGTTAGAATTTGCATCAATTGACCGATAACTTGTTAACTCGAATAGCAAATGCGTCGAATTAAACCGTGCCTCGGAGAGCACACGGTGACGTTATTTCCGGTTTTTCTCATCATGTCGGTGACAATGGTCGGTAACGCCTTCAAACACATACTTAATGTATTATATATCCAGTATGTGTTCGATGTGTTTAAAATCGTGGCTTCTCAATCTGGAATGAAAGAGATTGGGAAAGGACATATTTCTGCAGTGGGCCTACACGATTCTAACGCAGTTTTTTTTTGTGTTGTATTATTAGCCATAGGGCTAATAATACAACACAAAAAAAACTGCATACAACTGCAAATACTGCATATTGCATTAATTGTTAATGCATAGGCATTAACAATTAATGCAATAGTTTCACATTTTATTCAACTTTATTTTGCGCAGGAAAAGGGAACTCACCCTTAGAAGTTACTTATATATCAGTACGGAGTAGACAGTGAACTTTCTGGGACATCACAACGACAGTCATTGTAATTTTGCCGGTTCGAAGAAATGCATCGACAAGTGTATTCCACTCTCCAGCTGTGGTGATCGATGATGCGTTCTATATTAATTATTATAAACTTCGGCCTATTTCCTAGAAGGGTAAAGGCAGAGACCATAAATTCCCCTAAGGTATGATTCTTGCAAATTTCTCTTGTCTCATTGATAATCCGGTAGATATTTTATAATGTTTCAACTAATATCGGTAAATTACATGCCATTAAAGTACATTGGTGGTAAGAACGACATTTAACCTCTATTGAATGTTATCTATTTCATCAATGAAATTTATAATGAAACAGTGCAAGCTTCAAATTTAATATTTAGGCATTACTCAAAATAAGTAGGTAAGTTATTTGGTATTGTAGTAGTGTGCGGTATTATTAAATTACAGAATTAACCAATAGGTTGCGTTGTTTTACAGAAAGACTGAAGACCACGCTCCAATAGTCACTTTGAGGTGACGACAACACTAGTTTTCCTATCCATACCCACGATTCGTCACTACACCGTGTAGTGTAGAATGTTTTGTATGAGACATGGCGAAAAACTTAAATTTTCGGAGCAATGTATAGAATAATCATTAATAATTTCATAAGATTTTTAACAAGAGACGTGATTATAGATAATGCATATTGTGTGTAGTTAAGTTATTTTTTATATTTTGGTCACGCATATATTTTTATAATATAAGAACATCCATAACAAAGTAAATTTTATTACTTCACCCGGTGGAATAACGAAACCTATACCGATTAGGTTTCAGAAATTGACCACTTTGCTACCGCCGTCAATGCATTCCAAAAGCGAATTTTCTTGGCACGTCTTGCATAAAATTTTGTTATGACATTGATTGTACAAGGAATGCGGCGGATAAGGCAAGCCTCTATTTGTGGTTTTTTATTTCTCGCTATTTCATAGCCTATTCATTATCAACTTTGATCTATTGTGCGTTGCTTAAAAAGTCGTCTAGAATTCGTTGAACTAAGATTTGATTTCGTGATACTGTAAATAAAGTGGCATATAAAATAAAAATAAAAAAACATTAAATAAAACCTTATAGAAAACCTTAAATAAAATTATTATATTTTTATAATATACGAGCGTACTAAATCAAGTAAGTTGCTATTACGAGAATATAAAGTCAAATTGAATTGTGATATAATTTAGTTTGTCATATTTTAATTCAATATTGATTTAGCCCCATATATTCACTCTGCCTGCGATTTGGTACGCGTAAAAATAATTTTCATGATTTGATTTAAATAAAGGATAAATATTGGTCAAGCTAAACAAAGTATTCTTTTGAAAACCCTATCAAAATTCACTCAGTAAGTTCTGAGTTTAGGGTATCCAAAGATAGAAACACGCAGACGTTAAAAATTAATAAATATTTTTTTTTTTTTGTTTTCAACTACTTTTCCCACACAGTTCCCAATAATTTTTTAGCAAATGCATTCGACATACGGACCCGCTATTCTCACATTATAGTATATGTAAAGCTATCGATTACAGCATTCGATATTCGTTGTACGCAGATATGAAAGTATCACGGCCCACACCGCCGAAACCGTCATCGGTATGGATACGGCGTCCGAATTCGACACCGAAATGTCCAGTGCCGCGAGCTGGCGGCGTTTATCACTATGCGCGGGTCCGTCGCAAGCGCTTGCGTAACGGCGGACGGCTGCTCTTGGCCGCGGGATTGCGGTCAATAGACCAACAAATTACTTACAGTCGAAACCAGAAAATTCGCTCGACATTGTTCGATCCGGACCGAGAAGTCTGCCTTCCGTATACAAATTACATTACGACAGTATGCAGAATTTCCGATCTAATTCGTTTCCCGTTTTCTCGTGAGCGCCGCCAGCCCGGCGGCGTAACGATGTCAGGTTACGTGATGCGTCCGTTTTTGTTCTATTTAAGAATGTGAAACGGTGTCGACATTCGCCGTATTATTTGTGCATCGTAATCCAATTGGACAAAAAAGTGTTACTTTTCTTCGATTTTGTAAGTATAAACCTCTTTACTTTAGGCGATTTTCAGACGGGTAAAATTTTATGAGTACGCGTCACCGAAGTGCTTGTGCGGCATATATGAGAGCTGCTGTATGCGCGTTGGGCGATTTTTCTACGAGTGAAATATTATGGGTTCACATCACCGACATGCTTATACAGTATATATATGAAAGCTTCTTTATGCTCGTTGCGCGATTTTTCTATGTAGAAAATCTCGAGTTCACGTCACCGACATGCTAACGCAATATATGTGAAAGGTTCTGTATGCGCTTTAAACGACTTTTACATGACGAAAATCTAACCAGTGTGGGTCATCGACGTGCTAATGCAGTATACGTGAAAACTTCTTTATACACGATGAGCGATTTTTGTACAAATAAAACCTTATAAGTTCAGATCATCGATGTGCTAATTCAGTAGGTAAATGACTCAGGTTCTCCAACTTTAATGAATATTTGCTGATATGACTGTGAAGATGGTGACGATGTCTTGAACCTACAAGATTGAAATTGGTTTGATGATGAAGCTTCGAATGATTGTTATGGTGATGACCAGGAGAAAATGGAATCATTTTGTTAAATAACTGTACATACTTAGTGATTTTTTATTAAGATTATTTTTTGTGTTCACCTAATTAATATCTGTTCCGAAATAAAATAAAAATAAATGTTTATTGTATACAATTGTTTGCTTCCAAAGAAATTAATTTCCCCAAGCCAACAATATGTAGTCGATAAACTTTCGGCCTTAGGGGATAAACTTAAATAAATCATTGTTAATTATTATCTTGATTATAAGATTCATCTTCTTTGAAGGAAGATACAAAGTTTATTAAAACAAAAGTGGTTAGTTTTTTGTTCTAAAATGTATACATAAAGCTCTCGCGCTTATACTAACAGCTGACTATTGTTTTCGTCTGAGGGGATGTTTGGTCTTTATAATTTGTCTGATTAATGAAATATAATTTTGTAGTAGTTGTCTGAATACATACATAAAAATGAAGCATTTAAATATAAGTGACATTCATTAATTTTTCTCTGCCCTTTAAAGTGTCTGTCAGAAGTTGTGATCAACGGGAAGTGTCTGGCGATACTGGATACTACTTTAGAGCGATTTTTTATGATATATATATGAATCAGCCATAAAAATATAAGCAAATTAACTCTTATTTTTACTCACCTTTTTCACTTGGTACTTATACATCGATCACAGAATCAACTTTGTAAGTGCGCAAGCGTTCTAAGTGCATGAAACACTACTCAGAACGTAAGGTTTCATATATTAAAAAATAGGCTGCGTCTGATGGCTCTGGGATCTTACTCTATAAAATATTTCTTAATTTATATGTTCCGACGTATCATTATGGCAATTTCCTGGTAAATTGTGCCATCTAGGTCTTCAATTAGTAGACCGTTTAGATATTTAGCCTTTCTCTGAGGGCGCAGCCCAAGGAAAATATATTTTTTTTACATGAATATTAATGTCGTATCATGCACATTTATGTAGTTTTATTTGCTTGAATTCTTCTCGATAAAACTTAGCAACGCCCTCGCCCTGCTCAGAGTTACATACGCTTATCCGGCACCA
This sequence comes from Eumeta japonica, assembly GCA_005406025.1. Taxonomy (NCBI): domain Eukaryota; kingdom Metazoa; phylum Arthropoda; class Insecta; order Lepidoptera; family Psychidae; genus Eumeta; species Eumeta japonica. Next base: position 28,605 of record BGZK01001009.1, read on the forward strand.
GAGTTTTGAAGCTAAATAAACCACGGCGTGATCAACGATTACATTGTGTATCTTCTGCATTGTTGAAGCCCAGCCTAATACAATGGACACGACGTTCTTCGCTCTGCAGTACAGTGGCTGTGTTTTACATGTTCTAAGTCATGTCATGTCATGTAAAAAGATTCATGGCCATGCTGATAACGGGAGAGCTATTCCCTCATACGGCATCCTGACTACAGCATCAGTTCATGTTAAAGATAGTGTTTACTTATCAAAATTAAACTTAATGCAAGGTATCGTGTTCGCGCTACTAAATGTTGAGAGGTGCTATCGCGAGGAGAAAATCCTGGTTGCGGCATCAAGTTATGTCTATCATTTTAGTGTTTTGTCATGAGAACTGAACGAGCACGCAAAATCTCAAAGAAGCAAGTTTGGTGAAAGCGGTTCAAATTTGGCCAAAACCTACAGGTAATGAAGTGAAGATAGAGTTCGCCATTAAATAATATGGTGGGATTCGTATAACATAGTATCAAGTTTGCGAGGAATTGAAAAAAAAAACTTTTAGCGATATAACATCTTCCGTAATTTTACTAAATAACGTTTTTGTAGATATGACTTAGAAATAAATTTTCTACATTTGTACTAAACGGCTTAAGAAGACGGCCTCAAACACATCGTCGCGTACGAGAATCGTGAATGTAATATTTAGCGGTCGTGACTGGTCAGATTTATAACAATGGAATCGAATTGAAGCCATTTGATTGAGGTAATGGCGATTCGAATTTGGTTTTGAAATCTTTCTCTCATTCTTCTGTTTACTAAAAGCCAGATTAATCGTCTGTTATAACTATCTTCCTGTTTTATAGCCAATTCCATGCAGAATTTCGTAAAAATAATGTCCTAAGTAAACTTTAATTTTCAAACATGTTGTTCTGAAGAATATATAATCATGATGAGTCGTCGTGTCTGGTCATGGTATATATTTTATTCTTGAGAGCAACTCGAGTTTGTCAGTGCTAAGACAAATTTATACCCGTTGCAAAATAAAGAGACTGTACTAACTACTGGCGCACTGGCCATTTTAGCCACCGATGCTAATCAGCTTCATGTATCATGTGTCGCAAGAAACAAGACTCGCTACTGCATTTAGATAAGTCTAATGGAAATGCAAAAAACGCAGAGACGAGGCCGTAATTGAGTCCTATTTTACTATCGACCTGCGTCTGGAATCAAGTGTTACCATTAACAGCAGAGCAGTAATGTCGTAAATTTATATTACTTATGTCCTCTGATCCTAATGACCTTTGTCACTTAAGTGCGTATTTGTTGGTAAGAGGATTATTTTAAAATATCTCTATTTCTTATAATAATTGGCATTAGCATTACCATCCATTTCAAATGCTGATTAACTCTGAGCAAAATGGGCAAGAAGCTCAAGGTTTATTTTTTGATCAAAGGTAGAGAATAAATTAGTTAATAAAAATAGTACAACATTAGAAAATCATTTGAAACAACCTGATAGCAAAGCAGTTCGATCCTAGGGTTTTTTTTCGTTAATACATTCAGATACGGCATAATAGCCCTTACAATATAACTTTTTTATTTTAATGAAAGTTTTAAATTCGTGAAATGGTAAATTTTGAATCTCAACTGGGACCTTATTATGAAAGCGCACACACTGCCCCTTAAATGGTTTGTTAACTTGGCTGAGCCTGGTGTTACGAGCAGCAAGGTCACTGTTACGTGTAGTATTAATTTTACGGATGGCGCTCATTTTTTGGAACAATTTTATATTTCTCTTGGTATGTACATGTATTATGACCGTACAGTTAAAGTATTGATTTTTTTTTTAAAGATTATTTTAGTCTCAAGGTATAAATGGCACGAATAGCCGGGTTCTACAGCACAAAAATCATATTCACGTCAGTTGCATAGCCTCATAATAAAATTCCATAGGTCATGAGACTATGAAAAAAACTAAAATAAGCTTTTCAGTGCTTCCATGTGACCACCCGGCTTGTGCCAAGCCTTAATGAGGTTAATTTAAACTAACTTCAGAGACTTTCTCGCATCGATCAAGCTCGCTATCATTTCATGCATAAACATGCATAAACCATAATACGACGTATAGCGCATCATCAGCTTGGACTGAACGGCTGGACTGATTTGGTTAATCATTTATTTTTAATGTTCGTATTGGTGTGTAATAGTAATAATAGGTTATTAAGGAAAAGATTGGGAAAATTGCAAAGAAAATTAGAAACTCAAGAAAAATTTAAAATAACTTCTATGTAATTTTTGTAATAACTGCATAACCGTAACCCAACGTTCGAACGATGGATATACGTAAATATATATATATATATATATATATATATTTTTTTTTTTTTTGTAATCAAAAGGGAGATCGGGATTGAAATTGTTATCCGATCGATACAAAGGCTGAAGGGATTCCAATATAAATAAATGAATTGATGTGTGTTTTTCCTCTACTAGGCGTGCATAAACCATTGAACTGATTACATTGGTGATATGTTGTATGCGAGAAAATGAAATAACTTTAGTGCCCGTGGCCGTAAAATAAAAAGAAAAAACATAAGTGGCAAACCACATAAAACTCGTTTAAAATAAAACGATGCGGATAGACAAAAATTGTTTTACTAGTTTTTTGAAAATTGTTAGTACCTTTATCCTGAAAAAGAAGTTGGCGGCTACCGATTCCGAATAACAGCTAAAAAGGAATTTCGTCAGGGTCTCTTTTGAAAATCAATTCTATCGAAAAAATTTTGTCCAATCGTGTATTCCTTTTACAGTGCACTAATTTAAATAATTACAATCATAACTTAAAAAGCAAACTCGTAACTCATGCATTTAATGTAAACGACGAAAAAAACAAAACTCTCTTATCATTAATGTATCACTTTAAATTATTTATTCAATTTCAAATTATTTTAAGGCTCCAATTTAATGATCAACGTTTTAAAGCTTTTGAGATATGGTCCACTTTTGTATGTTAAGATAGATTTACTTTCGTGGATTTGGTTTCCTCAAAGTAGTGTTTGAATCCCAACACCCTCAAACACTATATTAAAGTGAAACGGTTGTACATTTGTAAGAGTACATATGAAAAGAAGCCATTTAAAAATATGTTCGAAAATGCTATTTTCCTTTCATAGACAACCCTAGACTCGACAAATCGATATCAGATTCTCATGGACGAAAAGCGGTGCAAATTAATTATAAGTGTCACACGCGCGGCGATTAAATGAGTTTTAGCTCTATGATAAACTACACAAAATTTTAAATATGTACCGTAAATTTTAGATCCGATTAGAAATATTTAATTGATAGATTTTGCAATAGTCTTTATTACATAGTCATTATATACATATATATATACACACATATGTACATACATATCGAGCGCGCGCGCTGCTCGTACTTGGTACCTACTTTCAATCGCACACGGACCCCATAGCGTATTAAGTCGATCTTTAATTAACACCAATTTAAGGTCTCTTTTGTACATTTTGTGAATTATGAGTTCCAAAATGAAGCAATAGAATTCGCGAACGATATGTCACTCATAGGCGAAATTCCGATTGAAATATAGCGATATTCGAGAATTTATCTGTGTAATAATAATATCTTTACAATATTATTCTCCTACGTAAATTAATCAGCTTTTAATAACTTCCATACTTTGCTTAATGATATTGAAGACAATTGGGTCGTGACATCCCAGTCCTGTGACTTATACCTATTCGAGGCATAAAGGCATGTTAGGTCACACGTCAGACGGCTGAGAATTAGACTGGTATTGCTACATCTAAGTCGGAGATGTTTTCACTTGGACCCTTCCGTTCTGTGAAATTTAAGTATCATTTTGTACTCTATTTAATTTATTTTCAAGATCACAAAAAAATGAGATATTCAGTTGTGGACGTTTTATTTTACGATTTAAAACAAACTTTGAATATAAAAATAAAATAGGTAACTAATTTTCTTCCTTCCAATATTTCTTTCCATTTTCCTTATGATATTGGCGTATTTTTAAGTTTTTTTTCTACATTAATGTATAAGTGAAAAGTATATTTGTAATAACTATATATTCATGTTTAAGATACAAAATTCAAACATTTTTTTTAAAACTTCATCTTTCAAATTGTAATAACTCAAAATAACGTTTGAAAATTTTAGTGTTAAATACTCGGTTTTACCTTTGAATGAACAATATATACTACAGCAGAAAGTGTCTTAATTAATTATATACAATATCATAATGTCTTTTATGACAAAAATACAGTGAGTGTAATAGATATTGTGTTTAATACTATGCCACAGCCGTGAAAGCAACTCTATAAATATTGGTTTATCTGTGGCGCCGCCTTAAATGATAATTTACCTGCCTCATACTAAAGAGCAACAAATAATTATCACGAACAAGGGCATAAGGATTTCGCCAATGGAGAGACAGGCAAAAAAAATACTCTTCAAAAATAATTATTTCTTTAATTATGAAGCCCGAGCACTTGTCCCTCCTGTCCTACCTGAGTGCATCAAAGATCACGAATGGATTAAACTGAAATGGGTTAAAAACAATTAAAGAGGAAAAAGCAGGTAAATAAGCAATTCTAAAAATACACAAAATAATTGAGCAATGTCCAGCTATTGTCTTGTGGAGACGTCCGAAAGATAAAAACAATTTTTGATGATGGGTGTCTTTTGATAATGCTTCAAAGGTTGCTTTCAACTTAAATGACACTTCTAATATACAATTAATATTGTTCGGTACAATATTCTCTGTACCGCCCACGGAATAACCGGCCAAGACTTTCGACCTCATGTTTAATTACTTATAGATAAGATAAATTGGAATACATTGAAATTGAGAAAGCACATAAGCTCTTACGAAACGTAACGCTTACGAAATGGATATGCAAATATGGCCGGTCAAAATATTGAGATAGTGCGTGGAACTGCATTGATGTTGTTTGAATAATAAATTACAAGTATGATGTTGTATTAGAGAAAAAATACGCAAGATACTTGTTGTATTGTAAATTCATTTTTTCATTTTAGGGGCCATCCATAAATTACGTCCCATAGATTATAAGGTTTTTGACACCCGCCCCGTCCTTGTCACAGGTGGTGACACGTAAATGAAAACAGCAGTTTTTACCATTTTATTTTGTTCAAAATACTTTAAATATTGGACAAAACAAAAGACATAAACCTTTTTTCGTTTTCGTATTTCGGATTTGCCGTCACAGAGCTTTTGACCTGCTCCTTGTCGCGGTCTGTCACATTTCGTTGACCGCCCCCGAACTTGTGACGTAATTTATGGATGGCCCCTTACTTGTTATGTAAACCCTATAGATTCACTTAAAACTTCCATACTCATTTATGTGTTTTTTAATATATTTCAACATTTTTTAAAATATATTTTATAAAAAGACTAAGAATAAGAAAGATGTTTCTGAATTACTTTCAAAACGCCTTATTTATACATTTTTTTTTGTTCTAAACAAAAAGTTTCTTAAGTAGCTCAATCGGGTATGTCGTTATATTTTAATGACATAGTCAACGTTGGCACTTTAATAGAAAAATTAAAGACTTACGGGATCATTTCGATGTCTGCGTACACGTCTGGTTATCACAGCACTTTCTTCAGAGCCCACCTCGTTATAAAATGCTAACATTTGGCGTGGATAGTGCGACAAAAGTGAATCGTGACGCAAAAGACCAGTTTAAAAATAGCAGCTATCTTTAAAAAGCATCATGGATATTAGTATTATTGGATATTATACATGGGATGATAATACATGGGTATTAGCTAAAAAAAATTGAAGTCATGGTATAAATGGTCTAGCAATAGAACTTTTAACTATTTTGAGTATTTTTAAGAGTATCGACTTCGAACTAGAAGGTACCTGGTTCGATCCTACCCGCAGATGAATCAACCGATGAGTTTTCAAACCTAATTCAAATTAAACCATACGCAACGTGCTTAGGGCAGCACGTTGAGGTGTTGGTTCTGGATGTTGTCATAGCATTGGGAATGTCGGTCGCTAGCAGGCCTCAACCTGTACCAAATTAGAGTGAAGGGCTTAAGATCAGAATCTTTCATTCTAATGTGAAAAGATTGTGAGAGGGTATGCCCCAGTATTGCATTGATTGTATAAAGACTTGACACAACAGCATATGTATCTTCGAAAACATCATATAAAGCATTATTTTCGATCTTTGATGTGATTATTTTAGAAAAATTGTTCTATTTAGTCTATATGTAATTCAAAATATTTTATCATCAAAATTGATGTTGTTCCTCGAAAGTAAATGCTTGTATGATATTTTATATTGGACTTAGATTGACGACTTATTCTATTTCTTGGACAGAATCATTTATCCAAGCGTTGTAAACCAGTGGTTAAAACGGTTGTTTGCGATCTAGGACACACGAGTTCGAAACTGATGATGTCCGATGGCCTGCTCCACAGAATTCTGTAGAGAAACACTAAGAAGAGAGGTTTTTGAACGAAACATTTTTTAACAGCAATCAGAATTTATAAAAAGCATACACATAATTAAGTTGTAAAATAAATAAGAAACACTATGTTCAAATGACGGACGTAGGATGCCGCGGCTATCGCTTCGGGCCGCGTCGTATTCAGAAGTTAACAGTAAGATTTAAGACCGTGAGCATTTAACAAATGAATGCGTTCTCTCATTAGCTGTCCGTATTCAATTATATTACTAAGTCAGCTCCATTACGGCACAACTCGAATGGAACATTCACATATTTTATTTAACGCGATATCTAATCTAGAACATCTAAACCTTGTAGGAAATCCGACTGAGGATAAAATTTGACGTCAGTATGTGCATTTGTTGCACAACGTTGTAATTAAGAAACTTCGTAGCTGTTTTTTTTAAAGCTACGTAATAGGTTTCGGGCAGCAGTGAATGTCGCAATTTGATCCGAGATGTTTTGCACTAAATTTCTCTGCTTTCGATAGCGATGGTAAGCGAGAGTGAATTAAATAAAAACCAAATTTACAAAGAAATTTAAAGTCGCTAACAAATTGTAAATATACTTTCATGCATATATACAAATTTTACTTACATTTTTAGAAGATTGAATCTAGTACAGTCCACTTTTTTAGTGTACTTGTATGTCTATCGTGGTCATAAGCACTAAATACTGCTAATAAATTGTCATACGACATTCATTGGGATTACTCTTATAGTCCAGTCTAAAAATACAAATTTAACTTCAATTTTAGATCGAAATCGAACCTGAAAACGCAATCGACCGAAAACAGGATCGGCATCGATAATCATGTCTAGAAATTAATCCACGAATGGAGTTGCATCTAAAAACAAGTGCAAAACTATAAGAAACAATAAATGATTACAAGTTGAGTATTAGAGCGCAGCAATGTTAATTTTGATTGTCCGTAAAGACTTTTTCATATTAAGTGTCAAAAATGCACGCGCATGAATAAAGGGATCGGATCGGCCTAATATTTATATTGTTTGACATTTTTTTTAATGACCAGAACCAATTCATCAAATAAGAATCGCAATTTGGAGTTGCATTATTAAACAAACATACAGCGTGGATAGCGCACATCAAAAGTGCGATACGCCCGCGGCGACGTGTACTTGTCGCTTAAGCGGCGGGGAGTTATTGTGACCGGCCCAGTTGTGAGCGCGCGCTAATTGGCCTCATTCGGGTATTCGGAAGAAGGTCAAGTGCGACCGCTGCGGGCTGCCGCCTGTCGTGCCGCGTAAGGCGCATGCGCCCAGCCCTGCGGTCGAAAGTAAAGATATGCACTCGACTGGTTTTACGATGATCTTGTTCTGCCCATTCTTTTTATACGATCGCTGCGACTGTTTTTTTCCTTTGTTCTGGCAACAGTTTGAAACTATTGAACGTACGATTATGGAACATTGAGCATTAGACGCGGAATCTTTTATAGATATTTATTTATTATTTAGTTTATGGTTTTATGTTATTTGTTTTATACGCTAAGATATTTGTTTGTTCGTATTTTATGCAATAAAGCTTTGTTGACTTATGGCTTGGGTTTGCGAGAAGGTTATGGGCATGCAAAAACGAAACTAGCATTTATACCCAAGTGTGTCTGAGTATTGATATATTGAATCAAACTATTATTATACCAATTCTAAAAATTCTTTCGCTCATAGAAATTTACACTATCCTCGAATAATATACGGTTATTTTTGTTTTGAAGCTTTAGTATTTAACCCCGTTTAGTTCAAATTGGAACTTTGCCCATTAGAGGAATCGAAAAGATAGGCGGGACGGAGAGCAAAATCGAGAATCGAGACCGGCTAGAATCGAAATCGAGAACTGGACTATGATCTATATCGAGTGTGGCACCAAAATTATGATCAACGGCGTAACCGGAATCGGAATGAGGCGCAGTACCGCAATTAGAATTAAGAATGGGACCGGAATCGAGAATGGAATCAGAATCGTAATGTACTTAGATCGAAACCCCATCAAAAGTGGAATCACAATTGGAAACGAAAGTTAGACAACTTGACATCAAGAGCAAAACCGGGATTAGAATAGAGAAACGGATAGCGATCGGGCTTATGAACGAGAGCGTGATCGGTCGACATACAAAATGAAGAAATTCATTGTATGTTCAGGCGGGCGGAGCCGCAGGCATATTTGAATTATAAATAAAGACAATCATTGCCTAATTTTCATTTACGCCCAACAATGTGGGCGGGTAACGGTTAGTATCGAATACAAATTAATATTTAATATCTGTTATGATGATATGCTTATGTTATGCAGATTTTGAAAGTTTTGTTCCGATATTCGAGTCTTTTTGGTAGACAAAATAATTAATGAAATAAATCGCGATATTCTGGTAAATGCTTAAACTTTCAGAGCAGAACCGATAACGCGCTGCGCCCACTTAAAGTAATTATGGCATGGCTTGATGAAGCATTGACAATCGATATTTTACGTACCTTAAAGTAACTAGCCGAAGTCCGCAGGGTTGATTTACGCCAAAAGTGTGACAATTCATTGCACAATAATTCTTGTAGTGATCTAATACAGTAAGTACTAATAGCTAATAACAAGGCAATTAGGGTATCTACCATGGCCGGCTTTTAAAATTATTTTTAACAAAAAGTCACTTCCGTGTTTAGATATAAGATTAAAATTTAGAACTACAAAAAGTGATTTTTAGTCAAAATAAATTTAACAGGAAGGATATCGTGGACGAGGCGCTTAATGATCTAAATTTTGAATTTATTTTTTCGGATTACCGACTAGTCATCCATTTATCGATCCCATACCGACCCAGACATTTATTGTTTAAAAAATGAAGTTGTTAGATGCAGTAAATGTTAATTTCAAAGAAGGAATGCATAAGATACTTATTTTAAATATACAGTTCGTAGATTAAATACAGTACAATGCACGAAACTCTGCCACTGTGAAGTTAGTCACGAAAGCGTCACAATAGTGTGAAGTAGGATCGCGGAAAAAAAGAAGGAAGGGTCGAGAAGCGATGAACCTGTGCATTACATCATTCGCAGGCAATTGAGAGCAGCAGAGTTTCGGGTATTGTACTTTATATTTTATTTTTAGAACATAAAGTATTCATCAATGTACTGAATGTGTTCGCAACGAAAAGGTTTCATGTATATGATAAAAGTTTTATGTGCATGATAATAGTTTGTTATAGAAAATATGGTTTTTCGTAAATAAGGATTTTAGTTCGCATGAGTTTTACTTCCAAAATGCATCATGCACGTATGCAGCTTAGTCTCGGTAATCCTTCAAAGGGTTGACCACGTGACAAACACATCAGCGGCCCTTATAAAGGTAGGGTTGCTGACTGCTGACGGTAGTTATTCAGGGCCATCAGATAGCGACATCCGTTACAGTACGGCCCGGAATCGATTTCAAAAAATGGCATAGCTGTCTCGACGGTACGGCTTCCGATCGAGGATAGATTTTCAGATCCGGGCCGTCTTAATTCGAATGGGCTAAAATCGAGCCGTCTAATTTGCTTTCTGAAGGAGGAGTCTGGATGTTGCAAAGAATAGTATAAAAATACACCTGAATGCTGCATTAAACCTGCACTGCACCAGTATCGCCCTGCACTGCAACATAGTATATAGCATACGTGTTGGCATATGGGAGGTGAAACTCTGCACCTTTATAGACACCTAGTGTTTAGATGTGTTATTTCGACGACCTAAGTTGGCGAGGCGCCGCTCCTGCAAATAGTCAGCCGATCAGCAAACAACAAGAAACAGGCGTTCCATTCACGTGCGCCCGGTCCGTCACAAAATGTTAATCAAAGAAACTCGATTTCGTCTTTTTAATACAAATTAATCTTAAGTTATGACGGATTTCCGAAAGAATTTATATTCAGATAATTTAAGCTCAATAGGATTTTTGCTCAGAAAATATTTTCTTCCACCTATTTTAATTAATATTTTCTTATGTAAAGACGATATTGCGTTAAGTGAGGATTTGTTTCGTGTACTGTAAAAGTGATTATTTTTTTATTTTAATTATCTGAATACCCACTCACATATTCCATTTTTATTTAATTAATCATGCCCATAATTGTCATATAACTGTGTTATGAGTAATAATTTGTTAATGTCAGCGCCTACATTTTAAGCTATCATAAACATATAATTAGTTTTACCTCGATGCGGTCTGAATTATCACGTTCCGTTCGTTAATTGGTATTCTCATTTAAAAACCCGGGTAAAGGCCATTCAATTTATCCACAACCAATTAATACGTATTTATGAGTAAATATATTTATAAATTAATTCTGACATTTGTTTGATTTCTTAAATTATCGATTACTATATTTTTAATGAACAACAAACCATAAAGTTAAAATTATATTCAGTAGACGGAAATAAGTATAGTATACTAGTAGGCAAATATAATGAAAACATTTTTATTTTGCCGCACTATAAAAGTATGTTATGTTGTGCGACTAAATTTCAATCAACCTAATGCACGTTATATTTTTATTTTTAAAATTCTAGACTTTTCAGTTTCGTTTTTAGTTGAAAAATATCTTTCAGATTTCATTGTATTATGTAATGTGTTTGGGCAACTGAGCTTTGCTCATCGGCTTTTGATTTTGACGTGGGAATATCATTTGTTCCCAATGAGAATAGTTTATTTTCAACAATAAAGTCTTAAATATATAATAACACGTATCGTCCTATCTGTAGTTTTTGTTACGCAGTGTTGTCAATAATCAGCAATGTGATTACTTCAAAATTCTAGGATATCGTGTTAAATAAAACAACGATTAGAAAAAACGAGGTCTAAATACAAATTTACATAGAAAACAATAGAGCTGAAATAGCTATGTGTGTGTGTGTGTGTGTGTGTGCATACATAATCGTACACAGAAATTGCTTACTTAAAGTAGTAAGATATTTATTAGCTATCGAGCATACCATGCCATTTGTCGAATTATATACACTCCATCAGTTCCCATTCTAACGCACATCTCGGATATGAAGTAGTGTGAGCTATATACCACCAAATGAATTAGTGTCGAGTGGGATAAGACGGCGCAACTAAAGCAGGTTTACTACTCGGTAGCTAACATTACAATTCTAGGCACTTATTGAGCATGCGTGACCTCATAGATAATAACCTTTGTGTTGATAGCACTGTGTACAAACAACATTCTTTTATTGCTTTTTAGCAGAGTAAATAATTATTTACGTAGTTTTTTTTATAGTATTTCGAGGAGAATTGTATTTCTTACGAGTGGAGAGAATTAGTTGTCAGATATTCAGTGTTATGTTTACTGTCAAATTTTGTTAAGCCTATCTACCTAATACCTAATATTAGGTTTGTACAAAGGACTTGATGTCATTCACAATCAAATGCTTAATATATCCTCCAAAGAAAAGACGTATCCGAGATTTGATATAACTAGAGTACGAGTCGAAATTTAAGAACAAAGCATTATCTTGAAAGGTATGCCCATTTTTTCTTCGATGCCAGTCACTTTGTTGAAGCTAGTGTTGTGTTCTATTTTATTGTAAAAGCATCAGTCATCAGAAATGATACAGAAAAAAGTGCGCTATTTTCGTTTTGAAATTGGAATTGATTCAATATCAAAACGAAAATATTGAAGTTTTCTAATAAAATACAATCTCAAAATAACCGAGCTTGATCTATAATTTGCATTAAACTGAACTTGACCTATGGAATAGCACGAAGTTATCAACTTTGTGATTCTTCCTCTATCTTTCACGTTTCAGTACAAGCTGCTTATAAACATGAAGTTGAAAGCGAAAACGTCCATAGTGTTGTATCCGGTCCAATCGATCGTACGTCAAAGCATTCGCCGATCAACTCCCAAGCTTGGCGTGTATAAGCTTAATATCTTCACCGGAGCGACCGCAGCTAACGATAATACGAATCTATAATGGATAACACTCAGGCTAATAAATATCTGACGCCCGCATTACTTTAACCACTACCAATACAATATATATATATATATATATATATATATATATATATATATATACCACAAAAAAAAAAGTCGACCATGGGTCATTCTTTTATGATGTATGTACACACGTTTGCATACCAAACACCGATCCGGGCGCTTTCGCTTGACTTTGTCCAGTTTCGACGAGCGACAATCGGCTACTCCATTAACTGCCTGGACTGCCTGATTGGCGCAGTGGTAGTGACGCTACTTGTTTGCGCTGGGGTCGTGGGTTCGATTTCCCGCACAAGACAAACATTTATTTTATTTAATTAAAAATGAATGTTTGTCTTGAGTCTTGGTGTTTCTACGTATTATACGTATATATTTACAAAAAAAAAGTATGTATGTAGTATATCAACTGTCTGGTACCCATAGTACAAGCCTCGTTGCTTAGTTTGGGACCAGACGGTGCTGTGTATATATGTCCGAAGATATTATTATTATTAACGACCGCCGCGCGATATCGGCCTCCGTCGGCCCGGAGCCATTGGAATTGTCCCGCGGGCGATTTCGCAACGTGCATAAGTTCGAACGATAAGACAAATCGACGTTAACACCGCCTAATAAGAGCCCGACCTCGTACCAGTTCGCGGCTAGATTCGTGTGTGAGCTATTTGAATTAACATACATATTACGCCTTTGACATAAGCGCAATACAGGCCGCATGTGCTGTCCACATGCGAGGCTGTCGTGTGTGAATGTTGGTACTGTTATTATTTAATGTATTGTCGCGGTGTTAGATTTTGTATCGGCACCGGTGCACTTTTTGTCGTTCGATACAGCGAAAATTATGATGTGCGCATGTCGCGGCGGTACCGTTTGGCTAATCGTTTATTTAACGCGTGTATTTTGACAAATAAGATACGCCTCTTTGTGGAATAGAATGAGTTTATTTTAAAGCAATTTTTATTAATAATTGAGGTAAAACAAGTAAAATAAATTATTTAAGTTATAAAGTTTAAATATAGTAAGTATACAATCGGCTACCTACATAACGTATCTGTTAATTATCGTATGTATTCTCGTTTGCATTTTAATTAATATTTGTTTATAATAAAATGTATTTTCTAATTTTGAGTTAAAAGGAATCGTTTGTAGGAATTCCCGATGTATATAACTGGATATTTAAAATTGAAACAAAATTTTTGTACTAATAAATATTAATTACTTGTGGCAAAATAATTGGAAAGGTTCTCATGAGCGCATATTGTATTAAATAAAATGTAATATGGATAAACCAGTCAACTTCGTTTCAAAGGATGTAAAGTTACATATTGGGGTGTCAAATAATGGAGTACATAAGTAAAATTATTTTTGGCAATGCGTGCAAAATAAAATATTCAATTGAAATGATTTAAAAATACTATTATACAATTGCCTACAAAATGATTACTCAAACATTATTTTAATAATTTGCAAAATTATGCATTCGTGTCATTAATAGAAGCTGACAAAAAATATAACATGTAAAAAAAAATATATATTTTATTTTGTATATAACAATGATAATGTTAAATTAAACTTTGTTTTCGTCGCAGGCATTAATTCATGATCTGAATTTATGCACCTATATACGATATACATGTGTATATAATACCACACATTCAATAAATAAGTTTTCATTTAAGCAGTACAATACTCGCTGAACTATGACAGGTGATTACAGTTAACAGCGAGCCTAAAACGCAAGACGCAATTGTAGTAACTTCCCAACGCAGATGTGACTTGTGCCTATAATCAGATTGGTAATAAAGTTTGAAGGATACTGCACATAAGTAAAGCAACTCATACATTATAAACTGATAATACCGCCCGTAGATCGCATTAAAAGAGCGGTCGAAATTATTTTGAAGGTATTACAAAAAAACACAAACATAAAATGTTTCTTAACCAAGGAATTTTTGTTTAGAATTAATCTGAAATTATCAATCAAATCAATCACTCAAGGCCATGTAAGCAAGCCGTACACATTAAGCGCATTTTTGAGAATTTGACAAAAGTGTACTTAAGTGTATGGTTAGTTTGACATGTAGTCTAGTCGAGAATCGAGTTATTTCTTGATAAAGGTCCTAAAAATACGTGCGATAAATCATTGGATTCGGAATGATGTCTAGAAAAATGTATTCGAAGGATTTTACTGCACGATAAAAATTGCAAAAGTTATTAACAAATTAAAATGAAAAAAAAAAAGGTATTTCGATTTTTCAGATTCAAAAGACTCATAAGGAAGAGAATATATCCTAAAAAATGTCCCGACTCCCGGAACTCTACTTCCATTATTTATAAATTTAATTTATTGCTGGAAAAAGAGCCCCGAGTGGCCGATAAAGCGCGGCCGCGCTACCGCTCAACAGAGTCTATCACATAAAATATTTTTTTAATAAGATTAAATATTAAATTTAAAATTTTAAGAAATTGTGGTTTTTTAATTTAGACTGATGATGTTTTATCAATTTTGGTGACAGCGTTGGTGAGTCTGTTTAACGTGATAAAAAATGTCTGCAAAATCCCTCTGACGTTTAATCGTAGTCCTATATAGGAAAAAATAATTGAATATAACTGGTTTGCTACGATACAATAGTTTTTTGCCATCATGTTATTTGTTATATTTTCTTTAAATATGCTAAAATTTCGATTTCAGAATTTAAAGAATATTTGAGCTACACAATACTGACCAATGACTATCTATACTTTTTAAGATGACAAGAATGTTAAAAAATGTTTTAATATGTATATATATATATATATATATTTTTTTTTTTAAGTTTAGGATTTTATAATCATTATAGCAGTTACAGCCATTATACTTACGGCCATTATATTACAGCCATTAGAAAATAATGAATCATTCGTTGCGTACTTTACGTTCACGTGAGAAGTATTGTCCTATAGAGAAACACTTCTCTAGGGAGTCATACCAGACCCACCGCGACGGTAGGCCTTAAGAGCATTAACATACCCGGTCAGACAGCGCAGAAATGCTGACGATGCGATATTAAACGTAAACACGTAAAATGAAAGCTTACGTAATAAAAACAATCTTCATTTTTGAATAATATTAGTCCAGTGGTAGTTAGCCCATTTTGCAGCCTGAAGTTAGACATTTGACGGCTATTTTCGTAATTCACTGTTACAAAATATTTTTCAATCGACTATTAGTAAATGGAAATAGGAAGAGAAAATATAAAACAAGGGATTTCCTTTTATACTCAGAAGCTATAATAACTTTTCGCGTTGAAGTTTCGTAATCTATGTACAAGTAGCCACGAAACTTCAATCTACTGATACTATGAATAAAATAATGACGCAGACGCAACCAACCGACTGCAATAGTTTTAACGGGTCCTTGTAAAACGAAAGCAACCATCAGCCAATTTTCCGTCGGTCACATAACTCAAAACGACAAAACAAAATTACACCTACCGGAACCAGTTCACGTCGATTGAAAGCGGTCGCATTACCCGGATGAGGCACGCGAGATTTGCATATCGAGCGGCGGCACGGTGCCGCACGGCGGCTTTTTTTAATATAAAGGAATTTGTTATAATAAAAACGGTCAAAACTCTCATAGGTTAACTCTTAAGATGTTTATATGACGAATCGAGTCATCCCGACTTTTCACGTGGATATTGTGAATGTCGACGAACGAGCTGTGATAAAAATCCGTGACTGACGTCTGCAATCACTGGTAGAATAAGTGTCTAATCACAACTTAGGGTTGAACCCTCGTTATTAAAAAAGTCACACCGTTACGGTTGTAGGGATAAATTATGAAGGCTCTTTCTTATACGAATAAAAGAAATTTAGCTGTCTCTTTATCGAATATGGGACTGCGTTGCGACATCTAGGTTTTTTTTATTCCATAAAAGATGTAATCAATTAAACCGTTTCTCAAATTACAAAGAGCTTAAATGGAAATTTAGTTTATTCCTAATAAAGGTAATATAATTCTTATAAAAATACGAAAAAAAAACATATAATGAGTATCGTCCAAATTTATAATACAGTAAATAAAATGTTCTTTAAACATATAATTGCAAGTAGATAAATCCCTAATTTTGCAAAAACTAGGTTAAAAAAATGCGAAAGTTATATATAATTGGACAAGTTAAAATAGAGACTCTTACATTCACATATATTTATAATATTTAAAAAAAAAATATATTTTTGGATATTATGGCTTAAAGAAAAAATTCTGAAGAGGAAGAATTTTAAATCTAACTTTTTATATATGTAAATCATGCAATATATTTACGAGTTTAAGACTTTTCCGCATTTGAACGATTCCCATATCGCAATTTTCTGAGCCATCGAATAAAAATATCAAAACCACGTTCATATACAAAATAATAAAATAGTAGAAAATACCTCCTTTGAAATGAATATCAGAATCAGATTCTACTTGTTGAAAATACTAATAATGAGGGAATTTATAATGACAGATAAAATGGCACACTTCAAATACCTACATTCTTGATTTTGTATAAGTAATTTTCAATTTACCAAAAACATTTATTTTCTTATTACGCCAAAAGAGTATATCTTCTTACATACATAAGTCTTAGTATACGCATGCTTTTTTTTTTTAAAAAGGATAATACAAATTTGCAACTTTGTTTACATGTAAAGAATGTTTTATATTACTCGCACACAAATATATATAGTTACATATAAAATATATATTAGTTTTCTTTCGACAATCATTGTGTTGTCATGTTAAGTTGCGACACTTAAAAGTGTTTGAATGGTCCCGTAGTATATTTTTGTATCACAATATAATTGTATTTACGACTTGTGTTCTTATTCTCTCCTTTTTTCTCAAAATATCCCGATAGTGATATATCGCAACGATATCAAAAAACGTACTGTGTACGTAGTAGACAATTTATGCACGATTAATTCATATAAATCACTAACAATCTTACACTCCTTACTAATATTGCATGCTCCCCACATTTTCCGTTTTAAATTTTACAAGTCGTAACTATAAAAATTCACAATCACAAATAAAAAAAAAAATACACTAGTTTACAATGTATCTGTTTTAACTAGGAAAATTTTAACTGTTGTTTGCTATACATGGCATGCTGAGTTCAAATTTATGAGTAAAATCTATCGATCAGCTCTAGTTTTTGAGTTTTAGATATCTACGATCAGAAAAAATAGATAAATTTACTAAGGAAAATTTTTATTAACAAATTTAATTAAATTAATTTTTTTACACACATATATCAAATGTATGTAGCAAAAATTATTTAGATCGTTTACACAACTTTTTCTTAAAGTACTCATGTTGCAGAAACTTTAAAAATTAATGTGATCAAAATGAGACACGCACATTATTAACAAACAAAAACACTTAAAAGATGAAAATTAACAATTAAGCAATTTGAGCAGCACAAAAACTTCTAAGAGTAGATTTGAAAATAACACTTCATAAGTAAATAAAAACCATAATAAAGTTCTCGGCAACAGATACAAATGAAAATTTTGTTAACTAGTGTTATCTATTCTATGGTATAATTAAAAAAGTTGTAGAGAGATTTATACTTTATAACTCGGTTTAAAAATGTGATATACTAATTTGTATGTTGCAGTGTCATTTACTTCTGAGCTACGTTCAAGTTTTCGAGTTTGGTAATCGGATTATCTGAAAGTTAGTTTATTTACGATTACAAGGTGTATAAAGTGCATAAACAAACCGTCTAAAAATCAAGTTAATAAAAGCGTGGAACAATATCAAATATTCGACAAGTTTCTAATCTGTTTCGTAAAATGTTCAATTTCCTTCTCAAGTCTTTATAACTTTATTTAAGATTTCTCGATTTATTACAACACAAAATCTGTCAACAAAAATATAGTCATAATGCTCTAAAAAACGTACTTTTGGAAGTCGAAATTTATTTATGCATCAAGGTTATATATTATGAAATGACATTTCATTAATTTGAATTTGGTACAGGGCCCATCAGAGTGACGCGCGATTCAATGGCAGATGACGTTCAGATTATTTTGTGCAATTTATTGTTATAAAAAACTTGTAGAGAGAGACAAGTTAAAGGATATAATTGAGGAGGCGATATTAGTGAACTTTAAATGTCGTTTCTTTGTATTTCCAGGTGAGATTTAAGAGTAATTGTCATATTTAAACGATAATTGTTGTAATATTCTAAAGGCGTGTTAAATAAAATTTCTTTGTATTTTCAGAGAAACAATTTGTGGTTTGCTTTGAAAATGCTCAATAATATATTAAATGTTTTTTCAACGTCATTTCCGTGTACATCGTTTTTTAAGTACAGGCTTCAACACATTCCACATGATCACAGGAGAGTCGGTAAACCGTGATACTAAAAACTGTATTATGCGATGCTCTGTCCGATGATATAGTAATGCTGATTGCGTCCTGCTATTTCACCATTTTTAAAGGACAGATGGCAGGATTCCTCGACCAATGTGCCCTGACAGCTATATCTGTTCTGTCCTTTAGAACACTTTTAAGTGTTAATTGCATCCTTGTCTGTCAATGTCTCCATGAAGGCAGCAGCGTTCGTTGACCTATCCGCTGCGGAGTTTGATAGCCCCGGTTGTAATCAAGAGACTACAAACGGCAGGCTACCTCTATCATTGTAGCTAGAATCATGAAAATTTCTTTTACAAAGAAGTGTGTGGTTATTTCCATGTTTAGTTGGCGGGTCTACTGGAGACCAATCCTGTTTATAAAATAATAATTGATCCATATCATTATTGCAAAAAATGCACGAAAAACCTTGAAAATGCAATCAATTTATATATAAGTTCATACAGAATCTTATAGTAAGAAATTTCGAGATTAGAAAATGTTGATTTATATTCCAATAATATTAAGCAGTTTCTCTTATGGAAACAGAATTTTGTCCTCAATTCTGGAAACTAATGAAAACTTAGATCGTAATGTATATATAATGTTTGACGTAGAAAATAATCTATTTCTTAGCACAATTCGTTTAATTGTGCAGCAATCAAGCCCTGCAATAAATGTTGTAAACTTGACGAAACTGTCCTCCGCTTCCATTTCAAAACTAATCGTCCCGCAGGGCTAATCTTTCACTTTTACTTTAATGTTGTAAGTTGTCTTTGCTAATAGTTGGAACTATTTCATTACTTTCATGATCGTCTACTGGGAGTTTTATTAACAGACTTCTGTTGGCTTCACCTGCAATTAAATTGTAGATAATTATTAGAAAGGTCATCTTTTATAGGTCAACGGCAACGATTTCAAGCTTCGCAAATATACGTATCTGATAGAATATGGTATTGTATATAGGAGATGCCATTCAGTAGATCTTATATATGAAGCTGGAATGTGGGTAATCGATACACTTCGATCACTCGATCCTGTGTTCATTTGATTATCCGCGTTGGTTCCGTTCACAATTTGGTTGATCCTAATAATGGGAATAACACAAATCACATTGTTTTTTAGTTTAGCACGGCACCCACGAGAAATGCTCGTACAAAAATTTTTTTTTTTTTCTACACCTTACATATGACATCATGATATGACAATCCAGAAAAACCTGCCCACATCACAACCTGCGTACACACTCATTTCTATACATGAATATTAATTAAATTGCACATCATGTTTGGTGAAATAAATTCCGAAGCATTTAAAACATGTAAATATTTCGTAAACCACCCATTAAAATACATAATTTCCATATAAAATTATCTCAATCCACACAAACTGCAACATAATTATAAGTTACGTTTTGTAGAGAGATTATTATGAAACTTTTAGAATGCATTTAGTACACCCATATATTATGTGCATATATTTAACGAGGCTGTAACGGTAATCTTTTAGCTTGAACAAATTCGAACGAGCTAAGAGCGTGACTAAGTGAAAGCTTTTGTCTAGACTGACAGTGAAAGGCGTTTTAAATAATTTTCCGTAACTAAATAATGCACCGACCGCAAGCTCTTTAAAAAAACCTCGTGTGGTCTAAGGGTCCGTAGCTCTATAAAGATTAATATATGTAACACGTGCTCATAGATCAATATTTTATTGCCAAACAGCTGTTGGCCGCTGTTTCACCGACAAGTGACATAGATGAAATTCCTTCATCTTTTAAATTTCAATGATGATCCCGATCCCTGTTTTAAATTCAATTCGGTTCCACTGCCTTTTCTAATTTCAGGTATGCTAACGATTTTATCCCTGTCATGGTCTCGATTACGAAGCATTTTTGATCGCGTTCAATCATTATGTCAATCATAAGTCCTTCGGTTTCACCCGCTGTAAGATGGTACATAGTGTATCGTCTATTCTATTCCTACATTATATTTGCCTCTAATTATTATACATTTCTCAGCTATCTACTGCATTCATACATCGAACTTTTCTGTATGTCACAAAAGTAAATTTTGAGAAAATTGAGGAATGCCTCTTTTAGAATTTGTTTCTTACGAATAAATTTTAAAAAATATTATAGGCAACGGAAGGAATAACACAAGCGAACAGACAAAAATAACATTGGAAAAATAGAACTGGTAAATTCCGAAACATTTGGAAAAAATGTGAAAAAGCGTATTGTTAAGTGAATATACATTTAATTCCCTTAACTATTTTGTGCATTATGATTTTCAACAATGTTTTTTGATTCGCACCTTGTTTCCATCAGTCACACAGATTAATCGTGCAGTAATTTAAAGATGAAGCAGTAATCGAAGGTGCCTAATCGAACTGGGTAATATAATGAAGATAGGGATCTACCTATTGAGCCACCTATTATATTGGGTCCGGTCAATAACACGAAAAATATTTTATGTAGTGAAAAAAAAAATGTAATTATTTCTCCTATGTACGGCAACTGAATCTACTTGTTTTATATAAATTTTCTATTTCTATACAGACTCGTTATTTGAATCTAAGTTTTCAGCTGTTTCATATTTAATTTTTATATTTGATCTGCTCACACCCATTCCACATTATCTATTTCTATAGGCTAGTTCCATATGCACCTGTAGTCCGTTTTGTTGCCTTTTTTGTATTTACGTAAATTATATGTTGCTATTTTTCTACTTCTTTGTTTTCTTTATTGCGAACTGGCTTTGGCGAACCTAACCCGATGGTGTTGTGTTAGCGCTTAGAATAACATTAAACTTATTCTATATAGCGTTCGTGATTGCGTTTTTTGTTTAGGCAAATGCAATAATTACTACACAGTGTTTATGAAATAGTTAGGGATATATGTACGTCTGTTAGTCTATGGCCTCGTTATTCTGAAACGTGAAATTATCTGTCACATCCACTGTTATTAAAAAGGTGAATGAACAAATGTCAAAATGTTTATTTGTTACTACAGCACGCTGAAACTAATTAAGTTTCTCATGAAACTTAGCAAATTAAACATAAAAGAATTTAAATTATAACATAGTCGCACATAGGTAGTTTAGATTTCTATTAAATCGAGAATTTTTAGAAATACTCCAGTAGTACCAGAGACTACTTACTTCATATAAAGAAAAAAAACGAGTGGTGTCGTGGGACATCAGATAGGAACCAAGTTCCTTATTATAAAAATATTAATTTCAAGTTCTATACGAGGTATAAAGAAGATAATTATTCGGGTATACATTTTTTATTTTGTTTTTTTTTTTATATTCATTTTTATTCATTTTAATTGTATAATTAATAATAGTAATAATTAAATTGATATCAGAGAAATTAAATATTGTTATTTTAAACAAAATTTAATAATACTCAATAATCTCTTAAATAGAACAAAATTTAAGTATTAAAAAAAAACATAAGCCACGCTTAGATCATGAAACGTTAGTGGAATGATGTAATAATAATAGCAAACTGCAATAATAATAATAATCATAATGTAGACTATACGTTAGACGCTGTATAACCATCATACATAGACTACACATAAAAATCTTACGCTTTTATCTAACGCTACGGACATTTTTGCAGGCTAGGGTACCCTCCGCAACGCCCCACAAGGAACTTCGTTCCAATAAAAAAGTATCTCTTTTTATATTGACGACGATGGGTTTAGTCAAGTTGCGCGTTTACGGTATCATGCAATATTTTATGGGGAGAACTGTTCAAATATTCAAAATTTTAGCTATTATTTATAAAAAATATGAAACAAAAAATTAAAAATTTTATAGCCCACAAAATATTTTCAAACATTAGTTTTTATTAGCGTTATTGAAGATGTACAATATTTTGATAGATTTGTATTTGATGACAGATAGACGAACATCGAAGTGATCCTATAAGGGTTCCTTTCGAGGTACGGAACCCAAAAAATTGTCATTGTGAAAAAATCATTATATTTTTAGAATAAAGTTATTGCGTAGAAAGGCTATAACTTTTCCTTAAGATTTCAGGTACAATTGGTGTTTTTCGCAAACACTTAAACTATGACAGTAGAGGTAATATTAGACAATAGAGCGGGATCTTGTATTGGTTAGTTTTTCAAAGTAAGTAGTTTCAAAGCCGTCTAGACTTTTTCGTGAAACCGTTTCGAATTTTTGTTGGGTAAGGCAATTACAAAACTTTTAAAATAAATATTGAAATGGAGGCTATTAAACGACTATTTCAGTCAAAGTTCATTGTCCTAGTTTCATAACGTGCTTCTGAGCAACAGACAATTTAAATATTTATAAACAAAACAATAAAATAGCCTATAGTGTCATACTATAGACAAAATAGAACTATATCAGATTTTCATATTTGGTCACCTAATCTTACTGTATACGGTTATCTATAAATTATTCATGAATCCTAAAAATGTAATGAATGTTCCTGTTCATGATTTAAAATTTAAGATTTAAAACGAATTTCCTGTTAGCATCTAATGTGTAAACAAAATCTAACGTCTAAGAATGGTCTGTCTACCTGTGCGAAATAATTTGACTGCAAACCTACTGAAGTTGTACATATATTGACTTGTTTACACGGATGGTAAAAAGTTATTCTAGGATTAATCTACGCAACACGTAGAAAATACTTCATTTTATTCAGTGAGTGAGAGTTACGGCGGCTCATTCCCTGTCCACCAGATATCGTATTCCTTTGTAAAATTTTCTCTGAACCACTTCTACCTCCATCATATATTCTATTCCTCTAAAAGGTCGGCAACTAACCAATGACTCCATTGAGATTGCGAGTGTTCACGGACGGCGGCGATCACCTACATTCTGATGGTCCGCATGCTCGTTTGCTCCTTTAAATACCATATAAATAATCTACCTCTAATGGGGCGAATATAGGTTTTAAAAATTACACGTAGACAAAATATTAAGATACTCCACTCACATTCATTTTGAAACGTCACCGCCAAAGCGGTTTAAGTGCGAAATATAGTTTTCAGAACAAAATAATTAAACTATAATAAAATTATAAATTCAAAAGTGAATTAGTTGAATTGTAATTTATTGTAACTAATTGTTGTAAGTAATGGGCTTTCGAAGAAAATTTTTATTTACTAAAAATGATTTTTTTACAAAAGTATTTGTGTGAAACATTGCATGTGTTATGTATTTAATTATTTATAACTTCTTTTTTTTTCAAAAGCAATAATCCTATTTTCTCAGCCGGCACAATGGATAACAAATAGTTATAATGGTTTACTGTGATGAATTCTTACTATAACAAACACCGTCAGAATGAAGTAATACTTTATAAAATATTTAATCGATTACAATTATGCCATGATCTAATCAAAACAACAGAAATGTCAAAATTAGCTACTGAATCGAAATTAAAATTTTAAAATCGACACGAAATTGAGTAACATCCGAGCAGAGTTTAAGATGTAACTGGCACAAAAAAAGGTTTTTAAACGCTCAACTGCATTTAAGTTACGCCAACCGTTGTCCGCGGCGCATGCGAAATTCGTGCACGGCGAGGCGGAATCGATTGACGACATCTTACGAAATCTATTAGTACGACAAAATTAGTACTTAGTTCCTGCCGTCTGTCGGTTTTGTAGTCGTTTGCTTTTAGTAATTTCGTTAGAGCAAAACCTAATTGAGTTCCGTTGTCGAGATGACTATTGATATCGTAGTTTTTTTTTTTTGGCATCGCCACAGCATAGCCACCGGTACAGTAGCCAAAGCGATGACTCACCCGGGCGGGCGCGCGGACCGTGCGGGGCCGGAGGGGCCGGGGGCGTAGACGAGCGTACGTCTTTGCCACAGCGTAGTCATTACGGGCCGTCTAAGGACGGCGAATAAAATGTTCGTAATTTTAATCATTTAATTGGATTATTTATATTATACTTACGTATCAAATTAGTACTTAAGGCGCACGCATTATTTTTTTAATACTTGTATTATTGTTGTTGTACAATTGTATTAATTAAATTAGGTCACTGAAAAAAACTAACTCTACAGCTTTTTGGTCGTTTAAATACAACCGGAAGGAACAAAGAATTAAAATTTCATGAATTGTATTGTAATATTTGTATTACAATAAGTGTGCAATATTCGTATTGTCGTGAAGTGTTAACGCGACACATTAACCTTTTATTAGTATTATTTTCGTTACACATAAAACGTGCCTTCGTAAATAGTAGTTTTATATCGAAAATAAGTAAGGAACTGAATTGTCACGTGTATACACATAATAAGTTAGATAGTTTTTATTATATTCTACAAATTCATCATACGATACCTACTTGAACTTAAAATTCTAATTGATATATTTATATGATTGCATCACTAAGTTTTTGCGAACTGTTATTCTCAAATCCATGAGTCACAAATTTATGGTTTTACTGCTTAAAATCTATGTTTTGAAAAGATCTAGATGGTTAAATGATAAAATTTTGGAAAATGAATATTTCCAAAACCATAAGTCACAGATTCATCTTACCGTTATTTGAAATTCTCATTATGCTAAGAAATATGTGATTATTTACTATTTATTTACATTTTGAAGTTATACTTCTTTTGGTGCGTTTGGATGAGAGTGAATTTGTGAGCTGCGCGCGCACAAACGACATGATGAAGTTAGCCACAGAATAGAAATAATAAAAAAATATATTTTCAACACTGAATATAGTTACAATACTGAGTGTTCATACTATATAGTACATAGTACAGAGTGTTCATGCTATATATTACATAGTACTTATATTCATAACCCAGTTCTTGCAAAATATAGTATTCATATGAATAATCAATTTTGAGTATTAATTTTCTATTATTATTATTTTTGTTCAATTTATTATATATATAAACATTATTTGTAAACTTTTAACATTGTGTTGTGAAAAATTGTGAAAATTTGAAGTGTTTTTAAATATTAGAGGTTAACCATGTAAGTATAATATATAGATATATTTCTAACGAACTTTTATTTTTCTAAGAAATAATTGAATAATAAGTACACACACTCTTTTTTTAAATGTATTTGACTCATTCACATAATGAATAATGATTATATATTTGTACTGTATTGTTATATTTTTACGTTAATAAAACATTTTCAATTAAACAAAATCGTTTTGATTGATTTTAATATTTATTGTCGATTACTACTGCATTTGAGTTATTTTAAATATTATTCATACGCCAAAGAAGTATAACTTCTAACGCGTGTACATAAGTACACACACTCTTTTTTTATGGTTATCGTATTTTGTTTAAATTAGACATATATTTTTTGTTTTATTTTATAACATTGCTGTCATACACTCTCTTAACTAACATATGAAAAGGCCAAAAAATACAGTTAATGAATTGTTTTTTTGCATTGTTTTATTAGAACCCTAGCTGTAGAACAGTCTATGGCGTAAATATGTACTTACCACGCGACGTGAAATTACCAAGATCAAAGGAATGGGGTTACTGGTAGTATCCATTTATTGCGTGGTATGAATTAAGGATTATTATATTTCCTTTATTTTTTCTATTATGTATGTGAGGATTTCGTTCAAATCGTTCTCTGTTATTCGCAAATGCCTATAAAAATGCTAATCAATGCAAATGGGATGCTAAACATTAATTAAATGCTTTCATTCGATATATAGAATAGACGTGAGGTTGCAATAATAATTGGATATGATAAGCTTTAATCACGATGCTGTCCGGCTATGTTGAATTCTTCGTCTGACTTCGGAGTCGAACATGCCTAACCTCATAGATAATCAGAAGTAGTGTATGTCAACAATTGCAATAATACCGAATGAGAACAAAATGTAACGTTGATATTATTTTGCTAGTGTGTCTTTCTGTTCAAATCCAATTCTGGAGAAAGTTGGATGTTCCTAAAGAGGTTATGAAACGAAAAAATAAGTAAAATGGGGTACTAATAATGTAAATCAGTAAATACTGCATATGTGCTAAATAAATAATAAAAAATGAGTATTAAAGTACCCATTAAAGTAAAAGTGATACTAAAAGAAATGAAACAATAGAAAAACAAATTGTCATAATATAAATAGTATGTACGTTGACAGAAATAAGTCATGTAAATATTCTTATATTCAAGACAATTTACATTATTTTGAATTACAAGTATATAATTAGTATCTTTTTGCCAAGCGTTTGTTTTTAAAATAAATAGAAACGTAATTAATTTTTCTCACGATAAAATGTACAAATTTTTTGATTGCGATATATTTATTATCAAAGCGAAAATGAAAAGAAGTATTTGGCATCATTACATGATTTGCCGAATCATATATATTATTTCTCTAAGCTATTTTTTTGTGGAAACGCCATAACTTCTTTATTTCTGCATCAAAATTAATGATTTTTACGTCATTTTAAAGCTTATGCTTCTGGCTTCTGACGAAAAATAGTCACTTTGTTTAAATTAATGTTTTACTTAACAAAAAAAAATAATTAAACATTAAACATTGAAAAGCGCCATCTGTAATTACACTTTTTAACTAACTATAACTACTTCCTACCAATTGGTAGCAGGTGGCGCCATGTGTTATTTTTTAACTAACTTATATTACTTAGATTTTCGTACGGGTCAGTTAATTAAACATTAAATAATTAGAAAATATTTAAGCATTAAATAATTAGAAAATATTTAAGCATTAAATATTTCAAATTAAACACTAAAAAGGCGGCATCTGTTATTACAGTTTTTAACTAACTTGGTGGTGGTTTTTTACTAACACAGTAAGTAATCTATTGTTTCGGCCCAAGGACTTGGATCCAGGCTATGATCTCTTAATAAAAAAAAATATTACTATTGCATTGGTTGTCATTTCAGCTGTTTGTATCTATGACGCAAATTCACGAATAATAATTCATAATCAACTATTTAATTACATTAAATCAAGTAAGGACAATCATAATTATTTATAAATTTTTGATATCCTCGATTTTTATCATCCGCAAATGTTCTATTCGTAATTTCCATCTTCTTTATTTCAAGATATCGTGATATTTGATATAATTTGTTAACTGGAGTATATTAAAGCACATTGAAGTACCTAAATCATGTAAGTACACCTGTTTTCATCAACCGTAATTACATTTTTTATTTTGGGTTACAATAAACATTATTATTTATTTTAGTTTAGTATCATGCTGAGGGGTACAACCGGCAGACCAAGAAGACGACCTCGAACCAGGGGGCCGACTGGAACATTGGAACCTGTCACAGACCGTAGAAGGAGAAATTCAGCTGAACAAAGACAACTTCGAGTTGAGAAAAAAAAAAGATATGCGCAATCGTAGGCAAGATAAATTCAATGCTCAACGACAACAGTTATTGCAAGATAACAATTTTGTACCATTCTCTTATCTAATTAATCTCCATCAACATATTAGTGCAAGACGACAGTTGTGTAAACTTCAAATACATATTGTTCTGCCCGTCTTTTCTTAAAGATAATGAGGTGCAAACACAGTATTGGTAATATGGACACCATTGCAGTGCAAAGTTGTTCGCAGAGGAATTTAGTAACAATTCAGCTAACATGTGTTGCCACAAAGGAAAGGTTAAATTAGAGCCCATTAAAATTTGTGCAGAGATTCAAAATCTTATAGAGCGAAATTATTTTTATACTGAAAATTATCTAGATAATATTCGACAATTTAACAATGCTCTGGCATTTGCTTCAGTTGGAGTAAATGTAGTTAACATTCCTGGTAGAGGTCCATATTGTTTTAAATTACATGGGAAAGTTTACCGTATGGCAGGAAGTTTGCAACCTCCTCCAGGAGTTGCACCAAAATATGCTGGACTTTTCATTATAGATTTTGATTTTGCATTGCAATATCGTATAGAGAATGAAGCTAATAAAATTGTTGCAAAGAAATAATGATAACATTACAAAGAATGCTTGATACACATAATCCTTATGCACAGTTGTTTAAACATGTAAAGACATAGATGAAGTGACACATGATTTACAACTACAATTCACTACTAGCAATGCATTTCACCCTGGAAGAATAAATGCGCCTACAGTCAGTGAGGTGGTTGCTGTTTTTGTCACTAACGATGGAACACCGCCGAGCAATATCGATTTTGTCATGTATTCGAAACGAACTGGTGTGCTAAGTAAAATATCTTACTTGAATCCTCATTCTGATCCAATGTGTTATCCATTGCTTTTTCCATGTGGTGATTCTGGATGGACTGTAGGTATGACACATGTTCAAATTCATACTACAGCGTTGAGAACAGCCGTAACTCAATTACAATACTACTGCTATAGTTTAGCCGTTAGAGATGGTTGCAATATACTTCATGCTTCTGGTAAATTATTTCAACAATATATTGTTGACAGTTATGTTCAGATTAGCATTCATTATGTCAAAATAGAAGGTTCCAGATTAGCATTCATTCGATCACATCAAAGAGATTTTAGAGCTGATAGTTATAAAGGTCTGACTGACTTTCTTAACACCAATGCTGAACACAGAGAGGCAGTTGGAGGGATTCCTGTTATTCTTCCTTCAACATATATTGGCAGTACTCGAAATATACTTCAAAACTATCAGGACGCGATGACCATTGTTGGCCGTTTAGGAAAGCCTGATTTATTTCTGACAATGACTTATACGCTCAAAAAGTTACTCATGATTACATTATTACCGCTAATGTTGTGTACAAAGAAATTTTGTAAAATATTAAAAAAAAAATAAGATATTTTATTCATTATCACCTGCTTTTTCGGCGGTCATTATTATTATTATGAAGTGCGAAATTTTCGCACGGGTCAGCTAGTATATGTTATATTAAAAAAAAAACTTTTACGTCCATACTACTAATACAGCGTCAACTTTAAAATTTTCTTTTGTGTATTTATATAATTTTATAAATTATACATTCTATCGAGATTACATAAAATAACATAAGTTTCGAAACATCTAAATATATGTAAAAAAAATTTGAATAATTACGTGTGTAATTTTTGAATCGCCAGGAAATATTTTATTGTCCAGGAAATACTTTTAAATAATAATTTTTTTCTTCATTATTATAAACTTCTACTGGAAAAGTTATATTAATCTTTTCATCTAATGCTCTATTTTACATAAAAAATGATGCATATTATTTTAAATACAAAAATTGCAATCTTACATACAAAAATGTTCAAAACGTAAATTTAAAAATACAATTCGAAAAGTTCTGAGATGAATATTTATCTATGTTATAGGTATATACACAATATATGTTTATATTATACTAGCCGCACGCCCGACCCGCCCGCGCGCGGTCAACGCCTGGACGCGCGGCTTTATAGATTTATTTTTGAATTATGAACGCACCCGCAACGCATTTGGAAGTCCAACACTTAAGTAAAACTTAGCCTAACGACAAAGTCAATATATCCTTTACATGTATACAAAATTTCATTTTAATTAGATGTATAGGTCAATAGTTATGACGGTACAACCAAAAAAAACCTCTGTAGATTTATGTATTAGCATAGATATAGTTATATTATAAATGCATTTCAACTCCAACTCAACTCTCGTGTAAACGCCGAGTAAACGGGGCCGTTATATGTACATACTTGTTTACATATATTGGTGTCGGTTACGGCAACGGTAACAGTGTCGCGAATTCAATGTTTTTTTTCCATCTCAAATAATGTCCAACGCACCTATAGAAGCTTTCACTTCAAAAATATATAGAAGAATGAAGTAAAGGGTTATGGAATTTACCACATATTTCATATTCATGAATGATAAGATTTACGTTCATCCATCCATATCTGCTGCTTGAGATTGGAGGACTAGACACTGATGAATATATTTAGTCGATATCTACTTGGGGAAACCCTTTCTTGGTAAATAACTGTTGTATGACGCGCGTCCATGGTTTCTGACGCATATTAAAATTTCACCTTTAGTGCGATTAAAGAAATATAATTTCAAGAAAACTGCCTGTTGAACTTTAGTAATTCGTTTTTAATTCAGGTAGGATATTATTTTATGAAGTAGGTCTCGAAGGTTGAACTCGCGTTTTCGAGTTTTCTGTACAAAGACTGTGGTTTTCGATGCTACGTGTTTTCTGTACAAAGATAAGACTGTGGTTTTCGATGCTATGTGCACACTGTTTATATTTTGTAAAATGACGTCTAGTAGTCAATTCTGTATTATGAAAATTTTTTCAAAATTATTTATAGCATGTTTAGTCTTCTCTATATGAAGTTACCCCGCGTCTCTATGCAAAAGTGGACAAAATAGTCAAGTCATCATGGATATGTATAAAAAAGAAAATCGGTCTGTAGCTTAAGTATATTTTTTCATAAATTCCGTAATGGCAGTAGGTACCGTTACGGGCCGACCGGCAGATATCCGCCGAGGACACGAGAATTTGTTACATAACATGATCCATTAACGAAAGCGATCCAAAGCTCGCTCGCCACCTCTATATTCGTGATAGGCTTCAAGGCGGCGCACTCTCGCGCACCCGTCAGTACGGCCTCCGTTCTTCTCGGGGATGCACGCGATATGACCAGCCACCTTTACTGTGCTAATAGTGCCGCCAAGTGCTAGTGGACATTGAATTCATTTTTTGTGTGACTGACTGTGAAGTGTTAGCGATATGTTTATAAGGTAAGAAAATATACTTTAAATAAATATGTGATTCTGTTTTATTTTTATTCATAAATTTAATATTAAGTAGTGACATTAAATCAAATAGGATTCGATGTATCCATATTATTATTATTAAAAAAATTGACATAGTTTTGACAAATATTTTTTAACTCAAAATTAATTCACTTTTTAGAATGAATTTAATTTGATTTTCAATTAAAATATCTTGTAGGAATAACGAAATGATTCTTATACGAAATATACGACATGAAATTGTTCACGCGTACGCGTTGAAATCTTTTATATGAAGCTACGCCGTAGTCTACGCCGCGGACAACTCGTAGCGTCGTGACCCATATTCGTAGCTCCTAGTACGTTTTTATAAGCGTTTGCTTACAAAAACGTACTAGTTTATTCAAATATAAGTCAAATTGTGATAACAAAAATTATCTTTTAAAAATTAATTGACGTTAATATCATGTGAAATAAACGTATAGATACTTAAACGCGAGAGGTATATATTTCGTATCATTTATAATTTTTACATTATGCAATGGTCGCTAGAAAGTAAAAGTTTGTGAGCGTGTTATGATAGACAAATTGTAGGTTATTAAAAATTGTCGCATGCTCTGGGTTTTGCCAGTATCGTAAGCGATCGAATTTAGAAGACGATTTTAATATGAGAATGTACATACTAAGTAAACCATGTAGCCTAGCGGTACTGTGTCGACCGACACCAAATTTCTAACAGGTTTGTAAAACAGAGAATGTTTTGTCGATCGATCACTTGCTCGGGCGACAATTTAATGGAGTGTATCGGTTACAGTTTTTTTTTTTTGAAATATTTTTTTCCGCAATTTTACTGAAGTCGACAGATCGGAAATAATTTTGTTTAATTCCATCCGTGAATAATTAGCGCCGCGATGAAATCATCCACCGCAAGACGTGACCATAAACGTTTCGACGAGGATAGAGATTTGATAAAAGTTCTCGACGTAATTCCTATTAACGTTAAAAATATTTTTCTTACAGAGAAATAAAAAAAAAACATAATATACTCATAATTTAATTCCAATGTGTGAGTTGAAATAACTACAGAATAATATTCCAATCACTAAAGTTGAAATCATACAAAATGTTGCTTAAATGGCCTTACCTTTTATATGATAGACCAGTTTTTTTTTTTTAGTTTACTAGCAGTTCTTAATTCTGCTGTTCTTCGCATAAAGCCATGCAAAATATTTAACCTCGTCATCAGCCGCTCGTATCTATATGTATCCGTGATTGACATAAATATATCAATTCTAAAAAAAACCTCTCGTAATACAATATTATATTCGTTGTTTCTTTTTTTGTGATTGAGTTTGGATGTACAAATCTTAATTAATTCAATCTTATACACATTAATTATATTAACTTCATAATGATAAAATTGAATGACGAAAGTAGTCTCTCCTTCTTTGCAAGCGCATTCAACAAAATTGGATAATTTGTTTGTTTTATTTTACGTGACAAAATGTTGTTTCTGTTACATGTTACAAAATTTTAAATTCATCTAATAATTTAAATGTCAGCTGCATATAGGCAAGCTCATGTAAGTTTTAAAAGCAAAAATTTTGCTCCTTTTTAGTATGCGAAAGTGATGCATAGTCCACCGCGACAAACTATTGAAAGCGTTGATATAAAAATTGGCAATGAAAATAGATGTAAGTATATATCGAGAGCAGTAAAATATATTTTTGAAATTATATTTTAATTAATATTTTATTCACAATATTTTCTATCAATTTCATATATTGTTATACTTTTTAAAATTTAATTATTTGTATTATCGGTATTCTAACACAATTTAATATGATTTAAGAAGAAATAGAAAAGAGATTTGACGGTAAGATGACGTCTATGATATAGATATATATCATAGAAGATATATTAAATTATTACTTAATTTTGGAACAAATTCATGAATAGAAAACACAAATATTTTAATACTATACGTGCAGTATGAAATATACATGATACTAATAAAAATAAATAGAAAATTACCTAAATTAACATTAAAAACTTGTATAAATAAACGTATAAAATGAAGTATTTTCGCTCATAGTACAGAGAAGTTTCAGGAGAACGAGAATAAGTCTTAAACTTTTTTTAAGGACTTTAAAAAAATGTAAATACAAATCTACTCTTATTTAATACGGAATTGGCGGCTAATGATCTGAATAATTTTATTTTATTATGTAATAATATAAATATGTTAATATCCACATAAATTGAAAAGTCGTTAACCTCCGTCTTTATCAACGCGTTATACGTCACACTTTTGTGAATAGCACTTTCAGCTCTTTGGAAATATGCAAATGCTGTCTTTTTTCTGATACATTTTTCTCTAAAGAGATGCGCTGCATTTACTGGCAGTTGTGATATAATCTATCATCCTATTAAATTCTTATTATCATTGTTATTAAAAGAAACATATTTATTATAAAAATCTTATAAGATTTTCCTTACGTAAAATATTATAAAAGTCTAAATCACATATTTTTATGAAAGGCTAAATGCATTTTAATGCAATTCCATGTCATGTATTTGCGTTAGGCTGTTTGTCATCATGACAGGCGCTGCGGTTAGGCTGTATGCAATGAACGAAAGCGCCAGTCAGCCGTATGCAGCCGTAGGCACTTTTTTGTGTATTTTGACGTGACAACGTCTTAAATTAGGTTGCGGCTGGGAGTCACTTATGAAAAGTGTAACGCTCGGTAACGTAACGATGAGTCACCGAACGAGAGAGCCCGCCGAGCTGCGTCTCTCCCACTCAACTATGATCGGTCTGCCGCGCTAGAGAATTATGCATAGCTTTGTATTGCAAGTTATTGTATGTATATTTGTATATAAATACGTATGTATGTGTAAAGGTAAAAATAAAATTTGTTAATATGAAATTCAGTGCGAGATTCTTTGTATAAATTAATGTTTTAAATATAATTCTTTGTATAAATAAATGTTTTAAATTGTTACTATTATTTCATCCTTCTTCCTACTATACGAATGAATATTCACATTAAAATGATTTTACCATTCAAAGTCGTTGTCGTAAACTTTCGCCCGTATACCGACTTTACAGGCAACCAATTTTTATTGTTAACCAATAAAGGATTTCTTCTTTATTTCGTTTTCTATTACTCCTAAAATTCCAAATTAATTATGAAATTTTGTCAGTGTGTTGTGATCCCACTACTGATTCGTAGCCCCCAAAAATATTTTTATTTCAGAGCGATAAGTTTAGACTTTAAGACCAACGGCCTCCGACATCGATATTTTTACAACAGACTTAACATGCTCTTTGAGGTGCTGAGCGAGTGGTTTAGTTTGATTTGACTTAAAAACTAATTGATCAATACGCCCGCTGCGATCAATTGGAACCAGCACGGGGTTTGAACTATTTTATTCTTTTTTTCAAAAGCAACGTTCTTAACCAGTCAGCAACATCCCCGCCATAACCCCCAATGTCGACTTCACACCAGCAAAAAGCTTAGCCAATCCCAAAATGTCTAAAACGCGAACCATACATAAGTTAGTAATAACTGATCCATCTGTCGGCTGTGGGCGTTGCTTTAAGAAAGTGTTGCGTTCGCGTTCGATGCGCTGAAATAAGTGAGCGGTAGAGCACCGCGCCCCCCGCCCGCGCCGCCCGCCACCGCCCGCGCCTCTCTCTCGGCACGTGACCGCCGGTGCCTCCTCACTAACCTCGGCTTCGTTTGAGCGCATCGCCTTCGTTCTTAAGCGCACGTTCGAGTCATATGACGAGCGGTTAATGACGTTGATGGTGAGGCTTCAAATGGTAAAAATGATGGAGTTCCGACCTCCAGACCGTCACTGCTTCTGACCTTGACCCTGGCTGGCATCTCTGCTTCGTTCGTTTAATATCATGAATAAAAAAAATTTAAATTTTGAGCCGTATTATTATTACGCCTAAATAAGGAACAAAGTAAGGATATTTTAAATTTTCGAATTTCGAACGGATGAAAAAAGGAAATTTAAAAAAGCTCTTTCACTAATTACGTTCAATGTATAAAGTGTTAAAAATATAATAGCAAAACAGTGTAAGATTCCTAATTTAATTGTAAGACTGTAGATATTTGTATAGTTGCAATATTTCTATTTTGTTGTATTGAATTTGCACACCTTCAACTAAATAAGTCCCTTTTAGGGTTCCGTGCCTCAAAGGAAAAACAGTACCTTTATAGGTTCACTTTGTTCTCCGTCCGTCCGTCCGCATGTCTGTCTGTAAAGTTCCTATATTTCAGGAACGCGTGGAGGTATCTAGTTGAAATTAAAATCATAAACTCAAGTCTAAAGTCTCTCGAAGTTGCGAAAATATCAAACTTTTAAATTAACGTGAAAAAAGACACTCTCAAGGGAACCAAAATTTATAGAGTATTTTTCGTTAACCTAGAACTATGACATTTGGCAAGCAATACCCTCTTATACTACAAGTAAAGGAAAAAATTTGATAATCATATATTTGTAATGAAATTGTAAAAAATATAGTCTTTATTTTTTAAAGTACTACGTAATAAATGATTGAGGTTAAACAACGGTATGCGCTGTCAATTGTACGGGTAACCAAATTTCTTTAGAGAATATTTTACACTTTCACTAATTTGTACAGAAGAAAAAAATCTGAAAGTCATATATTTTTAATCAAATCACAAAAAAACTCTTAAAAAACTGCGAGACTCAATTACTGAACTATTTATAATATGTACCTGCAAGTTAGTATAGAACCCTCGATGGGCGAGTTCGACTCGCACTTGTCCGGTTTTTTTTATTTTTGTTGCCTTTTTAAGAGAAGTCAAACATACGGAAATAACATAATATTAACAAGTCGACAGACTTTCAGAAACTATTACTGTCAAAATTAAATATTCAGAACATACTTCATATTGCTATTTTACATTTTTTGAGTACACATTTAATTCGTATCATCTTGATCCTACTTAAAATACTGCATAAAAAGCAATTGTATCTTATAGGACGGTATGAAACTATTGACAGTGTCCGTACAATGCCAAAGTACCGCGGTACAACTCAAACCAGGTTAAGCGTTTCAAATCAATACGTCCACAATACGTCACTGATAAAAAATGTAAACCAGAAGTTTATAGTCATCCTCAGAGGTATCCTCCATCCTATTGAGGTAGACATCTTCTATAGTCTATGGCTATAGGTATTAATAAGGATTTTAATAGGGATTTTTAATCAACTCGCAAAGAGTCCCTCTACTGTAAGTTTTTCTCATTTCACTGCATAGGCATCCCTCTTGCAACATGTCGGATCGAAAGGCTCGATCTTGTGCTCGAAACGTATTTACATTCATTGCGGGAGCCATCAGCGAGTCCGTGACTGATGACGTGCCGTCCCCTCCAGTGCACGTAGCGAGTGATATAATGTGACGTATCAATTAAAAACTTATTGATCGTTTCGTAACCTGTTATTTCGAATGGATTTTAAATATCTAAATGTAAATCATCCAATGAAAAACCTTAATCTGAAAATTATCCTTTTTTTATTTTTAGAATTTATTATTGTATTATGAATTAGCGAAAATTTGAAATTGGTTAAAGTTATGACCAATTAGTTACTTATAGAGACATATAAAAGCTGTAAGTTTTCTATAAACATAAATAAATATTCTCACACTCAACATGCTTAAATCTTATAAGGTTTAGTTCAATCTAAAATATCAAGCTAGTAAATTTTAAAGGTTTTATGGCGCTAAAGCGAATATGGTGCCAGCCGAGCGCCGAAGCCGGTTCCTATGGATTAGGATTTATGTCATTCTAATGAATATTTAATATGTTTTCTTTTTGATTGCTAAAATGCAATTTTTTTATTATCTATAAAAATATTATCAAACTAGTTGATCAGCATACATCCGTAAATGTTGAAATACATTTATCATATAATCTGAAATTTCTGAAATGTCGTCAAACTTTTTTAACTAAAAATTTTAAAATAAAGAAAATTTATTAGAATAGGTATTTTTTTTTGCACGAAACTTATGAGGTGAAATTTAAATTTAAGAATAAAAATAGTTTTTAAGACACCGGAAATTTAGGAACGTTTAAAAGAAATAGTGATCGATAAAAACTCAGTACCAGAAATAATAATGTGTTTACATGTTAGTCCATTACACAAAGTCACAAATTTATTTAAAGGACTCTATATGCGCATGTTCAATACGGCCTTTGTGGATGTACAAGATTTACCCCTATGTAAATTTAAGGGCATAATTAAACAACCACTGAGTAAAAAAGTGCATTACACAATTTCAAAATATTTGCAAGACAAATATCCAAGGGCATAAGCGGCTTGACTTCTTGCCGGGCTATTTCGTTCATCAATGGTTTTGTATGTTTTGGTCATGCACGATGAAGTTAGAAAAGCGCACCCTTAAGTTTCTTGGTCGTTGTTCTTGGGGAGAATCTGCTTTCCGAACGAGTAGTAAAGTGTAAATTCGCCGAAAATTATGACGTAATTCAAATTTCATTTTATAACTTATGAAATAAAGATATTTTGAATTTGAAATTTGAATTTGGAATTTTAATGAACAAATTTAGTATTAAGCAGATAATTTCCAGTTAATACTATACATTTTATATAACCCGAATGAACATACAACTAACATTTGTCCTGACGTGGTGCCTTCAAAATCTGAGATGTTCAAATAGCAATCTTAAATATTTAAAATTGTAAAAATAGAAGACTTATATGCTATGTATATAAGTAAAAACTGTACAATTCAATAAATAAACAGATTCACGCTTATACATCCGCCTTCATGTCACAACATCACACCGCCTATACAAGATCGATTTTTTAATTTAAATTTTAATTCAATAATTTTTAATTTTTTTAAATGTCTTGCCACTAATTAGAAGTAAAAAAGTTTGAAGTGCGAAAATTAAGTTATATTATTACATTTCTTTTATACACACGGGTAAGCTAGTGAATTTAAGAGTGCTGAAAAAGCAATGACGGCCGGTCAGTGTATTGCCTACAAAACCTATATAGGAACGAACGTTTTTCAGGCATTCTCTAATGGACGCATCACAGTACAATACACCTAAGTTCAATAGGCCTGTCTTAAAATGCCACGACAACCTAATCCGACTACATAGCAATGAAACAGATTACGCAAAATAAAACAGTGAAGCGACAGACAGCTTTTGTACCGCGCGGAGTACGGCGCGCCGCACTCTGACCGCTCACGTAACACGAACTTAGCTGTTGCTCTACGCCATACAATTGACCGAGATTGTTAAATGAGAGCTCGAAGCTATAAACCGCTAAAGCCTACATGCAATTTGATAATGATTAATAATGAATAATCCGTAAAAAATAACATTGAAATCAATTAATTGCTTAATCTGTCTCATAATAAAATTGCTATTTATTCTGTGGAAAAATGAACGAAGGTTGTCATACATTTGAATCATTTCTCAGGAAAAAGTGAAACCGAACATGTATAAATGAATTTTGACGACAAAAGTTTGAAAAGAAGATTTAAGCAAACACTATTCTAAAGGTTTTTGACCCCCTTTGGTTTTCGACAGGTTGACAATATATTCTAACCTTCAGATATTAATTAAAATTACGATATATAAAGCGAATAATCACTAACAAACCATAAATATGTACATGAGTCAAAGCGAAATAACATACCTGCATAAATTAGAAACCGGCATTATGATTGGAGAAATTTTAACTGCATTTCTTTATCGGCGTAACAATAAAAAACTTGTTTTCGGTGTGGCGATAAAAAAGGGTATTTTCTCATTATTAATATACTTTTTTTTTCGAAAGACATTTTACAGAATATTATTATTTAAGTAAAGTACTTTTAATAATAAACATTTAAAAGTTAGCATTTTTATAATCGTAACTGATTTTTTTAATAGAAACAAACGACTTGAACGAGTGGTCGTCATAAAATTTTTATTCGTAGTACAAAATTTGCCTGTGACCTGTGAGATGTGTCACAACCTGTTATTAAAATATAAATCAACAAACCACAAGGTAACATTATTAGTTAAGGAATTTTTCCCTTCTATGCCAACAATTATTAATATCCATGTAGTTATTTTTTTTCTTGGAAACTACATTTTTTTGATATCCCTAAATATACAAAAAACTCTCAGACAGCCAGTCGAGGGAGATGAATACAATTTATAACATTTACAAACAAAATTAACTAAAACATTTATTATTAATATTTAATTCGACATAGAAGATAGCATTAAATTAATAACAATAAAAAATATCTATTTAACAATAAATATTGTCAGGCGTAAAAACACAACAATATTAAGGCAACTTTCTAATCTATAAAAGCTTACAATGACTTTCCAATCGGATGATTTTAACTTACTAAAAATGAAATTATTTGCGATACAATTTAGTATATTTTTGATACATCGTATCAGTAAGTTTGATACGTACAATGAATTATGTATAAACGTTTCATCAATCGTGATCAACAAGCAATTTACACGTTTACAATTTCCCTGTCAGACCGTAGACGAAGCGATACATTGCCGCAATGCCGGCCACCCGATATCCGCCGTCGACACTCGCCGCTGCAGCAACAAGCGTTCGGATTACCGACTACCGGAACATTAGAGGACGTGTACGGTTCCATCGAGAGAACGGCCATCTTTGAGAGCGAGGTCGTCGGGATCGATCGATTGCTATTTATTAAGCTAGCTGGGCGTCAGTCAAGCAGCCGGATCCGGTTCAAGCGACAATGCTACTGAGAATGGATAACAAGTTTAGATCTGCATGCCGGAATAGTTAAAAAATAATAGATTTCCTCTGATCTATGGATAAGGTGAAAATATTTTTGGCGTTTACTCCTTGAGATTCTATCTTCATGTATATAGTTCGCGATAAGCGAAGCGGACGGGGTGTGAAATCGTATGTTGATAAAAAATTAAGCGTTGTTATGTTGTGCCCTTCCGCGCAATATATTCGAGCAATAGTAGAAGTTGTATGCGTGTACTTTTTTGCTTCCGATGTACATGGTTTTAAACGTTATTACCAATCCTTTAATGTGGAGTTTTGGAGTCGTTTGTATTGTGTACCATGATTTATGTAATATATTTTATCGTTATTATAAGAGATACGTTTATGACCACCTTTTTCTATATTCTACGTATTTCAAGAAAATCGTTTTCAAGGAGTTAACTCTAGTCGCGCATCGGAGTTGATATAAAACATTTTTTATTTAATTAGTTAAGCTAATGCGGTTTAACATCAATAAAATTTTCGACTTTATCAACTTTTAATTTTGCATTGAAATTGGTGACCCTAAGTAGCAGTTGGCTGAAATGGCATTTGTTATGTCTTGCTTTTTTTTTTTTGTAAGCCTGTCACGGGTACACAAAAGAGGAGGTTTCGATGTAAACAAAAATTTGATTTATGTAAGGTCTGACAGTTTGCTTTTCTATTTAATATGCAAAGTTATACAAAAGGAATAGGCAAACACGGTAGTACACAGCCGCGTCTGCCACGCCTACGCAAAAAAAAAAAAAAACATTCGTCAATGGTACGAAGGTACTTTGAAAGTACCAGGAGGTGCGAATTTTCGTTAAGTTCCTGACCTATCGAAATAAGTTGTAATTGATACCTTAACCTAGGCATAATTATTTTTCTAAATACAACTTGTGCGCTTTTAAGTAAAGCTTTCTGAGGCCTCAACATATTACAAATGTATTCATTTTATGGGCATTTCTATGGAAGTTTTGGCGTTTAGTTCATGAGCTCTTTAACATCACACGATTTCCATAAATGGTCCACCACGGACGGGTATTATGCCTTTTTACGAATGATTGTCGCCATACTTAAGGTCTCGATTTGTCTATGCCCTGAGTAGAACATAAGGATTGTTGTGGTATATTTCGTAATCGCATAACGCAACTCGTTACCGAGAATGGCGAAGACATAAAATTTTTCAAATGGATTATTATGTCTGATACAGATGCGCGATTTGAATATATAGTATTACAACTACGTTAAGGTGTAGAATTTTGAAAAAAAAAATAGTTGTACCAGAACAGCATATGAAGGTAGAAACATAAAACGTAAATTAAGCTCTCTCATTCTTACAAACTATTTGTTGGTTTTGTAAGGCGAAGCATAATGCAATATAGTAATTTAAACTTGTGGCCTTTAATGAAGGCGTATTAACTCGAAGACAATGTTGTTTTATATGAATACAGAAAACTACTTCTAAAACAGGCCTACAAAAAATGAATTTAATCTGAAAATTTGTAAGTTTAGACAATATAATTATTTATAATATTCTGTTCATTTATAGTATACATGTCCTTATAATGTACATACACAATATCTCTGTACGATAGGTCTCAGTAGAAACAGGGTATCAAATCGTATAGTTTCTATTTTTCGGTCATCAAAATTTCTGGTGAAGTATCTTCGCTGCGCAGATTTCGTGACGTTGTTTTCCATCGCCATTAAAGCAAATGATAACTGATATTCAACAAATATTGATGAATTTATGAAGTTAGATACAGTTCGTCACCCTTTGAATATGTAAAGGAACTGTGAAACTTAAACTTTATTGTTTTGAGAAGAAATAGCTTTTTCTGCAATAATACATTTGTTAAGTACTATTGTCGAAAATTAAAATGAATAACTTTTGCGTGCGAGAAATATATGATCCTGCAGATGCTTCAAACTAGTTTTTGTATAATACTTAAGTCTATTACGAGCAAGTCGATGCTTATGAATTATTATAATATCAATATTTATATATATATATGAACTGAACTTTAACGAATTTTTCAATCGTATCTTATTGATCGTATGGGACTGTCTAAACATTATTTAAAATATTATATTCTATAAGGGAAATTTTTGCTACATTAGACAAGAAATAGGTACGTAATGTATTATGCGACACAATTCCCCTTCTTACTGCCTTTCGTATTTGTGGTGAACGGAGATCGACGAGTCTTTTGGTGTATGTACCTATAAGATAACGCAATAGGCGATGTAGTCACAGTACATTCTCAGTCGAACGCGCATGCAATATCTGATGTCTAGTCCATATACCGGAATCCATAAATATTCGTAACTTTAATCTGATACTAAATAAACAAAATGTTAAAACCTATATTATAAGTACTCGGGTATTATTATTTCTCTGAATATTAAAAAGAAACGAAAGTCTATTCCTTGAATTGTGAATGTAAACAAGCAAACATTTACCTGCAACGTGTAGTAGCATGTACAATGTAACTCGTTCTTAACCCTCGAATCTGTTCATCTGTTACTAATTACAAACTAATTAACTGACTCACAGTTCGAAAGGGCTGATAGACATTAAATTCCTAAGAAAGTGTTAGTACTAATTCTGTCAATTCCCTACACTAATCAATAGCAAGATCTACTTACGTTTAGTACCAGCTCACCAAATCATCATGATTATGACGACAATCATAGACACCAGCGCGCTCAGTATGAACTCGCCGCCATTAGAAGTGCCCTTGTAATATATTGCATCTATATTAATGTAAACCATATTTCATCTGTATTCACTTTTTAGGAATTTACATATTCAAACTTTACAGAGCTTCGCAAATTTGGTATATGGTTTCTGTGACTTAATACTTTTCTAAAGCATCAAAGACTGAAAATTAAAAGAAAACTGCCGCATTGATTATTACAAAAACCACTCAATTTTTTTTTTGCTGTTTAAATAACTTATTCTCCCTCATTCAACTGAGCGGCCGGAACGCATTAGCCCATCATAGTTTTTGCGATGCATAATGGCGGCGGTGGGCTATTAGTATTTCTCATAACCGCAGTAGGTTAATGATTTTTAGGTAGAACGGCGGGCATATTCGCAATTCGTCAGAAGTTATTTAAGTGAAACTGCATAACGTTCGAACGACAGCATGAGCAATGACGCTTCGAGCGAGATGTGTGATCGTACCAGCCCAGTTACGTAAGACGCGTACCAAAATATATTATGTAGCTTTGAATCCTAGGTAGTTAGCGAACCTATATACGTTTTAAAATAGTTTCCAGTATATTATTGTGATTTTACACTTTCAATTAGAAATGAAATACAATTCTATGTATCGTACTAGCAACCGTTTGCAATTTCGTTCGTACAAATATGAAATCGAACCTCTTGTCCAGATTTCAGTTTATGTCTTGCGTGATCTAGATTTCAAATTCATTACGATCACGATTAGAGTCTTGACTCCGGCGCCGATCCAAATTAGAATTCCAATCCCTTACCCCAGTTTCGTCTTAATGTTATACAAGTTTATTTACCAATATCACTTAAATAACGTCTGACTTTTATTATCCCTGTGGTCAATATTTTATTATTTATACTTGACGATTGCATACAATTTCAACCTGATTTTATCGGGACCGATTTACCGAGACAGCTGAAAATGAGCCCACTTCAATGAACATATGTTGCAAGAGAGGCGTAAAAACACAAAAGATTGCCATATTCGTCGGTAGACCTAGAGATGTGTGTAAACATCCTTTACCATGTGCATACCTATTATTTGCCCTTTTAGAAAGTAAATACAAAAAAAAAATAGCTGATAAAACCAAATAACATATTTGTTAATTTGTGGCCCAATAGTTTTGTTTGCTTCGAGTGACAAACGACCGAAGTATGGTGTTTGAAACCTCTTCAGCAAACACTATTAGCTTCGTTCAAATGAAAAATCGAGTATTCATTTCTGAAGTTTCCAAAATGTGTGTGAGTGGGCAAAAGTAAGTATGAAGTGGTTTGTTTAGATGAAAAGATAAAGTTGTAAAGAAAATGTCGTAAATTTTCAATAATCTACTTTTTACAAATTAAACTGTCTAACTAAAAGCATAAATACTAATTCCCATGAAAACAACACCTAAGTTGAACACAGTACAAATTCAAAAATTGCGGGATATTCATAAAAATTTGGT
Organism: Eumeta japonica; assembly: GCA_005406025.1. Lineage (NCBI taxonomy): Eukaryota > Metazoa > Arthropoda > Insecta > Lepidoptera > Psychidae > Eumeta > Eumeta japonica. Next base: position 73,181 of record BGZK01001009.1, read on the forward strand.
CGTCGGTTTTGACACTTTAAAATACAATTAAAAATGCAATAAAAAAAACACTGAAACAGTATGTAACTGCGAATTTGAGTACGACTTTGTACGTCGGTAATATAAATATTATTTTGGAATCACTATACTACCTTTTGTCCCAAATTTTACCTCCTTCTAGGTCAAATTTCAGAAATACAACGTCCTTAACTTCTTATAAAGAAACTTATACATTTAATTTGTATAATTTCAATCAAACAAATAAGGAGCTGTCATGTCTTTCTATTTCCCTCTTAGCAACGAGTTTCCTGAAATCTCATTTTGAATGCCTAAGCCGCGTCTCAAAGTTTGAATGCTTGAACAATATCCTTTATAATTTTTTCATAATTTGGAAATTATTTCAAATCCTTATTAATCCTTTATAATTTCGTGACGAATTACATTTCACTTGTTCATATAAACGACAAACATGATTAAAAATTCAATTTCGCTTAACTCTTAACAAAAATTTTCTAGCTATTGTTTTAAAATTATGTTTAATCCAAATATCGTATTTGTACACGTATCGCTTACGAACGAAAGCCCGTGCAATACCTAGCTTAGTAAAAGCTAGGTAGGTTTGCGTAAGCCCGAGTGTTCGCCTCTAGGTATTGCCCTAGTTTCCTTGCGAAACCCAATCGTGAATTGTATCTGGTAAGCGCACTACACTCGTATTAGCACCAATAAAGTACTGCATGTAGCAACATTAACAGTAATAGGTCTTAATTCATCGTAAAGGTTTTAAAATAATGTTTTTAATGCACAGGAGTGTCGCTATATAACACAAGATGAATTGAGCTATTGCAAGACGGACACTTTTTAACCTGTTGATCGACAATTTTTAAATTTTCGATTTTGAAAATAAAACTTAGGCGTCCGGAAATAAACTTATCTTGCATATGAATTTTTTTAACGAGAAAATGATTTTCTTCAATTTAAAGTTATATGATTTTGGAAGAATATAAATTAGATGTATTACAGAGACACAAAAAATAATTTCACTATAAATTTTTAGCTGAAACTAGTTTATTGATGCTTTTTTTAATATTCGTTTTTTTTTATTGCAAAAATTTCACGTTTGCTTGAACAATAACATACACGATTATCAAAACCACGCAGTGCTGTCGCCAAATTTTGTACGCTCATAAGATTGGCCTTGCAAGAGCTAGCCGAGCGTCATAAAATATATTAATTATAAGCAATTAATTTCACATAGGAACTTCACAAGGTTGGCACCTGGGAAATAATTATCGTTATATTAAATATCGGCTGGGTGTGCTCCGATCACGACGCTATGATGAAACCGCTAAGGAATTGGAGTAACACGCACATCGCGCCGCAGTCGGCAAGGTCGTCTCTCGCTGCGAGCTTTCGTTGCGCGTTCTCGTTGTAAGATCAGATAAGATTTACACATACGTTATTGTTGAGGCATATTACTTATACATATTAATTAATTATACATATGCTATCGTACATTAACTATTGAAATATTTAACTGTAAATTCATAGGCAGGTAAGTATAGTTATTATTTTCATTAATTACTAACATCCTTTAATTATGAAATCACCTCCAAGCCCATGTTTCCGTTTAGAATTAAATTTATTTACAGACTTAGAAATAGAATATCGAAAGTCGGTTCACTATCAACAAAGGTTTAACGAGAATTGCCTAATCACTTCGATCGTCGCATATTCTGACTTTTAAATTTTTTTTTCGAGTTTTGGAAGTATGTTTGAGGCATTTAAGGAAAATCGAAAAATGACCTTATAAAAAAACTATGAGTTTGTATCATATTTCAAGAAATATCCGACAATTTCGACATACAATTTAATCAAATGTCATAATCGTCGGATGGGTGTGATGAGAACACGCACAAAGTTCGCGTACAGGGCGAGTCGTAACCGAACGCGGCGATCGGCACATCGCGGCTGTTATTGCTACTTCGTCAGCTTTTCGTGTAACGATAAATATGTATATTACGAAATAACGTACCGTACGTTTCGCGTATTCGAGCGTTGACTACAAAGTTGTTAAACTTGACGCCACATCGTCGGCAAAGGTTTTGCAGCTCTCACCGCGGGTTCAATGTTGATGTAATATATTTTTTGCTTGTTATAATATAATCGAGGATATTTCATCAGATTGCGTTACATCGATGTTGATTCAACCGACGTAAATTTATTATACGCATATGAACTTTACACGCGTTTTTTTATTAAATCAAATCTAATCTCTTTCGTGTGTCACATAATTAGTCGAAAAGTATTTCGATATGAATATAATTTATTAAACCAATTACGGAACTTCATATAAAAGTTTTTTAAATAAGTAATTTAAGTATTTTTAAACACACAGATTTAATCATTTAACTTTAAAAACCAAAATTATATATTGTATGGTATTTTAAGTTTTTTTTTCCGTTGTGACATTTGTCTTCTCTTGTACTCTTCTTCTTCAAATTATTCTCAATTTTTTTCAGCGAACGATTAAAATATAATAAAATAGAATTCATTACAGAAGACATTTTAATTTTTTTTAAATTCACAGTTGCTTATTAACAAACTGCATTTACTCGTATTTGACAGATTATCTTATTTTTGAACAGAACGATGCCGGAATTTGCTAAATCGTTCAACGCATCACTCATTATGAATAGATCGAAATCACTTGACTGTATTTTTTGCAGAAAATAGCATGCTCTAACTGCGACTTGTTGTGCTGTCAGAGTAACATGTATAGCAAAATGTATAGTAAAGACATTTAGTTGACACCTTGGAGCAACCTGACGATACATATATTCAATGTACTACGTACACTTTACCAACGATATCCTACTAAAAACAGATAGATATACAGACAGAATAATTTGAGTAGTTCTCATTTTTTGTACAAGCCTCCGGAGTGAGATCGTCACGTATTACACGTATTGAAAATTAATTATTTCATACTCATGGCATTCTATAGTTTTTTGTTACGCAACAGAACGGTGCTGGCGGTGGTGTGGTGGTGCGCGACAACTTTGGCGCTGGCGCCGCTGCCCGCGGACGACGGCGAATGCGCCCTCTACCTGTCGGGCCCGGGACGCACCTCCGCCTACGACTACACTCTGAACTTACTCAGAGGCAACTTGTGAGTATTTAGTGATCCGTTGTTATAATTAGGCCTGGGTAAATATAAAATTGGCTTTAATTTTAAAATTTCATTCTGATGCTAGGTTACATTTTCCGAGGAAATTAATCAGATGCTATACATAAAAGAAGTGTTCGCAAGGCGTAGTTAAAGTGGAAGACAATTTATAACATTACTGAGCAAGTACATTCTCATCCATAAATAACAAGCTGAAGGGATAACCACTGCTTCCATGAAGATTATAAAAAAAAATAATAAACAGACAATTGCAATAATAGACAGCTAATCGCAACACCCCATAATATTCTTTCTGTATTTTTTTTTTATTCTTAGCTTTGTAATAAAAAACAGAGTTTATAAATGAAATGTTAAACAGTAACAATTATTCTTTTTTTTAAGAAATAAAAATTACGAGAGTACAAACAATCCACGTCCAAAATCTAAACGTCGGTTCCGCTTCCGAATAAGATATCTGGAATTTGAATGCCAGAGCTTATAGACTATCCAAAAGTCTTAAAGCATTCAGAGCATCGGCCAATTATTTGATAAATTTACGAATTATTAAAAATACTGACAATTATTCGAAATTTTCTTAATTATTAATAATTTAAAATTATTGAATAATGCATATTTTCATATTATTTAATTCGTATTTTGAATAGATTAATGCTATTCGATTCGATTCGATGCGCTATTCATACACACCAACAAAAAGAACACAAATTATATATATATATATATAATTAAGGGATTAAAGATTATTTTGTCTTCAGTATAAATATCTAAATGATCATATGGATATATAAAAAATCTTTTATAGTTAAATATAGTGTCATCGGAAAGATCTTGAGTTAAATTTGTGCGCTTTTCTGGTTTCAAATATCTTTCAGCGTTAGTTAATTCAGGTATAATGTAAGGTTTTCGTAGTAGTTTTGTTCAACACTATAGTTCAATTTTTCATTATTTATTTATTTTATTTTCTGAATAGCCATAAAAGTAGCTAAGAGTCAAATATCGATTATTAATATTATTAAGGGTTATTATATTGTTATTTATTAAATTAAAACGATATATTGACAAATAAAAGTTTCAAAAGTTAAATAAATAGTAAATTACACGAATAGAGCTAAAGAGTTTCTATAATTTTTATTTCAATTCTCGACAGTCACACTGTGACTGCTGTTTGTTACTATAAGTATTGTTTTTTATGAACGGAATAAAATAATTTATAACACTTTTAACAGTTACAATATTACACTTCTTTCTAAATTAAAATTTATCATTATAATTAAGACTCGACCACAATCTAACACGGTCTGAATATGTCATTAATCATTTAATGAAGCCATGTCGAGTAGATTGCCACTTCAACATAACTATGGACGTACTGAGAGCTTTACGAGGTATTTCGTTTTTAATGAACCTAATAAAATTTTGTTCGCTTAATTTAAGCAATTGCTTCCGTGAATTAATTAAGTCATTCGTTGGAAACTTTGTCATGTAAGTATATTATTTAATTTTAAACTGGTACATAAGTTTGTTGTTTGACAGAGCATTTGCTAGTTCGGTCATAAATATTGTTACTCAATCTACGCCTATAATAAAACTGTGATAATTAATCGTACAGAGTGATTACGATGCCATGAAGAAATTGCGAATTCCGCCTCGGGGGTTAATTTGCACCGCTCATAACAACTTTTGTGTCGGAAACCTAGCGATTTTTCGTAATCTACTTAGTTTTTTTTATAACAGATTGCATCGCTGTTGTTATACTCAGTTTTTTAATTTTTGTACCCATTTATTATACAATATTTGAATTTCGGTTTACGAGACAAATAAGCAACTAAAATTACCATTTCATCTAAATTAGATTAGAGACTGATCACTATTTTACTAATATTCCATTAGATATGTAAAAAAAATGTACATAAAATACGTAGCCCTAAAACATTAATTGTGGGTCGGCTTACAGCCATCGCAGAGAGAAAGGACGAAGGGATTGTGAATAGAGAATGTAATTTGTGTCCATACGAACCATGCCCTAGGAAAGTGTATAACTTTATGTGTGAATATGCTATAGGTTTTAACCGTCATTTTTAATTTTTCCATATACAAAAAACAGAATACGTCCTTAACACAAAATAGTAACCAGAACACAACCATCAATTTTTCCATATACCAAACAAAATACATTCTTATTACAAACTAACAACCGGCAGTCACTGGGTGACCGTCGAGAATTAAAAGGAAAATTAGAAACACTCTTTAGTATCATTGTGTAATATATTATTTTTTTTATTATTCAATGATTTTATTTGTTTATATATTATTTTAACTTAATAAATAGTAATATAATAAGCCTATAATAACATTCATTTACACAAAATAAAAAAAAATTATGAATAAACAATATATCTCCGGCGCTAAATAGACCTACTTCGAAAAAATGAAATTATGAATAGGCACAAACTTAATCGAGACCTTTATGATGACACCAAATTTAACTATAAAAACGCATATTATCATACAGGTATGCAACACACAAAATTTTCATTATTCTCTTAATTATATAGATTACATGATTATGGAATAGAAAATACATTTCTCAGCCTGAACGTTTGAAGTGAGCGCTCGTACTATTGTTCATAGTTATGTATGTCCATGTAAATAATGTACATGAGAGGTCAACCAATGTACGAACCGATGTATGAATGGACAAGTATTCAACCACAGAACATTCTAACACGGATGCAAATGTTTCAGCCGTGAGCACTGCCTGTAAGTCACAGATGTGGCCGCAAAATATTTTTGACTGCCGACGTGTGCACTCTATTTAATATAATAAATATGCGGACATTGTTTACATCTAAAAAAAATTATGCTCGTGACTGTATAAAGCTTGCATAAAAATAATTCGTAACTATATGCGAGTTTGTTTACGACGTCGCGGGCAAGTTTTATTTGCGAACTTCGGTCAAATAATACGAATGTGCTGATGAACTGTACACATAACATGAGAATGCGTTTAGCAAATAAAACTTCTAATTTAACTCAAATTTTCGCTCACGTTACGAACATAGATAAATGTGGGTTTTCACTGAAATGATAGACGATATTAGACAGTTTTCATGCTTATTGCATAAATGAATGCAAAGGCTGTAGTTTAAATTTTTCCTGGTATAGAAAATCATCTTGATAAGTGAGTGAACAATTCTAATACGTATATTTATACAGGGTTATCTCGAAAACAGCCCTTACGACTTTGATATGAATTTGTACTTTGATAAGGTTTGTTTTTCGAGTTTATTCATATAGGTGTTTTCCTTGTAAAAACAAAATAGTTTTTTTTTTCTTGTGGAGTTTTGGGGTAAATATATTATTGCTATGTTATTGTTTCTCGACAACAAATACTATATGACATAAATTACAGATGGTATTATGTAAATAAAATACGTAATTAATTTTGCGTATTATTATATGATATATCTAAATACTTATAAGCAACTTTTTCCAAGGGAAGTTATCATCAGACGGCAAACCTGGAAGACACCGAAATAGGTCGGTTAGTGGAATAGTTAAATTTAAATCTGTAACTGTAACTATAATTGACCTGTAACTTATTTTATTGTATTAAGATAAGTAATAAATTATCACTTGCTTCGTTCGTTGTGTTCGAAGTGTTCGATGGCTGTCAATACTCTTGAATCAATATCCAATTCGTTGGATGAGGATCCTCAGTGGAAGAACAGATTTGAGAGTCAGCGATGGGCTGCGTTCTGCATGTTACTACACGACGTGGGCAAGCTTCTATAACCTGTGGCGTTTAACACGCCCTAATTTCGTAAAATACAAAACTGAATGTAACATACGATCATACACACAATAGAATTAAAATAGCTTTTCGAACGTAACGATAGGCGGGAGCGCACGCGCACTCGCCGCCCGTGCTCTTTCACTTTGTCATCGGAGCGCACCTGTCACCGCGCATTACGTAAGCCGGCGTCGCGACCGCGGCGGCTGCGTGTCGCGCGATGGGTCGCAAACTTGACACACTTCCTGCGACGCGCAAAATGTCGACACGGTCTTACAGATATTTTGTGGCTGCGTTATTTTCGTGTTTTTCGTATGAACCGTACGTTACTTAGTCGATTGTCGCAACGGCTGTTTCGATATACGTTCAAAACGCCAGAAGTGTTTATATTTTAAGTTATCCGAACTCGGTATGAATGGTTACTAAACGAATAATTGGTCGATAATGGTAAAGCTATTTGGTAAAATAAAATTGATCAATAAAATTGTTATTTAATATTTATTAAAATGGAACTCGAAGTGGAAGGTATACAGGTCTTCAATTCGGCCAGAAAAAAATTGTTATTGAGCCTTTGAAAACTACAACGTTCACCAGATCGCTATTTGGAAACGTTTTAGAAAACCAACTTGCGCTTACAATGCAAGCATAAAATAATCAAAATTTTGACAGAAAAATCTTTATATAATCAAATTTTTAATGATGACCCTTAATATTATAAATGTGAATGTTCGCAAATTCGAATATTCGGTTGATGGTTTCCAATGAAATGGAGCCAGATTATGGATTATATTATAGACTATTGAGATAGCATACAAAGTAGATGATGTATTCTGGAAGAGAATACAGGATCAAATGGAGAGCCGGAATGAGATTTAAATCGAGAATGGTGCCGGAATGGCGATGATAATGGGACCGGTGTCGCAATGGGACCAGATACAGGATCGAAACAGGCCGTGGAATCGGAAATAGAATCGAGAACAGAACCCGGTTCATAACGAACAAAGGTAACGGAATTAGAATACAGAGTAGGATCGCGACTAGAATTGACAGCGTGATCGATCGTTATGGAAGATGGAGATCTATAATTCGATACAAGTTAAGATTACACTTCGTATAATATTTATATCTGTGACGAGCGATATAAAGTAACGTCGCGAAACATTCTACATCCATGCGGGCGACGCCGCGGGCAAAAGCTAGTATGATAATGAAAGGCCACTTTCCTTTCGCTTCAAAAAATGTGCGAGAGAACTTATGAGCGTGACGTACACCGGCCGAGACGATCTTTCTCCGTTCGATAAATTGCTTTTGTCGCTATCTCGCCGGCGCAGCGGTCGCGCCTCCTCGGCGAGAGTCGTCGAATTGAAATAGCACTTTAGTAAAATTACATTTATTGTTTAATAGAGGCAACAGATTGGGACGCGTTCATATTATTTAAATATTTCAGAATGAGATTTGTTTATAATTTAAATATATTCATTAAATATATTCAATATATTCATACACATGTAGGTGAATGTAGAGGATTGACATGTATGTAAAGTTTCGCAAAGAGAAATTTTTGATTTTATCAAATGCAACGATTGTCTACTGAGTTGATCGCTTGTTACTGTATCCCTTTTGATGTTATACAAATTAAAAGCTAAGTAAGTCATGGAAATGCTAAAATTTGTGAAAATAAAATTAAATCGTAGAACTGTTGAAGATGAGTGATATGTATCTAAACACACGCACGCCAGTCCGATAGGACTGATAATAAATCCTGATAGGATTTATGATAATAAATCCTATAATATAGAAATGCACAATTAGACTTATACAGTTGGAGTACACTGAATATCACATTTAATTAGTGTGCATTATAAATTTATTTAATAATACAATAATTATTTTATATAAAATTTAATGTATAAAAATAAAATCAATTCATAGTAAAGGATGAAGACAAAAATGTTTGACTCGCTATAAACCGACCGTTACAGTGGGCTTGGTCTTCGAATCGAACTTTTCAGAATCAATATTTATTTTATTTCAACTGTCTGCCTGTAGATGGAGCTGCGTGTGGGTTAGTTACGGTAACAGGCGAGCTTACATAAAAGTTTGTATGTTAACAATGAAAGCGTTTTCTTCTCTGCCGCTCATTCATAGCGGAATGACCTATTGTAAGGCCTGGGATATTTCGCTGGGCGTTTTATTCAGAGCGATCGGCCAGTTGTTTTGTAATGGATTAACACTGGCATTCATACAAACACCGGTTGGGCAACGGTGCGGTAGACGTGGCGTTCACTTTCAAAATCCTTTCGCTCGTACAGAGACGTCTTCCATTAGGCGGGGAATTTAAATGGCGTGAATATTTTATGCTCCTTGCTAATTAAACGTCTATATTTAACGAAGTGGAATATTTTAATGATAACCGATTCGGTAAGAGAATTACTGCTCACTTAAAAATACACTGCACTTTTAGTGGACTGCCGGAAAAATTATATAAAGTGAGCATGTATAATTTATGTAACAATATTTGACGTTAGTGGAAAAATTATAAACGAGATATCAATTACACTCTTTATTTTTGGCATAAGTGGAAGGTAGCAGGTTTCTAGAGAAAATTCGAAATGGTGGTCATAAGATAACATCTAAAGGTAACGAAACAAACAGAAGATAATTCGTCCTTCGAAATGCCTTACGTAATAATTACGACTTTTCATTGGCCGAGGGTCATAAAAAATTCGATTTGAGAAACGTACTCTTCATAACTTTATATTTATAATTCGTACCAAGATCTTCGATCTACGACTTGGCTCGCTTCGTCAGCGTCTAGTTTGCTAATCAATTCTTTATCCGATCATACGACATCATAAATCAGGATCGAGATCTGTATCTAGATTACGTTAGGTCAGGTTGGGTTATCGGAGTCGTGAGATCGATGTCGGTGTCAGAGGTAGCACTAAAGTGACTGTCGCGCGCGAAGTCCGTGCTCGAGTCGGCATTGAAGGCGACACGGGAATCGTGATCGATATCGACGACGATATCTAAGTCGGGACCGGGATAAAAGTCACTGGCGGCGTCGACATCGGTATCATGGACCGCGGTCAGATACGTGTGCACAGTCACGGCCACGCCCATGGCCACGAACGCAATCGTGATAGGAATTGCGACTGACGTCAGTTTTGAAACCAAAACTGGATCGGATTCATGTTAAGAGTGAAGCTGTTAACGGTTTAAAAAAGTATTTATTAGAATTGGCTCATACCTTTAAACACGACTGTATGCAGACTTTTGAATGATTTTTAAAAAAAGTGTATAAACACCTATTGAATGGTAGAAGTCATTTCATACGAGCTTGGCACAATCCTTTTTTTTTAATATTATTTTAATGAACAAAATAAGCAAAATATAAAAGTAATGTACACAGTACAGAAATCTGCCGAGTCACAGAGTTTGCTAAGAAAAAACAGAATCCGTGTTAGGTTAAATTATTGAACCCAGTTCGGCGGTCAGCGCTCTTCTGACACAAATTTCTCTAGACACGTACATGTAGGTTGAGAATTTTATCTACGAATTTAACTGTATTTAACAGATAATTTGAAAAAAAAAATAGGTACGTAATGAACACATATAGATTTATATTTTATGACAGGTATTATAATGCTTCATACTAGATTCATTAAAAGATAGACCTCTAAGCATATTACAATAATACACTGGTATAGTTTCTTTTCTCGAGCTAAAAGTATGAAAATATAAAATTCATATACAATAATTGTATTAATTTTAAAAAGTAAAAAGAATATTTCGACATATTTTCTTAGACGAAGCCTGTACACGTTACTATACACCTACGTAGCACTTAATAATAAATTTCTTTATCATTATATTTGCAAGGGACCATATTCAGTTTACCCTTCTTTCGTAATCTTGGGCCGGTTGATAAGTAGTGGTACCTAACTCATCACCGTAATAAGTATTCCTAGGTTAAAAAATTTTAAATTATACATTTTTTTTTAATTGTTCTGAGCTGTCATTAATTAAATAAAAAATTTTGTAGCTTAATAGAGGTTATTGTCGACCTTTGGAACGTTTTCATCGGCCTTCAATTCCTTATTACTAAACGTCAATTCATTTCGCACGTCATCAGTATATTCTTCGTTCTTCGACATTTTGTGTGAATATAATAGGGCACATAACCGCTATTCCATTAGCTTTAACGGTGCATTCCGGTCGCTTCTGCTTGTTAGCTTTTGTAAACATCGACCGCCGCAAGTCACGGCCGCACACAGCGATGATGTATTTCAACGGACCGTACCAATGACTACTTCAATGCACGAAATGAGCAGTTTTAAAACTGATATTTATTTTAATGGCATCATTGGTCCGCATGCATTCTTTCATCTTTTATATCGATCCCGTTCTAGACCTTCGTTTCAGAATTCTTAGCGTTCAGAATTCGCCGTCAGCTTTAATCTCGATCTCGCCTTGTCGTCGATTTCGATTCTGATTCTGATTCCGAACCCGCTGTCGATTCGAGCGCTACTACGTTTCTATTTTTGTATAGTTCGCTTTGGCTAACGCTATTAGCAATAAAAAAACCAATATAAAAAATGAAGAAATTTATTCTATAAGCACACAGCCTACACTGCATAAAGAAGGTAGTGTTTGCTTATAATGTTCTACGAGTATGCAGGTGAAGATGCAAAAAGCAGCTAGACAAAATATGATATATATTTTTTTTCATTACACATAAACTACACTGGCCGTGTTTCAAATTCGGTTAAATTCGAAACGTTCGGTCCACACCCACGCTGGCGAAGTGACGATAAAACCAAATGATGTATAAATAATATAGTATCCTTTCTTTTCTCAGGACAAACGTAAAATTGAATAACTATGAATACAATAAACGCAAAATTGCATGCAAAACCTATAACAGCTAAGACTTCTGCTTCTCCGTCCTTGACATAAACTATATTCGTGTACGAATTTGATTTCGATTGGTCGATCTTCCTTTGACGGCACATGCAAAACCGCGGTAAATAGCTAATAATTACATATGTAAACTTGTCCCAAAACATTTTCTAACGGGGGGATTGCACCAAAAGATGAAAACGCTAATTGTAAAAGTAAGCGTAAGATTTGACAGATGATGTATAGACAATCTGTCAAATTTTACGTTGCGAATACAAACATACAGTATACGTCTACGAATTGCGTTTTCTGTTTTGGCATAATCCGCCGAAAGTGTACGACGACACCCGAAAACGGTCAAGTAGTTTAAAAATAAAAAGTGATTATAAAGACTGATAATAATTTATTTATGTTATTAAAAAATGCAACAAACAGGTTGACTGTACATGGACATAATGGTATTTTTTTTTTTCGCTTTTAGTGCGAGATCGTCTGCTCGAAAGCAGATTAAATGATAATATAGTTATATGGCTCGAATTTTAAGCAAAATTTTCGAACTGTCTGAACGAGCTTTCAAACTTTCTACTCTATTGAAGATCCAACATAATCTTTCGAGCATAGACTAAGTACTCTAAACTTCGACCTAATAACCTCTTCTTAGTATTGTATGAAGACAAATGATGTGTGCATAATGAAAAGTGACGTGATGAACTATAATCGATTAATGTATTAATGTAAAATAGACACAGTATATTAATCTACAATAGTAATGTAGACATGTTATTAACGTTTATTACAACCTTTCTGAATGTTTTTTATTGTTGTGACCATCAATATATTTTTTGGGATAATTCTTAATGCCGTTTAAAGTAATTTACAGATATTGAAATTATTTTTGAAATGTCAAATTCTTTTGGAAGTGAAAACTACTGTAGATACGTTAGGCGATTTTCGAATAAGTAAAATCTTTCAATTCACGTCGCCACGTCACCGACATGTTAATACAGTATATGTGGAAACATTTTTTGGCGTGTTGGACGATTTTCTTATGAATAAAATCTTATGACTTCGTTTCACTGAAATGCTTATGTCAATAGTATACAATATGAATTAACATTATATGTTAAAAAAATTTTATATATGTGAAAATTATGTTTTTAATTTTAATTTAATCCAATTATATCCTTATGTTGTTGTATTTAAATTAAGAGGCTTAAAGTTTTCAATTTAATGACTAGATCTACGCCCATCAATCGGCGTAAATGACAAAATAATATTTCACCGAATCGCACCACATCAACTTTTTAAATTCATTACCATACTTTAAAACAACAATATTATGTAGACTTAGACCAGTAACGGTATCGGAATTGGAAACGGTGCGGAGAGCAGAATCGAGAGCCAAGACGAGGACCCAAATCGAAAACGAGACCGGGGTCAGAATTAAAACCTGATCGGGATCGAAATACAAAAAAAAAAACGAAGGAATTATTTGCCCCCGGCTTTGTCTAAATCAGGACTGTAACCGGTAGCGGATTCAGAATTTAAATTGAGACGCGGAACAGAATCGAGAGAGGAACAAGTATCAGAATCGAAAACGGGACTGGGACCAAAATCGAGGTCGGGACTGGGGTTGTCGAAAACGTTTATAGATTTGAGATCAGAATCAAAGGTGCGACTGGATCAGGTCGAATTCGAGACCGCTATTGAGATTGACATCGATCGACACAAAAGAATGAACGAATTCGTTCTTCGTCCATGGTAGCGGAGCTGCGAGCATTAACATATGGGCAAACCGCTCACAAGAAAGGGCAAAGTCTGCCCGGTCGGCTAGTATATAGCATATTGTGGCTCACGAGGAAATCGATGTTTATTACTGGAGAGACATCGCAACTTTCTAAAGCCATTAGACCGGTCGCGTCCAAACCTTCGCCCGCCCACGTGACCAGTCAATTATTATCACATGTTTTGAACATGTGATAATAATTGACTGGTTAATAATATATTTATTTAAAATATAATACGACAACATAATTAAATATTGTTTATTATGTTTATTTACTTTTGTTACTTTATTATCTTAATTTCTCTAAAGACCTGTTCGACAATGAATTAATTATATATACACAATATATATTACCTATCTAGTATTTTAATAGATAAATATGTAGAGCAGTTCAAAAATGTGTAGAATTCGACAAACAGTTTTATTGCTTCGTTGTTACTTGTAATCACAACGAATTAATTAATAGTAAAATGTGATTGTAATACGTGACCGCGCAATCGTGAACGGATGTGTTGAAATTTTACACCGAAAGTGGAGAATTAGAAAAAAAAAACGCATACACGTATGCAAAACACCGGTCACTTGTTCAAGAAACGGCAAACATTAGAATTTGGCTAATTCACCTTGACTCGCTTCATATTCAAAGGCTGAAATCCTTTTCAAATAAAGGCCCAAGCTCGCTCGACAATAGCCGCAGACCGTTGTCATGCACCGCGGAACGCGCGGCGCGCGAGGCCTCGCCTACCTACAATGAGCTTCGGCGTTCTGTGTGCGAAGTAAATTATGAGGTAAAAGTAAATATTTTGACTGCAGATTTACATAAATCGCTATGGCAATGATTTTTTTTTTTGATATTTATTCATATTTTTTCAATTTTCTTATACGTACGCTCATCTTCAATATAAATATATTTTATATATTACTAGCTGTCCCGCCCGCATCGCTGGGTAATTTTTATTATAAATAAAATGGCGAAGGATTTACGGAATTCGAAAAATGAGTAGCCTAGAACCATCTACAAATCATCCCGCATCGAATGGTCCCAGTCCCATGTCTATACGTTTAGTAGTTTTTACGTGATTGGCGAACAAAGACAACCTATTTTCATTATATACGTGTAGATTAACGTTAAGACAGGATAGTGTGTCAAGTTTGTAACAGTTTCGAAAATCTAAAATTGGACGCCTCGAAGTTTCATTTTCGATGTGAAAATATAAGTAAAGTGAAAGATAAATTATATTACTAAGCAAACAATAATGAAATTTTAATTTATGCTTCATTAAAGAATTTTACATTTAAAATTAAAATTTTTATATTTTCTTAATATAGTAGAAAATGCGAGTTGGCGCTTGTTGGCATCTGTTTATTTTTTATATTTATAGTGGCTCCACTTTAGTTCACTCGTTTGGTACAAATGGCGTTAGTAAGAGACCACACTTTGTAGTAATCAGTTATGTTTGTCTGACGTCTGTCAGAAGCCTCGACCGGCATTGGACCAGCGTGGGGGGCTTATAAAAAGTGCAAGGCCATCAATCTGAAATAAAAAAAAAATGTGAGAGGGTAAGTCTTTAAAACCTGATGCAACAATAAAGCACAACCTTTTTAATTTATGCGATTTTGTACCATTTAAAACGTACAATATTTTGAGATGTTTGCCATAGACTAGTGTGTTTCCTTTCATGTATTATCCATCTCATGGAATAACCACTGTTAAGATTTTAACTAGGCGTATGGTCGAATGGAATTTATAAAATGGACTATTCAAAGGTATAAATTAGATGCGTCACACTCACGTGACATCACCCTCACGCTGTCACGTGAATTGTTTGAATAATAAAACCTAGCGAAATCTTGAAATCAACATAAAAAATATCTATTAAATAAATACTCGTACACACACAGGTAAATATTTAACGCAATAATTTATTTATTATACCGGGTTGAACTCCGTTTGAAAATAATGAAACAACAAAAGGAAGAAGATCGAACATAAATCTATGTTTTTACGAGTTTTGCGATTTCGTTATTGTCGACGAAAGTCGATACGAGTATATAAAAACTCACGAATCAATTATGTAACGAAACATAGTTTCTTATAAGGAGTAACCGATGCATTATGTTAAAATATTCAGTCACGCGGCCGGAACGGCTGTAGGATATGCGGAAAATTATAAATATTCGATTTATTATTCACGTTTCGTTTATATCGTCGGTGAATTTTAAATCACTTAAGCAGATACAGATGATCACGTTTCGGACTATATCTAAGCTTGAACAAATCTACTACGTGTATCCGTGTGCTTATTATATTAGGCTATATAATATTATATTATTATATTATATTAGGGTCAGTATACATTGTGAGTACAATTATTATGATGCACACTGTACACAAAATGTCATAAGAATGATATAAGTAAGGACGGAACCAACCAACGATTCATTAGGAAATTTCAAAGTTCCCTTCACGAATTTTGAAAATTTATCGCATAGGTTAATTCTAGTCGTTTTTGAATTTGTACTTTTTTTGACGCATTTAAAAAATGTGATCACGAGTGTATTTCGAGCATGTAACGCGCATATAAATACGAGTAAATTATAGTGCTTTTTTAAACTCTCCGGAAAAAATATGATTATAACAAGTTTTGAGCTCTTCAAGTTTAAACACATAAACTTATTCAAATTTGTCAACTACAATACCTTTTGAACATGTTGCTCGATTTTGATCTGTCTTACGGCGTTCGAGGCAATTTTTTAAACAGAAAAAGCTGACTAAGTACCAAACATCAATCTATTAGGAATTTAACAAGTTATTTTGAAGTTATTTTAAAACCCTTTATTTCGAATTTCTTGTTAACCATATCTGGCCAAGGACCAACCGATTTTTATGCAGTTTATAATGATCGACCTTGTTTTTTAAGGAACAGAGCTATATGGATTATGGATATGGTGTCGATCGGTAGGTAAACTAGTTCAACAGTACTTCAAAAGAACATTTTTCTGACAACTTATTTTTGAGATGTCTCGATATCTACTGGGCAAAATTAGTCCAAATTTTCAGGAAATCTAAGTTGAGTAGACCACTTTTGATTGTTGTAAACTACATTTCAATGAGTTAATTTGTTCAAAAGTTATAAAATATTTACAAAAAACACACATACGCACACGCACACCACATGCACACGCGCGCGCTCGCGTACCGACATATAGACTACACTTGGGAAATGGTCAAAATAGATTTAGAGGACCCAAAAAATTTAATGAAAATTGTCAATGCCGTTGGGAAACCTCTTAGATTAAAAAGTGTTCCACAGAACGGTCCCCCGACTACAATGACAATTTTATTTATCCGTTTAGTGAGCCAGTGAATTTTCACTTTGTTTAAACAGATTAACTTATACAACTCATTTTTTAAGGTTCCGAGCCGAAATGGCAAAAAAAAGGAACTCTTATAGTTTCGTTATGTCCGTCCGTCCGTCCGCATGTCACAAGTATTTTATTCAAAAACTACAAGACTTATATTGATAAAATTTATAGTATAGATGTCTTATATAAGCCACTGCTTAGTTTCATAGTTATATAACAAAAATAAATATTTCTGGGGTACTCCATACATGTAACAGAAGCTGAACTTTTTTTTTCGGCAAACATCATCTTGTGGCACATATTTCGACAGTTCTTTTAAAAATACTTTAAGGTTTCTAAATATTTTTTTCTGATTTCGTGAATAATTTAGGAAACAACCGCTCCGAAAATTGCATAAATTGTGTCCCCTCCCCCTTTATTCTCTAAATCACATGACCAAATAATATGAAAAAAATAACAAAGGTAATACTTAATAAATATTTTCAATATAAAATATTTTTAACATGATGGATATACCGATTTTGAGTTATTGCCGAAAAACTGAGCTTCTCAACAAAAGGATGTAAACACCATGAAGATTCGCTCTTTTGCTGATGCACTTTAATTTATATTAGTTTGATAGTATTAGTCGACATACTTGTTTTTTTAGTTACAGGTGGCTTAAGTGTTTGTAACGATTCAGTGTGGGAAACAATAAAAAACTGTAACAACGTACTTTTTTCATCTGTAGTGCATTTATTTGTAATAGTAGCTTCAGAACCATATAATAATCATGATTCGACATGCTCTTTCCCAGTTTTTACTTTTAAATTTAGTTTTTGGAGGGCAGTCGAGTTTTTAAAATTATTTATTATTTTATTTTTACTAGCCTATGCCACTCGTGGATGATGCAATAATTCTAAAAATAATGCAATCATCTATGAAACTATTCGCCTGTTTAGACATTAGCAGTCTTACGAGTCTGATTAAATCGTTTGGAGCCTAAGATGAATTTGTGTATATAAATAATATTGTTTTGGAATGTGCTCATCAAGGTGTTCAATTTGATGCCGATATTGTGTTAATTACAGGTTTTTTTCAAGTTTGATATTGGAGCCATAATGCCGTCTTATTGATTTTTTTTACAAAGAAAAACAGCCAGTGTCACTCGGAATGATGTACGTATTTTAATGGTGTCTCATACATCCAAATCTGTTCAGATATTTAGAAATCATGGTGAAATATAGAAACTCACAAATATACACATGAAAACATTATACTCCTTTTTTGGACAGTCATGTAAAAAAGAGGAGGCTGAGAGCTTTCAATAGCTATATGTAATTCATACATCATGGGTTAAATTCACACGTTTCATGCAATATATTAGTTATAAATGAAATCAAGTTATTCTGTATCATGATTATTAATTTATTTCACTATAAATGATATCTATTTTAAAACTCTAATGACTGTTGCGAATAACTTTAACGACAAACACATTTTCCGGTATTGTACAGCTTTAGCAAACACCAAGGTGGATTTATCTATCCTCAGATTTTGTTATATTCGGACTTGAAATCTGAAAATATTCCTAATAAACAAATTGCTCATTGCAATAGACAATTTTAGGAAATATTTGAATATGTTACACGACTTCATTCAACGCTACTGCGATGATATTTAAAAATACCGTAAAATGGATAATGTTTACACGTTGGACTGTGAACTGATTTATTGTATTACAATATTTTTTCTTCTTTTAAAATTAGTCTCATATTTGGTCGATAAAAAGCTCAAAATACATGTCATATTTTTCATGAATGTCATATTTTTCATGATTCGTATTCTTATACTAGCTTTTTGCCCGCAGCTTCGCCCACGTGGACTTCATCTTTTATATAGAAAGGCCTTGCTGTCGATTCCAATCTTCCACTACCACTCTCCACCCTTGGGTTAAACTTTTTTCCTGACATTTGATTTAAATAGAAATGGAGCCTATATTTCTGACCCAAGCCAAGCCCTATCTACCCGTGAAAACCTTATTAAAATCTGTTCCGTGACTTCAGTGATATGCACGAACAGACAGACACAAAACAATTTAATAATGGTTGGTTTCTCTTATATTACCTTTCTCTTATCGTCCCTCTCAATTTTTTTTACGTACCTTCGATGTACAGACACATTCGGTTCTACTGTTTTATTATATGTATAAATTATTTCGATCGTATTTACAATATATTATTTGTCTTATTTTGCATAAGTTGTGTATTAAGCTGTATAAGTTACTATGGTTTTTTAATTATCCCACGGGAACTCTTTAGTTTTCCGTGATTAAAAGTATCTAAAATGTTGACCGGGGATGTAAGGTACCACCATGCAAAATTTCATTTAATTCGGTCTAATAGTTTCGGAGATTAGCCCGTACAAACAGACAAACAGACAGAGAAACAAAAAATTTGAAAAAAATCTAGATATGTTCTACTTCACTTTTTACATCCCCCTGACTCGGTTTTTAGCGTTTTTTTTTTATGTACAGACATTCGACCTCTACAGTTTTATTATATGTATAGACGAGCTGTCCTGTCCGCTTCGCTGGGTAATTTTTATTTATAAATAAAATGGTGAAGAATTTACGGAATTCAAAAAATGAGTAGCCTAGAACCATCTACAAATCATCGCGCATCGAATGGTCCCAGTCCCATGTCTATACGTTTAGTAGTTTTTACGTGATTGGGGAACAAAGACAACCTATTTTCATTATATATGTATAGATTAATATAATACGAGCACTATACTGAGCGGTACGTAATAGAAACATGTGAACACATCACTCTAATAAAGTGTTATGCAACAAATAGAAATATTCCTTTCTCCGGCGTAACGATTTCAGTGAAAGATAGTTTTTGTCTACGAGTCGGATGTGGATGAAATTAAAATAGATTTTTTTGATGGATGGTTGCAATTTATATGTTGAAACGACAAAAATGACTGGTTTAAAAAGAGGACAGTTTAATGCTAGTGTTTTTATCGTAACATGTAATAATGTTGAAATGATGTAAGTTGAATGTGCATTGTCAGCATGTTACGTGAAAATCCCATAGCGCGTCTTCGATGTCTGTTTGCGTGATGAGTGTGCAACTTTATTTTACTATGTTTATATGCTCTTAAATAATAAAACTTTTTCATGTGCATGCGTGAAAGTTTGATATTTCGTATTCTTATTTTAATTTTGAATGTGATATTCCAAATTTTAATTTCTTTTTCAATTCTATTTATTATTAAATAAATTTTTAAGCTGTTCTTTTTTTATTGAAAAAAACTTTTTAATTTGAATAATTTGAAAATTTATAACAAAATTTTCAAATTTATAAAGTTTGTTTTTTATTTTTTAAAATTTCGTTATTTAAAAATTATACAAGTGTATTAAAAACATTAATATGCATTATTCCACTTACTTTTCAAAAGATGACTTCGAGTGATAATCATATACATAGTTTACTTTCCAAATAATACTAAAAACAAAACATTTTATAGACAGTAAAAATTACGAGTTACGAAAAAAACGAAATATAATAAAACAAGCCACGAAAGTCATGCAACGCATTTGTTTTTTTTTTTCAAACTATAAAAACGATGGGACTAAATATTGTGGGTCATACATCAGTGATCCCAAACTATTGAGTATTAATAGGCTAATCATTTTAAACCGTGACTTCATTCATACTTAAACTAAGCCAAATGTATATTTTTATTATGATATTAAAAGAATAAATGAAACCTTATTAAAAAATGAACAATAATTTAAGCTTAGCCCAGGGCTATGAAAATAGTCCATCAATTTAAAGCATTTTCTGGATCGATGAAAATGTTATTACAATAAAATTAAAGTTTAAATAAAAGGGTATAACATTTTTTCCGCATATAACTTTTCAATGAATTGAATTTCCATTATTAAATAACGACGATTAGTTTTAACTTTTAAATTAGTCACATCTACTTAAACTCATGCACACTATTTGAGCGAACGGGCCGTAAAGGAGTCGCACTTGACGCTGTGAGATAATATCGAATGAAAGCGAGCGGAACTTTGACCCCCGTGTACACGAGTTTGTTAACGTCGCTGTTACAGTTTGTTTATGTTACGAAAAATAAAGAGCACCTTACTTTTTGAACTGTGATCTGTGAGGTTTCGCTTTCGACGTGAGTCATACGGATCGATTGGAAACTTTTAGTATCACGTGAGTCTCGTCTCGAATGTATTCCAACTTTCACCTCTGATTTTAAATGTGTTTCCATTCATTCCGCAACATTTCTGTACTTTTAGTTAATTCACACTTCATTACAACGTGAAATAACCGTGGAATTATATACTAATTATATTTAATATGGCGTTGCAATTTATTTTGTTAACAGCAACGCGGTGTATCCACATTTTTTAACTGTTTTTTTTTTTGTAATGTCTCTTTAAAAAGAAAACTATTACAAAGTTTTGTTATTCTCCGTGATGCTTATGACTACAATTATTTCGTATTTCTAGTTACTATCCAATTCATTTTGTTAGTTTTTTTTTTGTAGTAGCATTATTATCTTGACCACAGAGCATTAAGAAGCAAAAGTATTTATCAGACGATTTAGTCTAATAGTTAATTTTGTTTCAATTGATTGTATATTTTTTGCATTTTAAAAACGAAATTGTAATAAACAATATTGTCATGTCCATGCACATCACGAGTATATACTGATAGTCGAGACTGTAGAAAAGTTTAAACCATAGATATAATGATCGGCTTTTTTTAAAAAAAGTTCCGTCACGTCATTTTATACAAAGAACATTACACAACTTTTTTGTGTTTAGCTTTTATAAGAAGGAATCTAATGTTTGTAACATTTTTCTGTCACAACAGCGGCTACGAAGGCGTACACACATGCATCACTTACGACGCGGTCAACCAAGCCTACCTGGAAGCGCGCAAGAGGATTGGTAAGTCTGACCATAAATACGCATTAATCTAATACATCAGCGGTCTGGTTTTCATAAGGTTAACCATTACTTAAGCGACTTCCTTGTACCGCTGACATTTTAATCGTGAGAAGCGGTTACGTTCGTTACAATTGAATAAATTGTGAAACTACTGTACTGCGTTTCGAGGCGGTTTTTTTTTTAATGTCCGCACTTAATTGCATGGATGGTAGTAGACGGGAAATATCATTTTGTAAATTTCGGCGGTTCGATAAAACCGTTTCGCTCTTTGTCCATTAATAACAGGACGAACGAATGTTCACCGCTTTTTACAGAGAGTGGTATTACGATCTTGCGTAATGTGTTTAAAATTAATGCCGGTATTAGAACCCGTCTGTTACGGCAATTATTATTTATTCAGAACGCAGACGCAGGACACGCTTCTAATATTGATTACGAAAATGAGAGTTGTTACGGGTAAGCCCGTTTCTAATGGACAATCGCATTTATCTCATCGTTAATTCTGATGAAATAAACCATTTATTTGTCCGCTAGATTTGAGTTAAAATATTTGCGAATTGGATGTAAAGGGTGAACATGTGAGAAAGCGTCTTTGGCGCTTGGAGCATCCAGAACAGTCGACTTGTTTGTACAGAACATAGCAGTGATAGCAATATACTTGTTTGTCATTCACTCAATTTTCCAAGACAATTTAGTGTAAGCGGTTAGATAACAAATTAACCACATGAACTTGTATTCAACTAGTCCTTTCACGCTCATCGCTCGCGTATCCCGGTCGTACTGTTTATTTCGATGCCGATCCCCATTTAGATTTTGGTCCTTTCGTCCAAGAAAGGACTAAATTGTTGTTATTTTTCTGGTATTTACAATTTATTTTCTGTGAAGGTCTCGTATTCTAGGGGATTTAAAATTTACTTTCAATGGATATCTAGTCTGACTCCATTTAAAATGATATATATATATATATATATATGCGTATATGCGTGTGTGTATGTGTAAATATATATAATCATTTGATTATTATCCATTAAGCCATTTCGAAGATTAGACTGAACAAACAGAAAACAGACGCAGTTTTATTTATATGCATAAATCGAATGAAGGTGTATATCTATATAGGTTTACTGAGCATGTATAATTAACTATATATATTTTATTTCTTCTTTGCAATATATAAAAAACGAGAAACGCATACATTTTCGCAATCAAAAGATTTTCTACTCACTGTAGGAAAAAATTAGTGTCTCAAATTTTCATTATTAAAAATTAAGCAGAGAATTTCTTCTCATCTCGTCTATAAATACCTAGAATAATGTTAATGTTGAAGTTATTTCAGTTGTTGAATCACTGACCGTTTGTCTTCAGTGGTGTCTCAACCGAAGGGCGACTGGAAAGCGGAAGACTTCGCGAGCGCGGGCGAGCTCATCCTGGACATATCCATTAACCTTGCACGCACGTGAGTAATTAAAATAAATGCAATTAAACGAATAACACGAGTTGTTCAATGACGCCGATAATGATTGACATAATGAATAAGAACCTAATGATTGAAATAATATTGTACATTGAAGCAACGTAATGCGAATAATATTACAAATTGAAGTCTTGTTGTCTATGAAGACTAATCTCAAAAACGGCTGCAGAGATTTTGTATACGATTTTCACTGATAACTAAACTGATTCACGATTAAAGTTTGTATATATTAATCTATAAGGGTTCAATGCAAATAGGCTGAGCTATGATGATGTTTGGCGAGTAAAGTCAGAAAAAATATATGCACCTTGAAGTTTTCCTAACATGCGCTGTTTACATATTTTTAGGCATGTGGACATTCATGACGTATGGTGAAATTTTTGTTTTAAATAGATCTATCTATTAAAGCTAACTCATAATAATAAAGTAAATATTCACTGTAAAAACCATCTGTTAAGAAAATATGAATATTCATAAAATCAAATATGATGGTCGTTTTCTGCATTTCATCGATATGATATATGAACAGTGCTTTTTAACAGCCTTCGATAATAAGGTAGTTCTCAACATGTTTTTTCCTAGTAGTTTAGGTATGTCATTATCTGACAATAAATCAATTGGGGCAATTTTTATAACACTTATAGAGATGTGAAAATAAACCCTAAGGACTATCTCTACCCTAAACCTTATGGACGAACTTCGTTTCTATATCCATACATATTATAAAATACTACGTCTTTCTATATTGTTCGTTTGTTCGCTTGTAACTCGCGAAGCAGTGGTCCAGTTTACACGATTCTTGTATTAGAATACTAGTACGTTATCTGGTTGGGTTTTAGGACCAACTTTTGCCTGCGGCGACATTCGCGTTAATGTAAAATGTATTCCCTACTTTTAGATACCGATTGGTTATTGGTAACAGCAACGTCCAAGGCAAAATTGAAATATTGATACTAATATTTTTTTTCGATTTTACAACTGATCACAACCGCTTACTAATAGAATATTCGATTGATTGTTAGAATTTTTTGGGGCAGGAAATAAGCTTATATATATATACATCGTTATAGATAAATACATTTTTATTATTTGAAGCTACGAAACGTTGTATTAAAAAAAAAATAGAATATGACTATGTAAAATACCCCAAAAAGAATTTTGAAGTCGAAGTTTAACATTCACCATCTCTGCGCGAGATTAGCATGATAATGCAGGAAAGGATTTCGGTCTAGGATTAGCATGAGAATGCCCGGGAAAGATTTTTAGCTGTAAGAGTTACGGAACGCGGCGGCCTCGAGCGAGCGGGCGTGCTCTCTCATGCTCACAAAAGTTTCGAGACGAAAAGATTAACACGAGGCCGGCCGGTGGTCAAACAGGAGGCTGCAGTCGCGGGCGCCGCATCCGCCTTTGTTCTGTGACGGACGTGAGCGTAAATCACGGCCGACGATCATCACGACGGGCGTACGCCGTCACAATGGCCGACCACCATTTGACATGTGTATGGGGTATTGTTTTTTTTTTTCGCTACATCTGCCCGATGGAGCAGAAAACGTTTGACGGCGGCCTATCGTGTGAGTGTGACCTTGGCGTGTAAAGCTATGGAGCGCACTCGAGGCGGAATATCGTAAAATACGATCGGACAGCTTTTATGAGGTTTTGTGATGAATTGCATTACAGTAACTGAAAAAATTGAAGAGAGTACGCTGATTGAAAAGTTTGTTACGATGTTTTAAAATAAGTACTGTTAATGACAATGTCATCGTCCCAAAAAAAAATGAGGAACTGTCATCCAGAAAAACTGCTTAACCAGAGCGTCAGACCATAATTGGGTTTTTGAATACTTTTCTTTTGTGATACATGGAAACATCATATATAAGTTTTATAACAAAACTATTTTTTTTCGCAATAATTCAAAAGTTATTTCAAAATAAAAATTAATTTTTGAATCCAGTACCGAAGACACGCCGACGGCTCCCGAACAAACCCGAGCGCGTGTGACATCATAATGTTAGTGTCCTTCAAATCCTTGCAGTTGATACAGAAATAATAAGTACAGTATTTTGATTGATTTAATTCTGTTATCATTGTTAAATATTCAAATATATATTGAAAATGTCGAACCTTAAAAGTTATCGTTCTTGTTTTGTACCATAATGTACGAATACTACAAAAAAAACTCCTGACAAAATGTTTTTAAGTGTTCCTCAAGATGACAAACGTCGAAATAATTCGTTTAGAGCAGTACATCGAAGATCATTCAAGATCAACATCAGGAATATTATC
Source organism: Eumeta japonica (assembly GCA_005406025.1). NCBI lineage: Eukaryota > Metazoa > Arthropoda > Insecta > Lepidoptera > Psychidae > Eumeta > Eumeta japonica. Next base: position 98,911 of record BGZK01001009.1, read on the forward strand.
AGACTTTGCCTTTATAAATCCTTTATCACACATAGCTAATCGGAATCAACTAACGACTCGTTTTTTAGCAATAAATTTTCAATATTATTGTCTAGTCACGTGTAATAGTCGTAAACGCTGTACTGTTATTAAATAGTTATAACATTATCACGTCACAACTATGGTGACCAATCATGGCGCGTTTCTAGTCACGTGATTTTTTTAAAATTTTATTAAATTTTAATCGTTTATAATTAATTGAAAAAAAATTTTTTTCAGTTTTTTTCATTAAATATCAATATTATTAGTAATAAAGTTTTAAAATACATGAAAAAAAATCAATATTTTTTTTTCAAATTCCCAATTGTCACTTACCTGATTGTTGTACGTTTACTTAGTTGGTTGCAATAAAAAATTTGCTTCCTAGCTAGTCGTAAATGTATGAATTTTTAATGTCATATTTTTAAAAACGTAAAATGTTATTTTTAATTAAAATATATTTTTTTAATCTCTTGTATTTATCACAAATCATTTACAAATGATAGTTTATTGTTTGTAGGAAAAACGAAAGATTTTATAGTATTATTTTTAAGTCTTCAATACTTACTTTTGGCCTGAAGTACATATTACGTCAATGTTTCACCTCAAGATTATACTGGACATCTTTAAAATGCAATCGCAAGGGGAGCATATCATCTGAAGACCGTGAGGAGTCGGTACAGTGAATTTAGTCGGTTTCGCTTTTTCTTTCCTTAATAAAATTCATAAAGGGCAGCGGAAATGTAGTTACTAATTTAGATATAATAAAGAGATAAATAAGAGATTAGTAAGGTTATTTGGAAATTTGTTTTGAATAAGCGAAACCAAAAAAAATCAAACATCAATCATTAAAGAAAGTTTGTTGTCGTTAGATTCCTTGTGAACTCACCTAATAAAGCACACACTCAAGTCGATTGGTAGAAAAAAATCTTGCAAATTACATCACGTACTTTCAAATGTTGTTTGTAATATTGTGACGAAAAAATTGGTTGCCTGTAAAGTCGGTATACGGGCGAAAGTTTTACGTGACAACGACTTTGAGTGGTAAAATCATTTTAATGTGAATATTCATTCGTATAGTAGGAAGAAGGATGAAATAATAGTAACAATTTAAAACATTTATTTATACAAAGAATTATATTTAAAACATTAATTTATACAAAGAATCTCGCACTCAATTTCATATTAACAAAATTTTATTTTTACCTTTACACATACATACGTATTTATATACAAATATACATACAATAACTTGCAATACATTTCGCTCTTAGGCGGGCTAACTGTGCTCGAGTAGAAGGGACGCGTGCCTTTCACTTTTTATGTCTGTCTCTCTCGCTCTTAGGCGGGCTAACCATGCCCGAGTGGAAGGGACGCGTGCCTCTCACTCGCTCTTATTGTGAGCGCATAACGTGAGCGGAGCGTAACGCAGTTTCTTGAAGTGTCACCCGGAAAACCAATTTATAAGACGTTGTCACGTCAAAATTTCGTTTGGTTTATACATTCTTTTTAATTTTACATAAAAATCATGGAAAATTAATCCGTTCTTTCAAAGAAAGTGAAAAAAGGTCAAAACTATTTTATAATATTAGAGTGTAATATTTTTACCTATAAAAAATAATGCGTAAACCCCCAAATGGTCTTTCAGTTAGAATTCGTATGAATACTGAAAAATTGCAATTGACTAAGGAACTAAAAACCTTTATCTCAGCGATTTTAAATTTTCACAATTATTGTGTTCACCAATAAGCGAAATTCCAAAAATGGAGATTAGAAAATTGCGTTTTTAATAGAATTTATTTTATAGCTGTTCTACATGAACTGATGTATATAATTTATTGCTGTTTATTTAATATGGAATGGACTATACGACAAATTTATTTAAATTTAAGTCAAGTACGATTGTAAGTTATTATTATTCTTAGGGCCTCTTCCATGTCCTCCCTTTAAACTTATTAAAAAGTTGCTTCTAAAAGTTAGTTCTAAATTTTTTTAGAGTAAACTAACAAAGTTAGTTTTGAAAGTGACTTTTTGTTAAAAAGCCCCCCTAACTAAAATAATTTTGTCTGTGCTATAAATACATACTACCTCTATGATGCTATACGTCACGCATATTACTTGAACCATCGTATGTCTTAACAATAATTGATTGTGGATATAAGTCTCTCTTTGAAAAATACGTTATAAACAGAATATATATTGTAATTATATTTAAAAGCACATAGTCGTGGACATTTTATTTTTAAATACATGTTTGATTTACAAAATCTCTTTAAATAATGCAATAAACAATGAATAAAAATTTAGCGAAGACCATCACGGGTACAAAATGTCTCTTCAATTTGCTCACGTGATCCTCAATTATTTCGATTTTTCGTTAAGCTGTCGCGCCCTCAAATTAGATATAACGTAGTTTTACACAGAATATGGAGTAAATGCAGTACAAATTCTTTCACTCAAAATAATTCATTATTTGCTTAGGAAACAAAACTAATTAATCTTTGTCAAGGGAATCGAGCGCAAGTATTTATGAAATGCGTCCACTACATCTAACTGTAATTTGTCCTCGTATCTCAAGTGTCCCTAACCTTATCGGTGAGTGGACCTGCTAAATGTCACAATATAGTGCTAAAAGTGCCACAGATATTATCTGTGATTCGAGACGGATGTGCGTGTACAGTATGTGGGTGTGTACGTTTTAGTGTCCATTAAAACTAAATTATCATACGATGAGATCAAATTCAATCGTATGAATAATCCTATACCGTTAATACTGTTGAATGAACAATAAGAACAATTCTTTTGCGTGTATATATGTTCAAATGTCTCGACGATTTCGCAAACCGCTCTAATGATTATGATAAAAAAAAAAACTATTTTAATATTTCTATTCAAGTTTATCTAAGACTCTTGGGTCTTCAATGGAAAAGTGTCTGTTGAAGGTGTGTCACAAAAAAATCACTTAATCAATTCAAAATCTAATTACTAATAAAAATGAGCTTTAATTCGGAATAACATTTCTTATTAACTATAGCTTTCGTCCGCGGCATCACTCGCTTGAATATATAACGATCTATGCTTTTTTTATACCGATTAGTTATCGGTAACATGAATATTCAAGGGCAAGTTAAGATCAACCTCAGTTCGGTACTAAAATCGCTACCAGGATCGGGATCGGGATCAAGACTGGAAGCAGAAGTTATGAAATTGTTTCGCAGTAGATAATTCAGCGGCAGTGTGTGTGTTTGTCAAAGTGTACGTTCCTCTAGAATGATTTGATGAAAATCGGCGCCTAGATCGAGACCGGAATTGAAATCAAGGCTGGGAATCGGATTGGAGTTGAGAGTGGGGTCGCGATCAAGAGCGTGATCGATCTATATAAAAGATGAGGAAATTCGTTCTATGTTCACGCGGGTAGAATAGCGGACGAAAGCTAGTCTAAAATATGCCCACTCAGTTTATCGATTCACGCGATAACGATGATGTAGAACATTTGCGTTCTTGACTCTTCACCTCCTTGGCTCTATGGTTCGTGTCTTTGGTGCGGCGTTGCGTGCTACTTAGAAGGGCAAAACGAACACGGACTACATATATTATCACAGCTTAACTTACATTAATCTGATCTCTTTTAAAGATCAATTGTGTAAATTTACCTTGATCGTACCTTATTGGGATAATTCAATTTACTTAAGTTAAAGTCTTCTTGGATGGGACTGGTCACGATCGTTTTCCATAATATACGGTATTGACATTTGTAATTTACAGCGATTACTGGCACCACCATAATACAATTGTAATCCTTATACAATATCACTATTTTACTAAACATTTATTATACTTTTAGCACAAATCATCATGTAAATCGTAATACATGAAGTACCTATGAAATCAAAAAAAAAAACCAACACTATTTCAAATGTAAACCGGAATATTTTAATGAAAATCTTCCTAGTCAAGATATTATAATAATATTCATATAATGACATATCATATAATAATGATATAACTGGTCGTATCCGTGAGTAGAAACATTCGCACAAAATGTGTATAATAAATATGACTTTATAAAATTACAATAATTATTAATTCTATCTACTCTTTATTACAAAACTTAATTATAAACAATACTTGAAGTATATATATAAAGTCTTCTGTTACAATTTGTTTTTCACATTTCTGTAATTGAAATAGTAAAATTTTTGAACTCTCGAACTTTGGAAAGACCAACACATAATTGGCCATGAGTAAATACCGGTGACGGCAGAAAAATCCCTATTCGCTCCAACGTCTGACCCTCAGATTTGTTAATGGTCATAGCGAATGCAAGTTTAATGGGTGATTGTTTTCTTCGTAACTTGAATGGAATAGCAGCGACGGAAGAGATTAATATTATTCTTGGAATAATTACGGTTTTATTTGAACCGATCACCTTTGCAGTAATACTGCATTCGTTAAATTGCTAAATAATCATTCTAATACCATTCACTAAACCTTCTTAAGTATTAAAATTTCTTATTAATATCCGTAGTCGTACCCGTGCGAAGAATTATGCATAAAATATGCATAACGTTTCACACGCTGAGCAAGCATATGCCACATGATGTCAAATTTATATGGAGTAAACCTTTTGGTCCTATTACATTAAGAAATCCGGTGACGGATCAAGAAAACATCAGATGGCAACATTTTATAATGATTTCACCAGACGACAGCATTACTATATAGTGTGTTAATGTATATACATGTACATACATACATATATATATGTATGTATGTACATATATCGATATAATAAAAAATAAGGACAGCACTTACTTATGAAGCTATCTCAAGTCTTTAGATAAAAAAAAAAACTCAATTATGTATTAACAGTGTTTTTTCCAAACAAAAATCAATTATTTATGCGCACCGACGAATCATGTGTAACTAGTCTGCGCAAAAATAAAACAACCCGTGTTTGGAAAGCGTATTAACATTTCACGATGGTGTAAGGTCAAATCTTTGGGAACGGTTATGTAACTAATTACTGTAATAACGGTGGAGTCTTGTTGTGAAATTTCGGCGTTCGGCGGCGGCCGAGCGGTCACGTGCCCATCGCGGACGCGTGACCCGTCGGGCACCGGGCGTGTAGCTAGATCGAGAACGAAAGTATTACATCCATCATTTAATTAGTTTTACACAATGGAGAATGGTGAATACATGTCGTGATTCTTGTTATGAATATAATTCAATTCCCTTTATGATTTGCAGCTTCTATTAAATTCTTCTATTCACGTACATCAAGAACTAATTAATATATGTTTATCTTGCAGATGAGTTAGATTAGGCATTGTATTCAAGTAAATCGTTACTAAGTTGAGATAAAAATTATTCTACTAAGGAATTTGAGTTGTTTATCAATCTTAGAGACAATCCCGCCATGCAGTAAATCTGTCAATCGCATTAATCAACCGTATGTTTATTTATTTTGATACGATCAACCGGTTAGTTGGCAACTCACTAACTTGATCTTGACCGGCTGTCAAAAATTTAACAGTGCATGATGAAATCGGCCCCAAGCTCGATCGGTAAAATCAGTTACGGTTATTTTGAATCGGAAGTTTCTAATGAAATTAAAAATCCAGAACGGTCTTTTATATACAACCGCAAAAGCGCAAATCTAATATCAATCACGAATCTCAATCCGCTGAACAAAAATACACGAATGATATTTAACTTAGAAAAAAGTGTCCTTGTATCATTAAAAAAAAACTTTCACAACTAGAGATATAATAATATTTGTTTTAGAACAATACGTTGACAAAAAGAGTGATTTTTATTTCCGCAATCGACCTTGCGGCTATGGCTACGCTCCAAATAACCGTAGCCAAGACGATGAGCACTCTCAACATTTATTTTAAAACTATACAAATACACACCATACAAAGCTACATCGCTTCCACAGAATATAGGAAAAAAAATTGGTTGCCTGTAAAGTCGGTATACGGGCGAAAGTTTTACGTGACAACGACTTTGAATGGTAAAATCATTTTAATGTGAATATTCATTCGTATAGTAGGAAGAAGGATGAAATAATAGTAACAATTTAAAACATTTATTTATACAAAGAATTATATTTAAAACATTAATTTATACAAAGAATCTCGCACTGAATTTCATATTAACAAAATTTTATTTTACCTTTACACATACGTATTTATATACAAATATACATACAATAACTTGCAATACATTTGCAAGCTATGCACTAATTCTCTAGTGCTGCGCGCGCGGCAGACCGATCATAGTTGAGTGGGAGAGAGACGCAAGGCATTCGGCGGGCCTCTCTCTCGTTCGGTGACTCATCGTAACGTTACCGAGCGTTACACTTTTTCATAAGTGACTCCCAGCCGCAACCTAATTTAAGACGTTGTCACGTCAAAAATATATATTAATATCGATTCGCGTAATGAGAAAATAAGACAACGGATCACAAAGAGCCGTAACCGTCCGTTAAGCCATCGGCGCATGCGCGAAATATGCATCCCCGCGCGTTGTCGCATTACAAAACGATCCGTCGCTAACGGGGACCATCTCCCCAAGGCCGGGCGGCGCTATCACCCAACAAAGCCAGCGGCCATCGAACAATATAAGTTAAATACGTTTCACAAGCGTTGCGTGCGTCGTCCCCGCGAGGCCGCCGATAACTATCGCGCTTCACTTTAATGAGCCGTTCTGCTTAACGCCTTCATTACTTTTATTATAACTATAATATGGTGCGCGAGGAATACAGACGGCCGATCGACTTCTAGTCGCTCGGTCGTTCCGCAATTTGTATCCGTTTCGTCTGTCTGCAACATGCCTCCTCACGAAATGCTTTCATGCCCACGGCTACCTATATATATATATATACCTATGACCATATCGTTGTTTTTAACTTCCCGCTATGAAAATTATAAATTTTTGATAAAATTAGGAAGTTACTGTTTTCACTTTGAATCTTGACCTTTTAGGGTCCTAGGAATTTATTTCGACCATTTTCCAAGCGATGTCTGTGGGTCTGCATGTGTGTACGTGTGTGTGTGTGTGTGTGTGTGTGTGTGTGTGTGTGTGTGTGTGTGTGCGTGCGAGCGTGTGTGTCTGTGTGTGTGTGTGCGCGCGTGCGTGTTGTGTGAGTGTGTATATGTGTGTGTGTGTGAGTGTGTGAGTGAGTGTGTAAGGGTCTCATAACTATTGAACGAATTAACCGATCGAAACGCAGTTCACAACGTTCGAAAGGGGTTCACTCAACTTAGACTTCCAAAAACGATCTTGCTGCTCATAAAATCCGTCTAAGCAAAGTTAATAAATCGTGTAAGGGGCAATGGTTGCGCCTTTATAATAAGATCCCAGCTGAAATTCGAAATTTGCCATTTTATGAATTTAAACATAACGTTAAAATAAAGTTATATATCAAGGGCTATTGTACTGTGTCTGAGTATATTAATGAAAAAAACCCATGGGATTGAACTGCTATATCATTGAACTGCCATATTATTACTAAGTGTTGTGTTAGTACAAGTGTTAGTACACTAAATTATTAATCATTCAATATTTTGTGTCGATGAAAAAAAAAGAGCAAACCTTGAGTTTCGTGTCCATTCTTCTCGTGGTGAATCAATATTTGGAGTGGGTGATAATTTTAATGTTCAAAAGAGTTGTTTGACGTATTTTAAGTGTAATCTCTATTACCTACGAAATAAAGATATTTTTGATTTGATTTGTAACTTCGAACTAGTTTCGCTCGGTAGCTTTTTAAGAATCTCAAAAATAAAGTTTTAAAAAAAATATTTTTTTGAAATAACTTTTGAAATAACTCTACCGATCGAACATTAAAATCTAATAAGCTCTTCATCCCAAAAAGTTTCATGGAATTGCGCAAACTGCATAAAAATCGGTTAATTTATTCAAGAGATATCGTTGGAGAATTTTTTTCAAAGTGTTTTCTTACAATATTTTGTAAGCTGTTCTACTGGTAAATTCGAAGATCTATCCAGTTGCTTTCCTTAAAAAACAACGTTGATCATCGCAAATTTTCAAAATAACATATAAAATTCTTTTTTCCTTAAAAAACTGCGTCGAATGCCATGAAACAGATCAAAGGCGAATTGCGTGTTCGACAGTTATCGTGATTGGTATTCTCAAAAAATAGTGTCTTTTTAATGTCCTCTATGAAGACTGAAAACATTCATAAATTAGGAAGGCACTGTTTGATTCGAAAATAGGCTGTTTATCAAACTTTCACGTCTTCGGTTCCTAGGAATCTATTTTGACCATTTTTCGCGTCATATCTGTACAAGTGACGTGTGTGTAAATGTTGAAAAAATTATGAAGTGTTTTGTTAGAATATTTCTTAAATTGCTCTATCGATAGTTTCAAAGGCTAACTTGTTTTTTGCTTAGAAAGCAACATAAGTCGTTGCAAGCTGCCTCAAATTCGGTTGGTTTGTTCGAGAAGTATCGTTAACAAGATATTCAAATAACTTCTAAGGTTCTAGTCAGATTCATGTTTAGTTATCGAATGTATTCGGTAGATATCTTAGCATAAAAATAAAAAAAAGTTTTATTTAAATAATTTGGATGTTTTAACTCGAAAAGCTGCCTCTTTTGGAGAAACTTTTAAGCTCAAACTCAATAATTTACTCTTAGGTGTATTTTCGAAGACTGAGCTCGAAAGTAGCAAAAAGTATCAAAAATGACCTATAAGGTCAACTGTCAAAAAACTTAAAGATAAATCTTTGATTTTCGAGACAACTATATTTTTTTACTTGAAGAGCTCAAGGACACATCGATAAATATCATAGCGGGAAGCTTTCGGGATGGCCTGTAGGGTCAAGAGTTTTACAGATTTTTTTTTTGGTTTTATGATACTGTCCTTTTTGAGTAGTTCTAACATCCCAAAAGATATAAACGTACTAACCAATACCTTATGTAGAGAAGAAACCTCTTACGTGATATTATTATATTGGTTTGTGTTTAAGTTTGCACGTAAAACTGTGCTGATAACTTAAGATGATTATAAGCAAATAATCACTTCCTAAGTACAAATACGAAACCTTGCCCCTTTTTTCGTTCATTTGATTTGATTGTTTGCTTTTCTTCCGTGCCAAAATTGTATACTGAACGAAACTGAAAAACAATGTACAGTATAATGCATGTACAGTAAGACCATATTTTGAAATGAAAATCGAAACGTCATTCGTTCGTATGTCGTATATCTGAATCATATTACTTTACAGTGTTTTATAGTGGACATTTTAATCCTGTTTGATGTTTTTTTTTAATATAAATAATATTTATATACAAATATTGGATTTCTAGACTTCTAGCAGTAAATAGTGTACTATTTGTGCGCCACATAAATTGTCGTCTACGAAGTAAATGTGCCACGGCCGCATTTTAAATATTAGTCGGTGTCCGAAAAAGATCTGTTTGCATTTTTGCTGCGTAACACTAAAAAGTCTACGCACGTCTGCACAAGCGTTAGGATACCCAAACTAAGTCATGAATACACTTGACTGTAATATTTGCAATTCGTTGCTAAACCACAGCCGTGTTGAAAAGACGTCGTGTTATTACATCGCCTAAAACCCATCTACTGAATATGTTATATTTGGAAAGTTCTAGCAGAAATTTAAAAAAAAATATTAAAGAGGTGTACTTAAGACGAATTGTCTTGTTAGGTATAACCAACTCCGATAAAGAGGTTACACGAAGTATTCAGCTCGGATGGGCAGCGCTCGAGAATTTACAAGCATAAATCTGCAAATCCAATACACCTCAGTCTCTAAAGACAAAAGTACTTGAAAAGTGTGTGTTATCACTGATGATATACAGATGCCAGACGTTGTCTTTTACGTAATCTCATCATAAACAAATCACTCAACGTGCGATGGGCAGTGTCACGCCGAGATATATCTAAATTTCTTTTTTCTTCTCTCGCACATAATCCGAAACCACAACATCGGCAGAACAACTAGAGTAAGGCAAAACTACTAGAGTAACCCACATCGCTTAGAATCAGTGAATCAAGGCCAAGGGAGTGAGCAGGTCACCTCACATTCCGCACCGACAATCATTGTCGAAGAAAAGTTCTCGAGTGGTGAACACATCATCATCATCAACTGGACGTCGCAGCGTGGCACGGTCTCCCTCCGGCTGGACTAACCGATCACGCTCGCGGTCATCGTCGGCCGCAGGAGGCCCGGAGCCGTACCTCATGGAAGTCGGTTGCGCCTGGAGGAAGTCCTCCGATGGCTGAAATGACGGCGACGACGGACGACAACGACTATATTCTATAATACGATACATGTTTATAAATGCAAAAGTTCGCTGCAATGAACAAAAATACAGAGGGTATATGTTACTATAACTTTTTTATCGGAATATTACAGGATACAATACTGCCTATTCTATTATATACTATACAATAAATAAAATTGTATTTATAAAGATCTCACATAAGACTTTGTTTAAAATGTGTACATGCAAGGCGGTATGAGTTTGGTAACAGCGTGTTTGGCAGTTTTCTCAATCTCGACCGTGAGACGATGTTCTCAAACGTCACTCGCTTACAAATAAGTAAATTTATTTTTTTTTTGACTACTCCGCGAAAAGCTGCAAGTTTTGGCATATGTATCACAATAAATATTATCGTTATTCTTTTTTCTATATATATTCCTTGAAAAGTAATCGATTACATAAAGTTTTTAAAGGAAACCTACAAATATAAGATCCATTATTTTTATTATTTATTCGATGAGTCGATAGATCTACATACAGGACAAAAAAGTTCCTTAAAGAAGCAATGTAATAAATCTACAGGGGGTTCTCAATCTTCTATTAAGCTTTTGTTAAATGCACAATTAAAGCCTAAAGTCGTAGACGTCATATTTCAATGACGTTAAAGCTTATCTATAAGGTCAAGCACAATTTAGGCAAAGTAACATCTCACGCTATCTTTTCTGTTAACAGATCCCATACATTACAACGCAAAGGTTAATCTTTAAAGATCGACTATTTACAATTATTATTATTGAGATCGATTAATGAATGGATGTTTTCGAAAATAATGATACCATTCCAACATCTCAGTATTGCAACGAGTCTAATAACAATGTTTCGATTGTTGCTAACAACGACTCGTATAATTTTCCGGGTCAGTTATCATATCTGGGATAGAAATATCTTAAAAAAAAAATCATAATAATTTCATTGCAATTTTACAATTACGCTTGATCCGACATTTTCTGTACGGATATTACAATCATTATACAAACGGTAGTCTGATAAATTGAATTCTCTTTGTTGTACTTCTAATTTTGATAAAGTACATTAACTGTTACATAAAGTCACTCTGTCATCGCTTTCAGCGGATTGCGCAAAAACTTCCGTTTCGAAATCGCAGAACGTAATTGAGGGAGTAACGAATAATAAATTGCCTTGCTCTATACAGATGCAATTTCACTACATTTTTGTTCCGACGCCAAAAAGATGCATGTGGTTCAACGTGGTCTGTTAAATAATGTGTTATCATTATTTATTTTTTTTATCTTTTTAGGTGCTACAATTTCGTAGAAAGTTTTTGATATAAAACGACCGCCGTTTCCTTCTTTTAAGAAATTATGTAACTGCGTACACATTAGTACATTTTTTTTTCTTATAATTATAGTATTTTTGACTATCCTTACGAAACTTCACTGTCTTGAATATTACATAAAATGCGGTAAAGGGCAAAGCGCTCGCTTGATGGCCCAATTCACACAAGCCGCACTATGCCGTCTTATCTCATTAGTACTAATAATCTGCTTGCTTACAACTAACTGGCTGTGTTGGCTAATTCAAAAGGCAGGCGCTACAAATGAATATAATTTGGCACACTCTATTTTTATCTATTATGAATCAGCATACGGCACACTTGATATTTGTAGAAATATTGATAGTTTTGCAAATATAACGTACACTACTCACTATACACACACGACTCACTAACTCGCACAATATTTCTCTTTATTTGTATAGACGTACAACACACAGCTCTTTAGGTGCAAAAGTCGATTATCGTTAATTTCTCGTTTTATTCAATTTGGAGTCATAACAGTAAAATTAATTCTCTTGGCCTTGGACCACATCGTAAACGTGCTTGGCACATCTGGCCTCAATAATTAACAACCGAAAGAAATACAGCACTTGTATCAGATATCACCGGCAGAACATGTAAAATAATATGTTAGGTGTGTTCTTGTGTTACTTGCTCAGTCTTGTTTGTTTTTGAAAAAGATTATTTTTTATTAGGGTTCCGAGCCGAAATACTAAAAACGAACCCTTGTAGTTTCGTCATGTCCGTTAATCCGTCCGCCTGTTCGTATGTCACAGGCATTTTATTAAAAACTTACAAAATACATATTGATGAAATTTATACTGTAGGTGTCTTGTATAAGCCGCTACTTAGTTTGGTAGTTAAATAGCAAAAATGAATGTTTCTAGGGGGGCACTCCATACGTGTAACAGAAATTGAAAAAAAAAATTTTAGCAAACATTAACGTGTGGTACATATTTCAACAATTTCTAAAATTACTTTAAGGTTTGTAAACATTTTTTTCTGATTACTTGAATAATTTCGAAAATAATGGCTCCAAAAGTTGCAGAAATGGCGTACCCCTTTTATTTTCTAAACCGTATGTCCAAAAAATATGAAAAAATAGTGAAGAAAATGCTTAATAAATACTTTTAATAAAAATTATTTTGAACATGATCGGACGTGCCAATTTTGAGTTATTGCCGTAAAACTGCGCGTCTCTACAAATTGACGTGTGCCATTAAGATAAGCTCTTTTGTTGATGCACTTTAGTTTACACAAGTTTAATAGTAATAGCCGACATACCTACTTGTTTTTCTAGTTATAGACGACTAAAGTGCTTACAGCTATTCTGTACGGGAAACATGGAAGAAGTGTAACAGCGTACTTTTTTTATCTGTAGTGCATTTCTTTGTAATAATGGCTTCGGAAATTCATAATGAGCACAGTCCGACGTGCTCTTGGCCAGCTTTTTAAGAGTTTTCGCATTCCGTTCGCAAAACGACTTCCGTCCTTTTCACCTTCCGCGTAATGGAACTCTAATGAAATATAAAGATCAAAGCTGAAGGACCCGGCGCGATTCGCAATAACGGCCGATCTAATATTTATTTCGTAATTTGCATCTGACCTTGACATTTGCAAGTTTCAGGCGGCAATCTATTTTCCTGATTTAATGGCGACAGAAACGAATCAATCACCACCAGCGTTAGCCGTGATAATTATTTAACGCCCACATCCGTTAAAATCTGGACGTTTTCAATTACGTGTGTAACAAGCGACTCGTTTCTGCATATCGATTATGACCAATAGAGCCCGCGGCTCTATGAATGCGCACGCATGCGTTGAGTCTTAGTAATGTTTGATCCGGTCCAAAAAAAAAATTAATTGGGTATAGTATATCTTTTAGACAACTATTGATATAGTATTTAATTCTATGTGATTTTCCTTTCTGCGTTTTTGCATTTTTATTTGCTGCATTTCATTTTGCGTTCATGTTCCTTTTACATCTCTCATTTTCACTGTTATGCAGTATCGTTGTATTGATTTTAAATCAATTTTTGATTAACCAAAACATTTAACTATAAATTGAAGATTAGGTTAAGCTAAAAATCTTCTTGCTCGGTATTCATCTTGAAAAATTTAAACAAATTCACTTAAAATTTTTTCACTTTTGTGTAAGTCATAGTTAATAACATAAGTGAAATATATCAACATTTCACCATTGATAAATCTAAAAATACCAATGATTTGAAAAGAAAAAAAAACTTGTCTGCTACGTAATAGTTTTATGAAGCAATAAACACACTACGGGATTAAAAACAGTTTCATGTAAAATATCATTTTGACTATATTTAACATAAAAGTGAAATTATTCTTTTTCTTCAACTCGTTAACATCAATATATATATATATATATATATATATATATATATACAAAAAAAATTAAGTGTCTTGTAATATATGTAATGTGTACTAAATCTCAAACACGAACGGAGGCGCAGAGTGAGCGACTTGTTTGTCATAAGCTAATGAGCGAGCGGTGCTGCGCCGGGATCACGTGAGCGCATTTACAGACATTTAGATGCATAACAATTTTTTTGTGATAGACATAAAAAGAGACAGGAGCTATCATTATATCAGTTTAATTTTTGAAACTTATTCTATACCGACGCGGTAGATAGTCATTGTTATAATAGTTGACATTCCTTCTTATATATATGTTCTCTACTTATTATGGCAGTTTTAACATGCGTAACACAAAAATTAAAAAAATATTATCGTTTCTGTTGCAGCTACGGCTTGACTTACGAGGAAATCGAGAAAGGTCTGCCTCTCATAGACACTTCTAGAACCCTGATCCGCGAGATATGCCCGCCGGTTTTCTCGCACGTGGAATGCCGGCCCGGGAAGTACCGGCGGATGGACGGATTGTGTAACAACCTGCAGCATCCCACGTGGGGCGCGACTATGGCGCCGTTTCAAAGGTACCAAGTATTGCATATCTGAATGGAACTAAATGGATGGATGAACAGGATATTCCTGTGATCATCCCGATTAATATGTGTAATACATCATTTTGCTTTGATAGTTTATACTTCAGTTCTCGCAAAAGTCACACGGTGGCGCAGATGTAGTCTTGGCGCGTAAAACTAACCTTATCTTGCCAAAAGTCCCAAATTATTTTCGTATATAAAATGATTTGAGACTGTTTATGATTTTTTATAGTCAAGTATTGTTTTATTAGAAGAAAGATTTTAAAGAGTCAATGGACTAAAATTTCCTCCATGGTATACATTTTTTTGTTAAAAGGGAATTATTAAAAAATATATATTTTATTTAACATGTTATATTAGCTGTACAAAATTTCTGATTAGCGTAACCACCGACGTGTTCTAGAATTCTACGTTAAGCGAGAAACAGGTGTCAGGGCAGATCTAGACATTTCTGATAAAGCTAAAATAACAAACAGTTAAATGACTTAGTTTTCATGATATTAGTATATATGTATACAAATTTCACAGTATGGTCATTGTATTAACTCCATACAGACTGATCGGTCCCCTGTTCTCGGACGGCATAAACGCCCCGCGCATATCGCACACGGGCCACGACCTGCCGTTGTCGCGAGTCGTCTCCAGGACGATGCACCCCGACGAGGGATTCCACGACCACGCGGGCACGGTCATGGTCATCGCCTGGGGACAGTTCATGGATCACGACTACACGCTCACTGCTACTCCACTTGGTAATTTCTTTACACTGTTTATATGGACAGGAATTTACCACTTACTCCTATGTTGTAACATCCTTAGTACTATTTTCTAGATATTGGTAGATTTATGCTTTTCGGTAGAAACATCCAAATTTATTTCTTTATCACATAAAATATGCATTCACGTATTTTACGCAATTGCTGTGCTTTAGACGAATTAAAATTAAAAACGTAAACGGACCTAAAACGTCGTTTTTAGATTCATTGTAAATTGTGAGTGTACCAGAAAAGTTTTTTTTCACTAATGGCATTACTGAGAATTTAATAAAAAATACATGTTCGCACAATAATATCATTATCAAATACTTGAAGTTTGAGTGAATCATAGAATAATATTAATGTGTACACCATACATATTTTTCTCTTTCACATTTTCGTTCAGATCCCATCAACCGCAACGACCCCGAGGAGTGCTGCAAGCGGCCGCCGCACTTGAAGCACCCCTACTGCAATGAGATACGCATCCCTGACGACGACTACTTCTATAGGCTTTGGGGAGTAAAATGTATTGACTTCGTACGAGGATTCCCGTCGCCGAGGCCCGGATGTCGTCTAGGTGATTATTTTTCTGTGCATTCGGTGACGAAGTTAAAGTCGCTTTAATGAAGTTATTCGAAACGAAATTTATTTAAGATTAAGATAAAAAAATATTTAAGAACGAAATAAAGTGTGGTTATTATTTCGTAAGATAATATCGATATTCACGTGCTGTATTACAATAATAAAATTGGATTATTATCTAAATAGAAAAAGATCTTACGATCACTTTGCTATAGTTATACAGATAAGATGAACATAGAAATGCTACATTTCGAAATTAATTATAATAAAATCAATATGTTTTTAATGAAGGCTACTTAAACTGCCTCCTGCCTCCGTCTATCAGAAGATAAAAACATGTAAATAATATTTGATTAATATATTCCTTTAGTCACTTATAAGTAATATATACAGACTTATCTTTACTTGGTTCTTTCCAGAAGAATTCAAGTACAATCAAAATTTTATTGCTACCACTAATGTCAATTTAGTATTCTTAAGACCGTTTGAAAAGTGTAAAATGATTTATCCTAAATCCACAGATTGCTATGAAATTAGCCACGATAATACGTATTTAATTCAAAAAGGAAAACATTGGGCACATGCAACAGATATTGTTGCAGGAATGATTAACCTACGTCATCGACAATTTCATTTCGCTGCAAATGATATGAACTTTTGTGTTAGATTTCTCAGCGTCACACTCCTTACCCATATTGTTGCTCGTTGAAGTTTGTGGTGAACCTTCTATGGTGCAGATTTGATTACGTCATTTTCCTTGGCTGTCGATGCAAGAGATCATTGTCGCAATTCCCTATTCGCTTACGTAAAGCTCGTTCAACCTGTGGTCAAGTCTTATTGCCGAAGCCTTAACACATCAAACCTTCACATTTTACACTGTGTTTAATAATCCATATCTTTTGTACGATTCCCTTGCATTGTTTCACTACTGCAAACATATAGACAGATTTATTTAAAAAAGGGAGTAACTTGTGTCAGCACACGACCGCGTGTGTCATATAAGTTTTAACGGGAAAGGTATGATTTTAACATTTTTCTGTCATTACATTTGTGTCGTTTTGTATTTTACATATTCAATATTTTTAACGGTTGCTAATTAATAGTAAATAATATAGCAATTAATAAAGTAACTTTCCTTAAATTTTTAAAGTATTAACGAACTGTGTTCTATATTCACTATATACTATTCCACTAGTATTTGATAGAGTATTTGTCTATTTTCAAATAGGAAGATTTTTTAAAATTATATTTTTAAAAGAAAATGAGCAGGTGAACCATCAGAGAGAAGATAGTCACCGCCGCTCATGGACACTCGCAAACCCAGAGAAGTCATAAGTGCGTTGCCGTCCTCTTAGTCAGGAATAGGATATCTGGAAGAGGGGATTGATAGGGAGGGACTGGAAGGATGAAGAGGGAAGTGGGCTACCGGAACTCTCACTCACTGTACGAAATTCAACAACGGAAGCTACGTATTCACATAAGTATTTTACGATAGTGTCGTGTTGTACCGGTCGAGTTGACCCATTTATGTTCTGTAGCCAAGTTGGCCACGGTATGGTTCTACCACAATAAAAAGAATGTAGTAAATCCATACTAATAAATTAATATCGGAATTTCTAAAGTATTTCAATATGCCTATTCGTTAGGGTATGTCGAAGCGTCTAAGAGAACTGACTACGACTTTTTGTGGAAAAGCACAGAATTTATAATGTTTAAAATTTATAATCGGACATTTAATCGATACTTTGATCTACCTATTGAGACATGAGTGTTCATTTTACCACGTGCATTTTGCCAATAACAGCCTACGACAGGTAAATTAATTTTCGTAAGTTTTCGGTGACGCCCCGGGTAGGGTTGCCAGTTCGCCAAAACTAATAGCCGGATGGACCAGCCAGTTTGGCCGGACATTTGGATAAAAAGACCGGACACTTACGTTATTGAGGATTTTATGTCTCAGTATTATTGTCCGGCTTTTTACATTTCGCTCGTTTGCGAAATGTAAACCGGACAAGTCGGACACCGTTTATTTTAACCGGACAAGCAATCAAAAAACCTCACTACGTCCAGCTCCATCCGGACGCCTGGCTACACTACCCCGGAATGTAACGTTGTCACGTCAAACTTTTATCATCTTTTAACAATTATCCATTATGTCGCTACTTTAAACTAATAAAATTATGCTACAAATTGATAAAGTTAATTTTCATTATCAACGTTTGTTATTTGAATACAACTTGCGATTTTCTAGGGATGTAAACATTTCTCTGTATTCTTTAATAGGTAAGGATAGCATTTTTATAAAACGTAATTTTATTATTCGAGTTTGCTAGAAATTTTAAAACGCATTCGTCAGCGAACTCGTTCCTTTCGAAGCGGACGCGATACAACATCTTTTACCCTGTTTCGTATTTTCGGAACTACCTGTCAAGTCGGAACGGTAAACGAGTTTTATATAATGCCGTAACTCCATTCAAGGTCCGAGCAGACCGTTATCCGTGTGCATATGTAACGTCGATGTCACGAGTCACGGAGCCGGACCGGTCCGGCACATCTCGGCGTTTTCTCACGGCGAGAGGCGAAAGTAACGCCAGAACGTCACGTGTGTGGCGCCCTCTTCCCGGTGTTGCGCAATCGCGGACGTCGGGGCGGGCTTAGATCTGGCTCGATAGATAAGATCTAAGATCTAGCTCGTTGAAAAACTGTTTTATTTTATAAAACTATAAGTACGAATTAATCGATCTATTAACTTCAAATTTGGTATTGATTACTAAATATTTAAAATCATAGCTATAGAATTGGTTTTGTCTAATAATACTACCAATCTCTTTTGTATTTATTACACAAGACGGTTAGATCAGATCGCTTTCTAATTTTTAGATAATATAGAATTAGATTACATTCAAAAATTCTATCAATTTAAAAAAAAATATGTAAATAACCATATTTACAATTTACAATTTCTACAAAATTCATCAAATATTTGAGAAGCAATATATTTATCATTTTATAAATATAAACAATATATTTATCATTAATACAAAATACACTGTTAATATTTATATTGTCATACAATAGTTTTTAATCTCGTAATGATTTTTAATAGGTACTAATTGGCTTTACCAGTTTGTTCATATCGTACATTGTACATGAGGAAAGATATTATTTTACATTAGATATATAGAAAGATATTATCATACTCTACATTTCAATATAATATATTGTTGCTAGTTCATGCCCCCTGTAATAGAGCATCGATTATAACCAAAGGAAGAAATTGAGCTATTCGAAGAAGAAATTTGAGGCCCGCGCTTCAGGCGATAATCTCAAATCATACGCGTTGTGAATCATACTTTTTCCCGAGACATACTTAAAGTTTTATATTACGTACACAAGAAAAATAAAAGACGCTTTCGTAAATTGAATTCTATACTAAAATAACTACAATTATTTAAAATCAGTGTAATACTTTTGTCCGAAAGATTAATTTCGTTCGGGACCACTTCTAATAATTGTGATGATAGTTCAAATTCGGCGGTTTACAAAATTTTCAATATCACTAAGACAAAAAGTTGAAATTAATATCGTAATTGCTTAAATACAATTTTTCCTTTTTTTTTATCTACAACCAATGAATACAGAGAAAACATGTAGCCACGTATCATTTTTTCGTACTTAGAAGTAAAAAACTTTTAGATATTGATATTTTACTACAATATCTTTTGATGTCATTCGAAATTACATATGGATTTCATACATTTTTGTTCGCCGGCATTTCGTATGAAAGTAATGTGACGTATTATATATATTCTGTCCAGTTTGTAAAGGAAGTATAAAGATACAGGTATAACACAAAATTATGATTTAAGTAAATGTACTAAATGGTGTGTGTTGCCATAAATGTCTTCTGTAAAAGTCTCTCACTTTTACCGACAACAAAAATTATATACGTAACGGTCGTCCGCTTTCTTCGTCGTTCGGCCACCGGCAGCATCACTCGGATTGGAATAACCAGTCTTATAGACGTGAACTAGCACCCGACTCGTTGGTACGAAGAAGCGATTATCGTTGAGAAAGACTTATAGCGAATTGAGAAATAATATTTTTGCGATCGCCTTCGGAGAGTCGCTTGAGATTTTATTAACGTGCTTATTTATAGTTTACTGGAACGATAAATTACTTTTAAACCGCCAGACAGAACGCGAACGTTGCGTCATTAGACATGATCTATAAAGTGTCCAATGTAATTGGTGAGATGTGTGATGGATCGATGTTTAAGATTATCGATTTTATTGGGAATCGTCTAGTCGGCGTTGACACGTAGTATTAAAGTTTAGTGTGGTCTACAAGGGGAAAAACATGAAAAATAGAAATAAAGCTCCTAGAATATTTTTAGGAGCTTTATCTCTATTTTTCACGTAATCTAATGAGCTATTGCTCATATGAGCAATAACTCATTGGATTCGGAATGACCTCTAGAAAAATGTATTTTAAGGATTTTACCGTACGTAATAAATTGCGATTGTTATTATATTAACAATAGTATAACTTTCTGAATAATTGACTTAAAAAAAAATCCGACTAGGATTTATGATCTCAAGTGTCCACATGATACAAAAATATTTTTATGTGATGCAGCGGCGGTGCGCCCGTACTAGAACGGCCTTACGGTTCGCCATTTTCAGCGTTTAATTACGATAAAATTGTAAATAATGGAGATAGAGTTCTGGGAGTTGAGACATTTTTATGGGAAATTTTCTCTTCTTTAAGTATCTTTTTTCATAATCCTTAAATATTAACATTTTTTAAGTTCTTAACAAAAAACCAAATACCTTTGCTTTTCATCTCATTTTGTTAATGACAATCGCAATATTTCTTCACGTTTTTCAACTTATTGACCAGACCAATAGCTGGTTTTAAATGTCAAAACTGGATTGAAAGTGAGAACTGTAGTTTGCGCAATTCTCTAAATAATTACGCAATATTAAAGCGGTGCGGATCTAAATATCCGTTATAGATTTGTGAGAAGTTTAAAATATATTAAAAACTACTTTTATTTTATATTTATTACCACAGAAATATTTTCTATTTTACAAGAATATATGTAAAAATATGTTACAAGTGTATTAAAATTACAATGCTGTCGTAAAAATAGCATTTATTTGTTGTTTATCACAGGATCGCGAGTCCCTTACAACACGCTGACCGGCGCCTTAGATGGAAACACAGTCTATGGAGTCACAGAGAAATTCTCCAGGTGCCAATTCTACTAATATTTACTACTTCCTTAGAAGAATGACAGACTGGAACATTTTTTCCATACATAATGCATAAGTCAATGTCATATCGAAGCCAAGAATTCGCATTTAATCTTACTCAATAAAACACTACAATAGAGGCGTGTATATTTGTTAAATATAGCCAGATGCAATTATTGCTTTCGGGTTCACATTGTTAGTGTTGGTACTCCTGAAAATTTTCTATCTTAGAAATTATGCACTATTTATCTGGCTAGCCGATACTAAACACAGTGTCCTAAAGTCATCCAGTTGAGTAATTAAGGACAACTCTGCTTATTCAATCATCCGTTTTGTAAAACGGCGTGACAAAAGTTGCAAAGTGTCTCACAGTTTATGCACACATAAGAAGAATTTGAGCTTGCACGTTTGCCGAATTTCTTACAAATTTCAAAACCAAACAATATATGACCCTTCGGGCATTATCTTTCCAAGTCGATGGCAAGCTGTAACCTGTCTTAAGTAACAGTTACTCAACTCATAAGATACGATATTTACATCTAAACGTAATCTCTTAAAATCAATTTTTTACACCAACCGTAAAGGTACTTTTCCCCTTAATTAATTTTGAAAAGGAGAAAACTGACATTTTCTTTTTATTCCGTACTATCTTTTAATGTTTAGGAGCCTTTCATATTTTATAATTAGAATTAAGGGAGATACTTTATAAGTACTTTCTGGCTCATCCTGTTTTATTTACTTACGTTCTAAAATGTATACAGAGCGACAATCAACAGACGGTACAGTTCAATAGAAAGTACAGTTTGGATATTTAATTCTTTAATAGTGAAATGAAGGAACAGCCGAAATAAGAGTACTGTATACAAGTACACATTTTTCTGAATTCCAGCAGTTCAGATAAATAGCGACTACCTGAGCAAGTGTAATAAAGATATCATATTAGTATCAAACTAATAAATTTGTTAATATAATATAGTTCAAACAATATAAGATTTTTTTAGTTCATAGAGATACCGTAGAGAAAAAATATTTTCAGGGCCGCTGACGTGACGATTAAAATATATGAGATTCGTATTTTTGTGAATTTACATTTTTTGTTAAAAAAAAATGTACATGACAAAGACTGTTATATCGTGTCTATGTTAATAAAAAAAAAACTATGGGATTGAACTGCTCGGCTATCAGGCTGTTTCATGTTATAATCTAAATGTTGTACTAATTTTATTAATTATTCAATATTTTGTATCTATGATCAAAAAAGTAACCCTTGAGTTTTTTCCCCATTCTACTTAAGGTGAATTAGCATTTGGAATGAGTGATAATGTCGATAAAAATTCAATAATGGCGTATTTCAAATGTAGGTTCATCACCTACCTAATAAAGATACTTTTATTTGATTTGATTCGATATATGAAAATTCAAAATGTATATCAAAATTTTACCCAAGAATTAGGAAATTACTTGAAGAGTGCTCGAAATGGGTCGTTTTCAATTCCACTTAGAACATCGGCTTTACTCGCCACTATCACTTTTAAATGCAAAAAGATTAACCAATGTTTATCTATTATACATAATATAATGTTCATATCGATTTCGGATGCGAGCCCATGTTGGTCCAATGAAAATTACCTAAACTTTCTTCCCCGGTCTATTTGCTATTAGTACATAAACTGTTATGAAATAAAAGCAATGTTATATTTTGAAGCGATAAAAACTTGATAAACAAACACTTTTATAATATCGATTTGGATAGTATTTTATGGTCTCGCTGGCGTTTATTAATCGGTATGTTACATAGTCAACGTATGTTATCACATAAGACAAACTCTTCCTTGTTCAGCAACAATCTTCAATAATTTTATTTTATGTTAAGGAAACTTCGTACCGGTTACGGCGGTCTTCTTCGCATGAACCCGGTGTTCAAGGAATATGGGCTGAAAGACCTGTTGCCTCTGAAACTGGACATTCCTGATGAAGGCTGTACGAGGCCTAATAAGAACATGTACTGCTTTGAAGCTGGTGAGCGTATTATTTATACTTTCACTTTTTAATGCAAAAAAAAACTCTACTCTCGATGGAGAAAGCAAACAAAACAATATCGATTAAATTAATTCAAATAAAAGCTTGTTATGCAAAATAATCATTGCATGTTTGTTTAATTTTTTGTTTAGTTTTGTTGTTAAAAGTGTGAATACCCTTTGCTTCGAAAACTTTAGTGATTATCTGAAGCGCAATCTACGATGAAAATAAATGCATTTAATCAGTATTGTTTACAAAATAAATGTAAATTCAGTATCATTCCCTTTATTTACAATAAAATTAATTACGTCTAAAATTCGTCGATATAAATCTCCTAATAAAGCAAATGCATGTATAATTATATATGTATGATTACAAAGTTAGTAGTATCAACTGCTGATACCTTTAGTTGTAGCTGATACTAAAATATAATCCGAAAACCCACAACGCAAATTATGTTATTAACTAAAAGAAAATTGTTTAGACTTTATAATTCAGTGTTTAAATTTTCAATTACCCAATAGAAAACATACTTAATTTAATAGTTGTTCAACATACTCGTAATACCTATCGACGATAATGTCCATTAAATATTTTACTTATTTTCTTTCTGAATTGTTATGGTATAATTTAACAGGTGAGATTCGTGTGAACGAACAGCTGGTGTTGACGGTCATGCACACGCTCATGGCCCGAGAGCACAACCGCGTGGCGCACAGCTTAGCCGCGGTCAATCCTCACTGGGACGACGAGATGCTGTTCCAAGAAGCGAGACGTATAAATATAGCTGAAATCCAACATATTACCTTTAACGAATTCCTACCTATACTACTTGGCAAAGACGTGATGCAGAAGTTTGGTCTAGTGCTCAACAAGGAGGTACGAATGAAATGTCATTTGCATTTATGAGACGTTAGTGGTGTAACCAAAAGCGTATATGTAAGATATTTTACAATAGCAAAATGTAACTTATTATTATTTTAATTAGCCCCAAATCCGAGTGCTCTTACAATCAGCACCTTAGCATATAGTTTTCCGGCGATGCTAAGAATGCTACGGTACCTGGGTAGCGCCGTGAATCGTCTTTTGCATCAATTATTCGGTATCCACCGACATGCATTGAAGAAATAACAGCAAGTTTGCAACCACCGCCTCATCTTAGATGCTAAACGCTGATGAACCTAACCGGTCCTGCGTGATCCTATCATACCCAGCGGCCTTTCGACTTTTCACATATTTAATAATTTTACTATTTTATACACACTGATTTGTGGAATCGATGTGAATAGCTCATAAACCCTTGAAAGGAGGCTTATAGGCCTGTAGTTTCTCTCTTTTTCACCTCCTTCTTTGTACAGTAAGATTATATCTGATCTTTTCCATTATTCTGCCACTTGACCAATATCCAGGACTTTATTCAATAAGGAGGTATGAGGGAGCACTAGCAGAAAAAAAGTAATTTTTAGAGCCTCATTTTGTAAACCATCAGGTCTTGGACTTTTGTTTTGCTTTAACTTTTAAACATGTTTGATGATTTCCATTACATTTACTGGTGTTATAACTTTCTCCGTGGGTGGGTTTCGCAGCGTTTGTGATTCCTCCTAGAATAAAAAGTAGTTAAACTTGGAGAAGTATTAATTTTCTTTCTATATAGTACTCGTAATTGGTTAAATTCTGTAGTACAATTTATTACGTCAGCTCTAATTTTGGTTTCTTTAGTGTTTGTTTTTAACCGACTTCAAAATTAAAAAGGAGGAGGTTCTCAATTCGACTGTATTTTTTTTTATGTTTGTTACCTCAGAAATTTCGACTGGGTTAACCGATTTTGATAATTCTTTTTTTATTTGAAAGCTGATGCTTTTCTTGTGGTCTCATTTTAATTTGGTTCAGTTCTAATAATGACATCCAGGAAAAAATTACATAAATTTTAAATTGCATTAAGTAGGTATGTGCGCGACAAATGGACGAATAACTCAATATCACGCCAACCGATTTCGATGATTATTTTTTTATCGGAAACGATGTACTTCGAGGGTAATTTGATGAGAGTTTGGTTAGGTTCTGATTATGGGATTCATGACAAACTAACGGAACTCTTCAATTCTTTGAATTTGAGTCACCTATCGTAAGGTCGCTATGGTCAAGTAATTGTGGTAGTCGAATATGATGGTCAATGGAACTTCTTAACGGCTTACAGTAAGGGTGCGATTTATGAGCAGGACGTTTAGTAGGTCTACCCATATTCAGACAAATTAGATAGTGTACTTCAGATTCACTAAAAATCCAAAGGAAATTTGGTGTTACAATAATTTTGCCATCGATTGCACAAGTCACGTTTTTGGTTAAAGTATGGTGTGTCCCCTAACTTTTTCATAACCCGTACACGAGTACAATAGATAACAAAAGACTCGAGGTATTCGCCAATACCGCAACGTATTCGCGTTGTCGGGATTTTTCTTTCCTACGTCGTGCTGTTAATTTTTGACATTAAAATGTATTAATAATGGCTAGCAAATACCCACTTTTTAAGTAACTAGAACATTCTATGTTAAAGAGGTATCGTTGACATTTTTCACAAATGAAGGTAATGAAATCATTATTTTATAAAACATATAATTTACTGAGTCAATCAGTAACATGTTATGTAAATCTATTCACCTATACTTCAAAAATATACGAAATTTTATAGATATATTTTTCATCCATTACATTTCATTGGACTTAAGAACATGCCATTTTAGACTACTTTCAAGTAGTAGTAAGTTTCTTCGTTAAAATATTTGTTTTTAAGTTTTGATTCTTGTTTTTGTATGTTGTCAGTAACTTGAAGGTTCTTTTGGAGTTTTTATATTTTAGTAGATTGTCCTTCAAAAATCAATGAGCACCAGCTGATCGAACAAGCTGACTCTGTTCTGGTTTTTCTACAACAGACCATATATATGTTATGCAACAAGTCATAAAGAAATATAAGGCATTCAATAAACCACTATACACAACTTTCATTGACTATGCTAAAGCTTTCGACAGGATTTCACATAATTTCAAATGGAAAGCTTTAGGATAAATGTAACATTCACGATAAATACATAAAGATATTAAAAAAACATCTACAATGGTAATATTAGTAGGGTCAAATTAGAACAAAGGGGAGCGAACGCATAAATCTGCTGTGGAATGAGACAGGGTGATCGCCTGTCACCTAAACTTTTTATCGCTGTGCTACAGCTTGTCTTTGATAATCTACAATGACTGCCGAATGGAATCGATATAAATGGGAAGCAACTTACACATCTAAGATTTGCCGACGACATCGTTCTATTCGCTGAAATAAGCAAAAAGCTCGAAAAAATGATAGTTTCTTAATTTTTTAGATGATGAAAGTTAAAATTTTGACCTAAAAATAGACGAAAATAAGCCCAAGGTATGAGAAATAGCACCACTAATAAAATTCGTTTAATGACAAAACGTTAGAATATGTAAACAGCTACATATATCTCGAAAAAGTAATATTGCTTAGAAACAACATCGAAGAAAAAGAAGTCGAACGCCGGGTGAATATGAGTTGGAAAAAATTTTGGAGCTCAGAAGAAATTCTAAAAGCGTCTTTTCCTAACAATAACTATTATGGACTCGTGTATCCTGCCAATTCTCACACATACGACTGCTAAACATGGACATACAACAACAAAATAATGTGACAATGCGCGACCAGAAGCAGGTGGAAAGCTTTGTGACGTCAAATCCGAAATACGAAAACGAAAAAAGGTTTATGTTTTTTTTTTGTCCAATATATAAAGAATTTTGATCAAAAAAAATTAAAAAATTGTCAAAACTGTTGTTTTACGTGTGACCGCCTTTGACCAGGACGGGGGGGGCAAAAACCTTA
The DNA here is from genome assembly GCA_005406025.1 of Eumeta japonica. Taxonomy (NCBI): domain Eukaryota; kingdom Metazoa; phylum Arthropoda; class Insecta; order Lepidoptera; family Psychidae; genus Eumeta; species Eumeta japonica. The sequence goes on from BGZK01001009.1 coordinate 126,020, forward strand.
TAATTTATGTGACGTAATTTATGGATGGCCCCCTATCAAAAAGCGATGGAAAAAACTATGACGAAAATAAAAAAATCGTAAGATTTAATATAAAGCGAACACATAAGAAAAAGGAGAAAGTTAATAGATGCTATTAAGTACGCTCTAACACAAAAGTCGCGGTGGGCAGGACATCTAACGAGATATGCGGACAAAAGATGGACACTAGAAACGACACCATCAGAAGGAGCAACGGGCAAAAGAAGAAGCCGTCCGAGGAACATATGGATCGATGACATAATAGCGACAGCGGGAAAAGAATGGGAAGGAAACCAAAACATAGAAATACATGGAGTAAGCTGGAGGAGACCTATATCCAGAATGGACATCCAATAACAGAATGTAATCTATATACGTAGTTTTTAAGAAAAACAGGTTTGTAAGGTTGTTGGTAATAATAAAAGCTTATTATTATTTTCCACATTGGTATCGTTCTCACTCTCTCTTTGAAAGTTAATATTAGAGGCATCATTTAAATTAAATGCCTCGTGACAAAACATTTTATCGTTCAAAGGTTTACCTTCATCGTACGCATTGTACTGTTCTACTGTCTACATATTTTATTCTATTGGCCCACTTTTTGCTGATAAATGCACTATTTTTGTAATAATTTAAATGAAAAATCAGACCATTCCAAAGTTTTAGATATTATTTCGAAGTCATATATGAAGGCAATGATCAGGTAATTATAAGTAGATGTTCGGTTCAGTTTTTGGAATAATTAATATCTTTGGAAAATAATAATAATATTCTACTTAGAAATTGCATTAGCATTAAATGTGAATATTCACAAACAGAACATCAATGTACTGACGGAAATGAATACGGCAATACCCGGCTTCGAGTTTAAAAGTGACAAATAATGACAGAAGTCCTTATTTTAAGGGATACTGGGATGGTTACGACCCCACCGTAAATCCTGACGTCATCGCATCATTCGCCGCCGCCGCCTATCGCTTCGGCCACTCGCTTCTACCTACTGCTGTCGAGAGGTGGTCTAAGGCACATAAGTTTATCGGTAAAATCACGTTCTATAACCACACTGATTTTTAAAAACTAAGCACTAATTCATTTTTTTTTTCGAGTGATCTTTAAAGAAGTAATCGGTTCAAAATATACAACATTACACCGAGGCTCGGTATCCATGGAAATTACGTAAAAGATCAATAATTAATTCAACTATTTTGTAAAAGTTAAAAATCTCACTCGAACTTAAAGGTAGTCTAAACTAAAAAAATCGTATGTTTTTCACTTTTTTTTTTTTATTTCAGCATCAAAAAGGTTGTCAGATCTCATCCGTCGCCCGTACGACTTATACAGAGCTGGCGTTTTAGATGAATATGTCATGGGCCTGATGAACCAAGTCGCTCAAGCTATGGACGACTCCATCACGCAGGAAGTGACGAACCATCTCTTCAAGAAAGTGGGTGCAAGATTCGGAATGGATTTGGTCTCTTTCAACATGCAGAGAGGTCGGGAATTCGGCATACCCGGCTACATGGAATTCAGGAAGTTCTGCGGCTTAGGCGACGCCAAAAGCTTCCAAGACCTGTTCGGCGCTATGCCCAATGAAACTGTTCGCAAATACGAGACTATTTTCGAGCATCCGATAGACGTCGACCTGTGGTCTGGAGGTGTATCGGAAAGACCGCTGCCGGGTTCGATGCTGGGACCCACTTTCGCTTGCATCATCGCCACCCAGTTCTCATACTCTAGGAGAGGAGATCGATTCTGGTAAGCTTTATATAGACATACCTATAATAGGTCGAATTGTGTACTTAAATTAAAAATTCGGTCAAATTAAAAAAGTACGCTTTTTTAAATGACGTAATCTAAATAATCTTATTTTTTTGTATCCAAATACATAACTTTTAATACAATAGATCACTACCGTTTACGTAGGTATTATTTCTTTCTTCTAAAATACTAAATTCAAGCGATACTACCGTTTTGCAACAAACATACAAATATTTGGGAGTGGGATTTGGTAGTTTTTAATTTATTAGGTGACCATTGTTCAGACTTCACTGTTAACCATTTTGGTTGTACGATTTGAAGTTTAAGGTTTAATATGTAAACCGTGTGGACTTCAGCACACGGTAGTTATATACTTGATTGATTGCTTATGTAGATATACATAAGAATTTTACATAACGCAAACAAACATAGAAGAAACAATTTTGCAATTGATCGGATTTGGAACCTAACTACACCATTTATTTAAGAATATTGGTGCCTATTAATATTGATAATAATTTGTCATTCTTACCAATATTATTTTACAAATAAAAACGTTAATGATTCTATTTAAAAATAATATAGGAATGACTAAAAAAAAAGAATAATGATTTTTATTTACACATTTTCCAATCTAGCCGCAAATATCATTTAAATTTACTTTATAGACGTAATGAATATTGTTGTTGTTTGAAGCATATTTTCCCACAATCTTTTTATATTTAAATTGAAGTACTTAGATGTTAAGCCGGGTTGCCGAGGCAAGTTGAAAGGCATTGGTGCCAACGTCCGAGACCGACGGCTTAACGTAGTCGTCGAGGCATGACGAAGGTGGTTTTCAATATGTTCAAATAGTCATCATTTATTCGTCGTTGTCAGGATTCAATTTTGATACCTTCTAGTTTGAAGACCAACACCTTCGACCACTCAGCCATCGGCGATTTTGCACAAAATGAATCGTTCCCACTAAACTACAAATTATATTACAGAGTATATTCATCAAACAAATTACTATAATTGAAATTTTAATAAAAACTCATCTATGTGTGCCTTTTCAGGTTCGAGTTGCCCAACCAACCGTCATCTTTCACTACTGAGCAGTTGGCCGAAATACGAAAATCTCGACTCGCGCGCGTGATATGTGACAACACGGATATTATAGATACCGTACAACTATATCCTATGGTCCTGCCCGATCACGAACTGTGAGTAATATCTTATTAGCTACAACTTATATTTAAAAAAAAAAAGCGGCCAAGTACGTGTCGGTCCGCACACAGTATAAGGTTCCGTAGTTGCTCGTCTTTTTGTTTGATACTATGAACCCATCGAGTTCGCGGTTTAACGACTAATAACGTCTAAAAACGGGCTTACACAGGACTAATGTCAAGGATGTTTTGATTTTTTATTTTCGCAATTTTACATGGTTCGTAAACTTTTATTTACTACCTATTTTAGGTTCTTTACTTCTGCAAGTATATAAGTTGGTCGACTATTACTCGTTAACCTGTAAAGCCTACTTAGCTGTGACAGTTTTCCTTTTAACCTCATGTATATGCTACCGTCGTGCATTTTCTCACATATCCAAGAAACTGGATATGTTTCTTGGATATGTGAGAAATATCAGGTAAATATCTCTATTTACCTGATAGAGAGTGGGGTACACTTGAGTCTCACAAAAAATTTGCATTTTAATCCTTAATATTTCTCAAGCAGATTTCTAATCTGAAAATGGTTTTGAAATGACCCGCAAAGTTTTTGAATGAACTATGCGACGAAAAAAATCATCCCCACTTTACGTATAGGGGAGGTACTTAAAAAAATATATTTCTGAAGATTTTATTTTACCACTTTATCAGTGTGGTTAATTTGTATAGACTCGCTAGGGTATAACTTTCTAGTACAAAGAGTCTCTGAGCTAAGCCACGGGAGGACGGACGTGGCGAAACTATAAGAACACCTTGTTGACTGCGGAACCCTAGAAAGTAACAAACTGTCAAATTACAATATAAAATTATAGTTTTGTCACAAAAAAATATAAAAATAGACCCAAATTTCGTTATTTATAGATAAAATGAATCTGTACAGAATTTCCACAACGACAGAATCAATCTGGATATGGTTTTCTATGACGTATTGGAATAAGTTTGGGTTACCATAAAAAGTTTGTTTCATTTAAATCGGTCGACAAATGAAAAAGGCACGCCAATTTCAAAAAGTGACTTACACGTGTTCGATGCCTATACAAATCAGAAGGCTTCTAGGCTGTTTTATCGATATGCGCGGACCAAGCAATTATGGTAGCTCTTCTTCCAGCTTCGCTTACGAATTTATAGTTATTTGATTGGTTATGGCCAATCAAATATCAATATCAATGAAATATTACTAACAATGGCCGACATTATTTTATTTTACCAACATTACAATTTTGTTTTTTTTTATCAAAGTATATAACATACTTAATATATAATAGCGAAGCGTTTTCAGTTTGTTTATATGGAATTATTATTATAATATATTGAAGCAATCAAATAAAACGATGGGGAAGTGGTGAGAATGGGACGAACACCGAGAGCTCTCAAAAAGAAAGCCTTTCTTATGTCCTAAACGAAATTGCATTGTTATGTTCTTCATTAGTGAAGCAACAAGTGGAAGATAATTAAGGCGATGATATATCCCACATTATTATACACTGTATACATCATAAATCAGGGCAATCTATTAACCATATATTTTTTTTCTAACGGCTTTAAGTCAACAACACTTCTGAACATTACATACAACCTTCTATAAATATATAAAGAGATAAAATTCAGAACCTTTATCATACAATATCTACAGGCTGACTCCATATATTCAAAATCTATTGTCTCTATATCTATTCGTAATGTAAACCTAGTGTTTACGAGTACTGCTGATCAACTATGTTAAAATGAACGAACAAAAATTACGTCAGGGTGAAACCTTTGCGTCCCGTGCCCTCGGTTGACGTAAATATGACGTCACAACGACACTGACTCGATCGTTTAAGTTGACATAATTGACGTGTTAAGTTTAATTTAAATTCTAAACATCGTCACTAAAATACAAGGTACTCAACAACAAGATGGCGGTGTACTCCATGTTAATTGTAAACTTATCCCTTTACAGAAACCCCCGCGTGCCGTGTAGGAGCGGTATCATACCTTCAATGGATTTCAGTAAGTGGGCAGAACCTCCGCCGTTCCATGGGAACACTAAAGAGTTTGTGAGTAATTTCGCGTACGATCCGTTCTTAGGTAAATAGTCGCACCGGCACCACCTAGTACTAGAATTCACCAGTCATCACTGTAATGTACCTTAAAAACTGTAATGGCATTGATACGTAGTGTCGCCTTAATTAAGTCACATATTTGTTTTAAGTCGAAATATCGAACAATAAGAAAGAGAGAGAAATGTCAATTTGGAATAATTATATTTTATGTTATTCTTTACCACGCCACATTTGGCATGTGTATATAGGGTCGCTACCACCTTTAGAATTTTTTTTATCGAACTGTGAGAGAAACTTTGATATAATTAGACATGAAATGGGTATCTACATTTTTAGAAGGCACGTCTAATGTCGACGATATTAATCGCTACAATGAATACTTTTTTAAGTGATCCGTTTGTCTTTTTAAAAAAAACTACTATTTTTTTTTACTTCTTTCCGTTTTAGATTTAGATTCGATGTGTCGTGTTCACTTCGATCTCGACGCGTGAGAAATGTATAATTCGAAATTCTCATGTGGGATTATGTTATAGATACACATCTACTACAAAAACCATTAAATAAAATGATATACAAAATTCTTAAAATACAAACAAGACAAAAAGTAGTCTAATAAATCACGTAAATGATATCTGGATTTGTTCCCAAATTGTAACATTTTTTGTGTTAGCGTGATAAATGACAATCATCGCTAAACGTCGTATCAGTTAAGGGATAGTTAACATTGCGGCCATGTTTGCGGCCAACGTCTAGATATTTTCTTCGGCATAAGTGTTCTCTATCAAATTTTACTTTAAATAATTTTGCTCCAATCTCAACCATCACAAAAGCACGTGCGCTCTTTATAAATACTCATTGCATTTGTTTCATCTATTCACCGCTCCATCTCCTTTTAAAAATATGACTGTCCTAATTTACTAAACTAATAAAGTCCCGATATATGTAATTTTGATTACTATATTGTACAGTACCTCTAGACGCAAATCTGAAACACAAAGCCGTCTCTTAATTCGTTTAAAATTGAAACGGGCGATGTTATTGGCCAGTAATTTCAATCATAACATATAAGTTGTATATTAAACAATACGTTAATACACACAATAATCCATTAATACATTTTATTATTATATTTAGATTTATAACAAATATTTAACAATAATACAATAAATAGTATATTTAAATATATTTAAAATAATAAGTTTATAATTATTCATGAAATGTACAAGCCGACTACATACGATAACCCAAAGTAAACATAAAATTGAATTTGGTTAAAGACGAAACATTTAATTGTAAATGAAATTTATTTTGACTGCAATATTTAATTTTCTTATGTGTTTTCATAATAATATTCATTATTAAAATTGAACAAGTCTTTTAAGAAATTGTACGCTTATATATGTATTACGAAATATCATAAACTTTCCATTTTAAAAAGCGTTCTTTTTATTCCCTATGTGCACGACATTAGCTTCGTTTAGCGCCCGCAACATTTCGGGATTTATCCAAAGTTTGGTTATTCATGAAGTAATAAAAGCATTGTTTATTAATCTATACTGAATAATTACCGAGTTGACTACCATCATTATTAATGAATAATTCCGTTTCTACAACACAACTATAACTAAACAGCAACAGCATCTCTTTGTTTTGTTTTATTTTTCATAATGAAAATAATTGTGTTGTTGCTGTTTTCACTATAGCTAAAACAGTTTAATTATCTGCATTTTAATCATTCAATCGTACAACCATTTTTATTTCGTAGTACCATAATAACTATCTGCCTAGATCTCTGGTAAATAAATGACCAATTGATCTGTATTTTATATCAAGCGGGTATTATTATTACTCTTATCAGGCATATCACTTTGAAAGAGATAAACTCTTCTCGAACAGTGACGCAACAATGTGCGCAGTGCATCTCTTTTCGGAGTCAGAGTAACAAATAATACAATGAACTCTATTATTATTCAAACACTTATAATAAATAACAACCGTGGATATAATAATTTAACTTAAACTGTACGAAAAATTTAAATATTGTGGCTTTCATTATATGTAAGATAGTTTGCCAAAAATAAAAAAAAAACTAAATTCATTACGGCAGAGGCTAGTTTTATAAAATCCTTCAAAATATCCTTTTAGCTGTGATTATGTAAAGAAAAGCCGTCTCTTTGGAACAATGTGCTTCGATATTTATGTCTTTCGAAAGAAATCTTACTTAATCAAACCCTTTATTTAGTGGTTTATTTGTACATTATTTTTCAATTTCCAATCATAAACATTATGCTTCATTCCGATAATATTGATGATTATACTGAAATTTCACACAAAATTTATCCAAAACGTACTTCATTTCCCGATGATCTTCCCATCGCTGCCACAGCGAGCGCTGCGGTCGAATGTATTTCCCCCACCACACGCATCGCACGTACGGAACAAACATGTAGAAACTATGGTCTATGATAAGATTTAATCTCTTCTTATTGTTCGATGTTTTACATTACAAAGTTTTCTTTTGAATACTACGTGACACGTTGTATATACATATTGTGTGAAGAGTGAAACCTACGTATTTGTGTTTCTTAGGATGTATTATATCAATTACATTAAAAATTAATTAAGAATTATATGGCATTAAAATTACAAAATTTAAACAATCCTTATACAGTTGTAGCTTTAGAAAATGTATACCACAGGCGTTAATAACCCCCTATGACAATCCCTATTCTTGGGTTGTATTATCAAAAAAGTAAAAATTGAAAACGTGTTTTTCACGTATTTAATAGTTTAAACTGAAACTCTTCATTCCAATAATATGATGGATGTGCAACATACGATATTGTCGCGTCGTATGAATCTAGAGATCTAATAAAATACAATGTAATTATACCATAATTTATTAAGTCATTTCTAAATACTCAAGTACTTTTTTTTTATTGGTCCCTAGATAAAAAATAGTCAAAATTTATAACTGTATTTCAAAAGAAAACGTTTATTTTTTATTTAATGTAATAAAAACCTTTCGCTAAATTTGTAGTCGATAAAATCTTACGCTTTTATAATGTGAAACATATTATTTTGGGATTGAAAGTTTAAGAATAATTGTATCAAGGTGTAGAATTTAAAGGCATTGTGTACAGAAGTAGCCTGACAAGTGCCAAATCGCTTAATTGCCATATTTTGTATAGATCTGTATACGGACATTATTGTCAGATATTTGTTTTAAAGTGTGATTATTAAACGAATAATATGAATTTAAAAAATGTAAAATAATATATTTTCAAAAATTCACCGAGGTTATTTGGTTTGCTCTCGCATTAGGTACGTAGTTACACAGAATGTCATCTATTTATTTTTTCGTAGCTTGATCTTAATTATTACATTTGTAATATAATTTACTACTATGTAAATAGATGTAGAAATAATAAATAATAGAATAATAATAATGTTGTTTTATTTGTGCATGCTGTAGTAATGGTTTTGTAAAAATAGTAAGTATTTTCCAAAATTTAGAGCACAGTTATTGCTAGATCAATTGTCACAACAAATGAATCTTACAAGTTGGAAATATATCGTTTATAATTTCAGATAACCGAAGCTCAAATTAGTATGAATATTACTCAGAATAACGACACAGTCAGTGAAATTGATATCACAAACAACATAAATTGCACTGAACCCATTGTTGAAATAGAAACTGCTGCAATTGGAAATAATGCGTCTACCGTACATCATACTACAACACCAGGAAATAGCTATAACACACATTCAAATACTTCTGAACCTACACTTGTCACTTCAGATAACAGTACAACCAATAAGCCTATAAGTATTAAGACCCTAAATAAAAATGATCAAGTCCTTGAGTATCTTTATAAAAAAAATGACAAACAAAACGAAATATCAAAATCGAAAGGCCATCCGAAAAACAGTCTTTCCAGGAAGAGAAGAGCCACTGAGTTCACACCTGATCCAAAATATCCTCCCGTTCACAAAAATGCTCCACTAATCATTGATTATACAACGAATCATGAACGTGAACATGTAGAACCATTAACAACGACTCCGTCGCCGTTTGGGCCCAATGCAGCGAAAGTGATAAAAGAATCTGCTTTGGCAGATTTTAATATTGAAACTTTGCATGATAATCAAAACGATGGCAAAGCACCACTAGTGACAATTTCAAATGAAACTCCAAAGCAATATGCAAAAAATCTCGAAAATAACGACAATAACGGTAGTAATGAGAATACTGACAACAATGACAGTGGTCAAAGCAACGAAAGTGACCAAAGCAAAGAAAATTACAGAAGCAATCAAAGCAATCAAAGCAATGAAAGCAATGAAAGCATTGAAAAAGAGAATTATGAGAAAAGAAACGACTATCCCTCAAAACCAAACGACGGAGCTCATTCTGAGTACAAACAAGACAGTAGCGAAGACTCTAGAGAAGTTAAAACTACTGAGCTACCAAAAATTCAAGAAGTTGATTTAGATGATTTCAGTTATGAGAGAATTCAAATTAATGACAAAGGCGAGATAGAACCGACCAAAGAATTAAATGAAAATCATGATAAAAGCATTTCTGCTGATTTAACTGTGACTACAACAAATAATCCTCCAACATACTCTGCAGAAATAAATGAACAGAAAGCTAATTACGATACTAAACCTGTACATATAGACGATGATAAAATAAAACCTGTAATAGAACGAAACGAAGAAAGCAATGAAAGCTCTGAAGAATCTGGTGACTTGAAATTATATAATGCTGACAAACCACAATTAGAAAATAAAGCTTTTACGCCTCCTTTCATAGATTTGCAACAAAATAACTACAATCCTGTAACAGAGAAAAAAGGAAAAAAGGTAAATGTTAAAGACGAATTTGAAAGGATTCCTTTGAACTATAATCACGACAAAAATAACGCGACACAAGATGATAAAAACGATAAAGAAGTCACTCCTAAGAAAAACGGCAAACCAACAAAGTTCGAGCAGCCCGAAGAGTTTACCCAACCACCTCCTAATGAGGAAACGACTGAATTTGTCTTACCCGAACACCCAGTTGTTTATGATGACAAACTGCATTACAAATTTAGTGATGTAACTGTTAAATTGCCTGAAATAAAACTACCGGACGATGTCCTAGCTTACAATTACTACGATGATGAACCGAAACAGAAACAAAACAAAAAACAACAAAAGCAGCCTAAATTCTTTTATTATGATCATGACGATGACAGTGAAGAGAATCAGAGAAACAGTCAATACAACGACGAGCCAGATTATCACGATAGCAAGTACAACAGCAACGATCGCGAAAAAGATAATTATAGAAAACATCCACAAAAGGAAGAAAAAGAAGAAGAGTCTGACGAAGAAGAGGACTTATATGAAAAGTTTGTTCGAGAGAGATTTGGAAAGAGGGGCACATTCCAAAGGAGATCTGAAGAGCTTAGGGCTTTACCGCAGGACATAACATTACGAGACACGATTAAAAAAGTCTTGAAAAAAGCTCAAGAAACTAGCAAAGAAGCAGAAAAAAGCGGAGATCCTAATGCAGGATATATGTGGACTTTGGAATATCAACAGCCGTTATAGTTTAAGCTAGAATATTAAATTATATTAATTAAGTAGAAACCAACTTCAATCTGAGCAATATTCATTTAAAAATGTCGTTGCTAGTTGTTATTGTTGCTAGCGACATGCAGTTCTAAATAAATTGCAAAGGCGACTTTTTTACGATTATATATTATGATTATATTCGTGTAAGGTAAATTAAATTTAATTAAGTGACCGAAATAAAAAGGGTCTAATTATCTAAGGCTTTTATTTTTATTACATGACCAGCGCTCGCCCACTGCTGTAAAGGCGCCGACTTAGAACAATTTCCTTCATCTTTTGTATTTATCCGCTTTTTGTCTTGCTCCTAGTCTCGCTGTCAGTTTTGATCGCGGACCCATTCTAATTCTAAATTCCCATATTCGGTTTGCAGGGAGCTTTGACTGGATTTTTTCATGTGCTTCAAGTCGTTTAATACTGTTAATGAAAATATCCGTTTTTCCCGAATTACTGCGAATACCTGTCAAATTGTCCGTCGCCACGAATATCTGCAAAAAACCAGCACTGCCTCTTCTACGTGCCCGTTTGGGCCGCTATTTCCTTGGTGTAATTTATTTTTTTGTATAGCACCTCTTGAATAGGAATAGCATATTTGATGTTAGAGAGGAGTGGGGTAATGGAGGGAAGTAGGCGAATTTGGGAACTTATATGCCATAACTCATATACCAGCTATTTAGAATTCAATAACGACGGTTTTGATTCGTACAATTGAATCAGTTTTACACACGTTTCATTACCGTAACACGGGAATAGGTGGCTTGTAATTGTTACGTAAGAATTACGCGTGGCAATTACTTTGAGTCGCGACTAAAAACCGACCGCCACGAACCAGCCTCGCGGGGTACGCGTACAAGGAATATATACGCGTAGCAATACGGATACGGATAGTGTGTTCGAGGTACGCGGGAGCGTGACCAAGCCACGCGTACCTGGAACGCGCAGCCCAAACGCGGCTTCAGGATTTCGATCCTATTATTCATATTGCAAGGTAATATGAAATACGGTGTGCGTTTTAATGTGCGACGTCTCGCCGAGATAAATCATCGAATCAGTCGTGTGCTTTGAATAGTATTTGCAAAAAAATATATCTAAAAGCAACTAGTATGCCTACTTGTACATTACTTGGCATTGCAAATGTAGTTTTAATAACTACGTGCACAAAAAATATTTGAGTACAAATTGTTGTATTAAAAGTATAATATAAATATAATACTCGATGGAACCTAATCATTTTAATTTCAGTCTAATTTCTGTTTCTTTGAAAAAATGTGTATCAATAATAAGTCTTTTATTTTCGTAATTTATACGAGTTTATATCTTTAAATATACAATAAATGAAATAAACAATAATTCGTGTTTTGTATATCTTGCATTATACCCCTTAATACATAATGCCTTTTGGCAGAGGGCTTGTCGAACCAACCTTGTCCAGTGTTCCCTATCCGCTGCTACTCACATCCATCGTGATAAGACAATCAGAGCCAAGCCATCCTCTTAACTTCTGATTGGGCGTCCGCTCCTCTTGATCCAATACCAGGGCACTAAAGTCACTTGCCCACTTCATTTGTCCGTGTTACACCGCAGCTTCTGGCGGTTGATGTGCACGAGACATCTATGACTTTGGTTACCCTAAAATCTATTATTTTATAAATAAATTAACATGGCCAATGATGGCCGTCGGAAAGCGGTAATTGCCAGTGGAGTGGTCAAGTTTGACCATTGAGTTTTTGACTTAAATCAAGTCAAACCATGTAGTTATTCCGTGCCTCGAGGAGCGAGTTAAGAGAGCGGCATCGGTAATAACGATCAGTCGAACGAACGGATAGACATCAGTATACAAGACGTTGCACAAGATCCATGCTCCTCAGTTAAAATAAGATTGCAGGAAGACGTGCATCTGCAGTGAGGGTGATGAAAACCTAACTTCGATCAAGTCTCGAGTGAAATATCATCGCCAAGCTACACGATATTTGCACATTACGTAAGTTTTTAAAGTGGACATCACAAAGTACGCTTTTTGGAAGTAAGTTCTCGAAGATGATAATAAATAATTTGTGTGAGAATCAACAAACTTGAAAATAAGAAAATTACTGTTTAGGTTCTAACTTAAGGATTAAAATATTTGAAAATTTCATTATTTTAGAAAATCATCATTTGAAAAGATAAAATGATGTGAAATTTTGCATAAAGCCTCTCTCAAATCTATATGTAGATATGTGATAACGTGCAAAATGTTTTCACTGTTTTACCTTTTTTTTTTCCTACTAGATATAATTTTAACTTTTGTATAAATACAAGCGCGATTTGTTGTTTTGGCGTGATAACGTCTTAAAAATCGATGTACGCCGACTGCATGCACGAAAAAAGCATGACTCATTGTCGCGTTCCACCTGAGCCGAGCGTGCGAGCGACAGCGCGGAACAATAGAGGCACGATCGGTGCCGGATCGGATCTCTTTACTGTATAATTAAAGTAGAAAAATATTTTAATTAACAAGTACAAATAAATGTTAATTTATCGAAAACATTGTCATTTTCAATTAACTCCGTCTTTGTATTACACAAAATAATGATAATTCAGTGATAATAATTCAATTCAATTCATAAAAGAATGCAATTTTTCTTCAATGTTTTCTTATGTCATTATCACGTTAAATTATTGTCCGTAAACCGACTTTTTTTAATTTATTGGGAAAAGGGAAAAAAGATGCTTCAAAATGGCTACTAATATCCATTAACTGGTTGTGGTGGAGCTGAGGAAAGCGTTATGCGCATATTACAATAACACAACCGATGATCGATTGCCATTCATTTATTTTGTCAATATATTTTCTTTCTTCCATCCATTACTGACGAAAAAATTATCGTAAAAAATATTCTTGTCCGAGTATTAAAAACGGTTATAACTTTTTTCGAGAGGTTTTATTATGGGAATCATGGCACTTCTGATGGTATACAAATCCACTATTACAAAAAAAAAATTACAAGTCATTAGCCATGCTTCAAAAACCTCGGATTTTGAATTTAAAACATGTATATGTCCTGCGTTCAGAACACTGAAGAAACCATATCGCGTATAAAACAGAGAACAGGTAAACTACACTTAGACAAGTAGTCTAGTTTCACATTAAGGCGGTTAGTCAACTCGACCACCTTGCGCCATGTCGACGTATACAACATCGATTTCAATGCAATTTCAATTACGTCAAGAGTCTTATCTACATAAAAGAAAACCGGCCAAGTGTGTCGAGCCACGCGTAGTATTGCGTTCCGTAGTTGCCCGTTACAATATACAGACATAAAGGGGGCTTCTTGTTGATACTCATTATCTTGTAAAGCATACTATAGCTGTGATAGTTTTTCTTTTAACTCGTTATACATGCTACCGTCATAAATTATTTCACATATCCAAAAAGAGACATTTACGCGATGGAAAGGGGACACTAATTAAATTAGCACTTTGAACCTCCCTAAAAATAAAAATTGTTTTCACAGACCCGCATTGTTTTTGAATAAGCTATGTAGCGATACCCCACAATGGGATAAACGAGGAAAAAATGCGCGTAGGGCAGCTACCCTAAAAAATTTTATTCCAAAATTTTATTGTAATAATTTGTTGGCGTAATTAATATTACATCAAGTAAAATGTTTTTGAGTTTTTGGGTATTGAAAATAATGTTTCACCATATTTTATTTACATTATATTGTAGTATACATATGCCATTTTGTTTAACAACTTCTTGTTATTTTGTAGGTAGTGACATAATTCCTATAGAAATTTTGGACTTCTGACCAAAAACTGGAACAAGCAGTTTTAGTAGCCCTCTATGTTAACTTCACACTACCTAAAAAATTTGAATAGCCTGAAACAAGTGAAAATCTGAGTGTACAAAATCAGGACGATATATATATATATATATATATATATATATATATATATATATATATATATATATATATGGATGCATATTTATTACTTCCCAATCAAACTCTTAAATATTTGCTTAGTGGCTGAAGATCTGTGTGGCATGGTAAAAACCACACTCATTTTTTAATCAATTCCGGCCGTTTTTTATCTACTTTTTGCTTGAGTCTCGTCAGCTGTTGGTAGTAGAGAACTGAATTAATGGTTTTACCCGAAGACAAAAGTTCAATGAATAATTCCTTTTTAATCCCACCATATACATGGCATCAACTTATTATGAGTTAATCCGGAATTCGCTATAGTTTGTGGAGCTTGCTCGCTTTTGACCATGCTCTTTTTCACTCAAGTATCACGCTTTTTGGTATATCCAGCTCTTTTTAAATGGGTCAAAACTATTTTGGGGTCAATCCACAACTCTTCCGCTATGTCGTGAGAACTAATATGCCAATCTAACTCTACTTTTTCCAAAATGGCATCGACTTTATCCGTAACAGGTCGACCAGAGCGAAGTTCATCTTTGACACCAAAATTACCGGACTGATAACGCTTCAACCAGTTTTGTGCTACTCGCAATGCCGACATTGCATTAGGTCCATAAACGTCACAAATTTTGTCGCATTTTTCCCTTTTTTGTCATAAAACTTCAAAATTCACTCATTTTGGTGGACAAAAAAAAACAATAGAAAAATAGCAGGACACCGTTATTACTGTTTTTTTTTTATTTTTTTTAAATGTCATCTATTTAATAGTATCAATACTAGCCAGATATGAACGAAACAACCACAGAGCTTTTACTGAACTTTTTGCTTATAAAATACGAAAAATTTTTCCCCGATTTAATAATTTAACTGCTTAAATTAAAACAAATTAAAAATAACGACATGCACCTCTTTTGGAAAAGTAACTTTAAGAGGGTAAAATAAAGGATAGATATTCTGTGGAAAATCGGAACCGCTATATATATATATATTTTGCCCATTTCTTTTGCATGCTTAAACCATTTTTTGGTTACTATAAAACTAGCTATATGCTTAAAGGGCAAACGAGAAGCTTTCACAACTAAACCCACAAGCATGCAGCACAACCAAAGAAATTTTACAGCAACTTTTTGCTTGTAAAATACGAAAAACTGTTTACCCGACCAAATATGTATATTAAAATTCAATTCATAAATATCTTAATTCCATAGGTCATGAACAACAATTGAAATACGTCACAATACATCAATACATTTCAGTACTTTTACTATTTTATCACTTGTTCGGGTATATTGTATACTGTTACCAAATTACCGCTTTCTAATACTAACTGTTCCTGATCTAAGCCGCTGGCAGATAGACAGACGGATAGACAGGGCGAAACTATAAGTATTCCTTGTTGACTATGGAAACCTAAAAAAATGCTGACGGGATTACGAAGAGACACGATGAGTTCACATTTTATGTTTAATGTCTTACGGATTAATATACCATTTTTAGAGTTCTGTATGTCTAAAGGAAAAAGAAACCCTTATAAGATCATTTGTCCACCTGTCTGTCTGTCTGTTAACACCCTTTTTCTCAGGAAAAAGTACAGGTATCAAGGTGGAATTAATATGAAATGCAGTCTCTCGAAACTGTAAAAAAGTCAAGCTTGCAAGTCAACGTAATCAAAAATACGGCCATTTATGCCTTATATTTTGGAACTCACAAGTAAATCAAAGCCCATAAGTTACTTCTCAGTTGCCTAGAATCATAAAATTTGGCTAGAAGAAAGATTTTACAGCACAAGTAATGGAAAAATTCTAAAAATTGAGAATTTATGTGAAAAAACATTTTCTTATCATTACTAACTTATATTTGCAATATGGAGTATGGAGCGTGATGTAGACCAATTATTGGAGGTTTTTTTAACTCGGCACTATGAAATCTCAAAATTTTCAATCATTCGTATATTTTTAATAGTATCCAAAAGTTCTTTTGAATAAAAGCAAATGTTTCGGAATTCCTGGGACCAATATCTCCCCAGTATTGATATAGAAATGACAAAAATCATCGAGTTGATGGATGAAAAATCTACATATGTAATTAGGTTTGTAGTGAACGAAATAAATCATTATTTTTCACTCATATCATAAACTTTGTCCAAATCTATGAAAGCACAAAAAACCTTTTGGCCCTTAACCTCATCGTTTTTCAAAATTCTTCTTGAACATTCCAATTATTACTTTCAGTCACATTCATTGTACGCGCCAAGTAGATATATAGAACCCGCAAGTGATTATCCGCGCCTACGTAATTGGCTCCGCAATCGGAACGAATCAATTAAGTAACCCGCGCCCTGAAGTAAACTGCTCTATTGCGTCCAAAAACGCTAGTGTGGAATGGTTTGATACCTCCTTCAAATGAACCGCTTTAGTTACAAGGCAAATAAAAACACACAAGTATGCCTTTAATGTTTTAGGATACGGCAAATCGTGACACTTGATATGAAATGGTGCCGAAAAGTCTGCCCACGCCAACGAACGGGAGAACCGCAGAAACCCGATCTTTAGGCAGATCTATCATGGGTAGAGGCTTTACCGAGGTGGGATTGTGGAGGGGGAATTCTGGTGGGAAATAAGAAGCCCCTGGGGATCCCAATTGAGCTCCGCCGAGCCGGTCCTTAATCTTGATACCGCTCAAAATTTATATCAGGTGATCTCGAGCCCGCCCGCCCACTCTAGCCTAGGTATAGACTAGAGTGGGTGGGCCGTATAAGGAGTAGTTCTCTTGGACCGGTAGCTCCGTGGGAATTACTCATCATACGGGTGTTACCGGCATACCCACATGTGGGATATGCCAGCCCGCAGTACTGCCTAGAAGGGCCCGCCGTCTGTCCTGTCGCTGTCTGCACCAACCTAGCCGAAGGTGCTTTAAAACAAACGAAGAAGTGGTGAGAAGTCTGTCGCAGAATTGCAGGGCCGCACCCTATCACATTTTAGCGAGATTTTTTCCCGAGGCAGGTATAATACAATCCGCAATGTATGACAAACACCTTTGACTTGTCGGGATTTTGGTAGTAGAACCGCCCGCATGAGGTGAATACGTGACCACCTGCTTCACAAAAAGACGCACCATTTCACGTCCCGTTCCGACACATAAACCGGACGTGTTTTAGAGTTCGATTCCCGCCTCGGTTATGGAAGGTTTTCAATCCTGCAACCACTGGCTCCCGTCCGCTGGTCGAGTGTCACCCGACGACCCGCATTATCGCTCGATTCCTATTTCCTGCACATCTCGTGGAATGTTTTCGAGGAGCAGACTTTCCTTCTCGAGAAACTCCACAAGCTGGTCTAAAGTTGCCAGAACTCGATAGTCGCTGCCGTACCTTTGGTCGAACCGCGTTTTCAATTCGGTGCGAAGTGTAGTCGAAGTGTAGCATTATAGAAGATAAGTACGACCATTCGCAAACCGGAAGTTTGCTTCATTAACTAATACTGATTTGATTACCTTTGAAAATTCATCAAATTCCAAATCGTCGTTATGTTTGATTCAACCCAAGCTATCTTTCAATGACTCTACATACTCATCTTACACATTCGGATCTAAAGCTTGCAAACTTTTGTTCATTTCAGTTTCGTAATGACCATATTCGCATAGTGTCGTTAACGCAAGCATTAAGCTTTTATTTAACAGATCACTAACAAATGCATCATGTCAACGCTCACGCCACGGTATACTCTCGCATCTATAAATTTACTTCTCAGCCGCTCGTCCACAATTATAAACTCTATTGTAGTTTTATCCTCTCTATTCCCGTAAATATAAAATGTACCCTAATATGGTCAGACATACTGTTACAAAATTTCTTCAATAGTGTGATCAGAAAATAGTGAAACATGAATACATAATTCAATAATAATTTATTGAGTGCAATGTTACAGCGGGCAGCAGTAAATTTTAATATATTGCATATTTTTTGCATGAACATAAGTTATTAATAATTAATTTACAAAAATTAAAGCAACCTCGTTTTTTATACAATGTATCTAAAAACATATATATTATATACCTTTGTCTTACAATTATTTTCACCTGATATAAAAATAGTTTTTGTAATAAATATTTCACAGCATCATATCATTTACTGCCAGAATAAAACATGCAATTTATAATTAAAATCAATAATGAAATATATTGTTATATTATGCATTAAAATGTTGATTATACCAACATTTTATGTCAAAGAATGTTATATATTTATAGCCTTTATTAGTTCCAATATGAGCAGTTACAAAAAAAAACACTAGGTAAATTAGCAACTCTCACACTAAAAAAAATACCTGCCACAGTTCCAAACTTTTTTACAAAAAACATTTAAAAGGCAACATGTATCTAAAATCATAATCATAAAAACCATATATTCACAAACTGACTGGAATCATTTATTATATTTATTTTAATAAGGAATATTTATATGTATCTGGCTCAATACTAAAACAATAAGAAAATATGTAAAAACTATAAAATGAAAATTAATTATTCTTAAATATTAAATTATAAAAAATGATTTCATTAAAATATATACAAAATATCAAATTTACTATTTAATACACTGATAATAAAATTTTGTTCAGATGCTTCTATATTATTTACACCATCAGACAGTTATATCACAAGTTTAAACTTGTGAAGAGGTGAAGTTAATTTCACAGAAATTTAAATTTACAACTGCTTCAATTTAAAAAACTGTAACTTATATTCTGAATGCATTTTTTGAAAATTTTTAAAAATTTCTAACAATTGTTTGTTGTTTGATTATCAAAAATTCTCATTTAATACCATTGTATGAACCTAAATCTTTGAATATTTGTTAAAGAATTGACCAATTGACATTATATTTGTGGTATTTGAAAGGATTATTTGAAGATTTCCTGAAATTTGGCCTCAGCTGGTCAAATAGATGTATAATAAAATATCACAATTTGAAAAAATATTTTTAAATAATCATTTTGAAACTGCTACAATAATCAGTTTTAACACCCTTAAGAATTCGTTGAATACAGTAAGAATCTACAGAATCTGTTAATTTTTTCAAGATATATAAAAAATATTTAAAAATAATTGAGCCGATTTTCGCATAGTAGAATCAGCTCCAGAACTTGCAGAAAGAACCATTTTAATCAGTATATTCGGTCAAGAGATATCAAAGAGAAAACAAATAAAATATTTTTTTCTTCACATTAATTATTAATACTGAAGAGTTTTGAATGAGGAAAACGACTTTGTTTTTAATTGTAATGCCGAATCAAATACTCTCAAGCACCTTAAGGGTAAAAATAGTGCGAAAAATTGAGTGTATTTCCAGTACAACAATTTTACCTTGAAAGTAGCATTAATTTGAATTATTTTTTTTCTAATCGATGGATCAAATATCTTGATAAGGAAAATCCTAAATGAACTAACCAAGCATTCTTTCTTAATACTTAATGAGGTTATTATTATCTTTTAATTTAGTAAAATAAATGACTTAAATCTCAGCATTTCCAAATTCACAACTTTGTTACATAACTTTATTTGTGATTTGATTACTATTCCAATGATCAATACATAAAATTATGTGCATACTGCTTTATCTCACAGAAACTTTAATAAAGTGTCTTATCTTTTAAGGTATTTAACCACCAAAGAATAATGTAATGATTCCTATTAATTAAAATTTTGAGTTTACATGAACAATGCATCAAAAATATTTGAAATTCATAAAACTATAACTTAAAACTAAATAATTTGAACACAATAAATAAATACTTCGCATATATATTATGAAGTTACATGTCTAGATGCCCATAAATGCTTAAAATAGATTACGTCTTTCAACGGTCAGTTTATGTTACACTATAACTAGCTTCTACAGTCAGTCATTTATTTCTACTCAAATATTGTTAGAGTATATATTTCGAGTTTTAATGGAGAGTGATTTGTGGTACAAAAATAATAACTTTTGATTCCAACAGTAACAATTTGTTTCTATTCATGTATGTTTCGATCAAAAGTAAATATTTTTTAACTTATACCTAGGATATATCTTTGGCATTACATAAATATAAAAGAAATGTGATATTTTATAAAAGAGGCTTTTACTATGTGTCTCAAAATTCATAAAACTTAAAAAATAATGTAAGTATACATAATTATAATTAATTAATATTTTAGGGGAAAATACTGTACATTAATGGCACATTATAAAACTGAAAAATACCTGGTTGTTAAATATAGTATAATAACACATTACAATTCATTGGATCATAAAACTATTGGATAACTAAGTAAGATATTGAGCAACAGAAGGTAAAACATTATTTGATAATAATTGTAAAATTGTAATTCACCTTTAAGTTTTATAGAAACATATTATTACTGTTATGAGATTCCTGTATTAATCATATTAAAGTATTACATCGTTGAATGAGTATTGTCTTAGCTTACATGATTGAACATTTTCTTTGATGCCTTTTTTGTGGTTCCGGTCGAAGAACTGCACGAACAGCTTCATCAAAGACCTGAGCAAAAATATATATACAATTTCAATAAACAATATAAATAAATGGTATTGTTATGTAAAGCGTATTTATTGTTCCAACACTAAGTCTTATTAGGTCTATAAAAAAATATTGTTAGGCCTATAAATTTGTGGAAAATGTGTCCAATAATTGAATCCTTTGAGGAAAAATATATTCAGATCATTTGAGACAAAAATATATTAATATGTTTACCATCTGCTAAGCTTTGCTTCAGCTATAAAATGCTTGGCAATAT
This sequence comes from Eumeta japonica, assembly GCA_005406025.1. NCBI lineage: Eukaryota > Metazoa > Arthropoda > Insecta > Lepidoptera > Psychidae > Eumeta > Eumeta japonica. Next base: position 147,380 of record BGZK01001009.1, read on the forward strand.
TGGACATAAATTCGCAAGTTTTACGTGTTGTTGTAACTTTTGTAATTGCTGATTTAGAATAAAGTACAAATTTACAATAATTTAAAAATACAAACAATATCAATTTTCACTAAACATGTAAACACATACAGTAGTATCTCAAAAAATTATAGGCAATCTGATAATATCGATTTAGCACAATATACTTTGACTATTTATCATATGCATATTGATTATGCGATTGCCGACGAGACAGTTTTGAACAAAACCGAACAGAAATACAGCAGTTGGGCCGTTGTCTTCGAAATAATATTCAAGGTTTACCATGCAAACTCAATAAACAATTTTGAAAATCAGTATGTGATGATTCCTTGCGTTTTAAATTTACAAAATAATATAATTACAAACAATATAAAGTGACCACATATTTTTTTTATAAATATCCGCTTGATCTAAAATATTTTTTGTTGTAGTTATTCTTTCTCTATGGTTGATATCTAATCTGGTAACGCTTAAACTATGAGTAAGGAAGTGTTTAGCTGATATGGAAGATACATAATTATAGCAATGCGATCTGTTGAAGCTAAATTATAATGTCCATACATCATTGAAGAATGTGCCAGCTATTGGAAGTACTATAGTGCCCGCTAAAGTCTGTTTTGATATTAAAAGTCCTATGTAAAATTTGCACTGGATTCAGACCTCAACTATGTCAACCCAATAAAATGTATGATATATAATTGGTTTTGTTTGATTGCAGACATAACCATACTGATTTAATGTTAAGCTATACCATATGAAATCAATCATAATTTAAATATTATTTAAAAACTTCATAATAAATCTATTTCATAAAGATATATAGAAGCAAAATATGCATCAAAAAATTTAGCACACTATTAGGATTAAACATAGGTAATTTGCATTATTGGAATAAAAGTATTAATCTTAGTTTCAAAACATCAATATCGTAAATGTAATACGTATACCAACAAAATACCTACTTGTTGTTGAACTTCGTGTAAGTTCAAAGACAAACAAACGCACGCACACCTTTGGGCCCGCGATCGATTGCAGGCGACTGCAGACCGCAATGTAAAACTGGGGGGTCAGGGGGCTGAAGACGCGACATCTCGCACATGTTTTTTTACAGGGTTCTCAATGTGAATTTTTTATTTACATATTCTAAACTATCTTTCTCAAAACAGCTACTTCAATGATTATGGTTTCTTTGAAGAAGTTGTTCTAAAAAAGGACATTATGAATATTTGTGGAAAGATGCATGATTGATTTCATATGGTATAAGCATATACAACAATATACACCACCAAGATTTTTACTATGAACAGTTTTAGACTGCCAATAAACCACACGGCGCGCAGCATTTGCCAAGTCGTCATTTCACTATTTCTTTCATATCTATTGAGATTTGGTCACTATTATGTCTTATTTGTAGTGGTTATTCAAGAATCTTTTTCCTAAGTGGTTAGAGATGTTTATTTTCATTGTCAATTAAACATCCTGTATTTCTTCTTAAATATCTTGACTAAATCCCTTACTCCAATTTTTATTTTGAATCTTATTGTCATCTACCAATATTAAGAGATCAAGTGGCGTATCCATATAGTCATCACTAGCAAATCATATTATTTAAAGACTTCATAATGAATCTATTTCACACAGATATATAGAAGCAAAATATGCATCAAAAAATTTAGCACACAACATTAGGATTGTATATACGTAATTCGCATTTTGGGATAAAAGTTTTTTTAACCTCAAGTTTATTTTCCACATTATAAAATAAATTTACTGAATATATATTAGGGTGAGCCAAAAAAACTAACTTATCGAATTTATAGGCTAAAATGAACCTATTTACCGAGAAAAAAATCTCTGTGAAAGGCAGAATTTTTAGCTCAATTTTAAAAGGTGGCGGTGGGCAGTCAAAGTTTCCCATTTAAATATACGAATTTTTGGCTTCAAAAAAATCGTAACCGACATAGAGTTTTAGGAAATTTTATGCTCTACAAGAATCCGTGATGTAAAAAATTTTAGCTCATACAGTTTAAAAGTTATGATACTTTTAATGAAAAGATTTTTACATGTTATTTAAATGGGAAACTTTGACTGCCCACATACCTTTTAAAATTGAGCTAAAATTCTGCCTTCCACAGATATTTTTTTCTCGGCAAATAGGTTCATTTTAATAAATCGATAGGTTAGTTTTTTTGGCTCACCCTAATATATATTCAATTAACTAATAAAAGACAAATTAATCAAGTTGTTGATAGATAAATAATGGTGCAGTACCTGTTTCAGTCCACGTTGTGTCAAAGCAGAACACTCCATATATTTTACAGCTCTTATTTTATTTGCCAATTTTTGACCTTGTTCCCTTTTGAGTGGAGACATACCTTGCTCCGATAGTAGGCTTAATGTTTCTCGGTCATCTCGTAAATCAATTTTTGTACCTAAAAAATAGAAAAGATAATAAAAATGAATATATGATAGATCATTATTCCTGATAAATTGCAGATAATAAATACATTTTTCTAGGATGAAAAAGAGCAAGTTATAAAAAATAATAAGGATATGTTACATAACAAGAGATAGAATACTGTTAGATAAGACAATAAAGAAAAAAAATTTTTGAAACAAGCTAAGTATTCAAAGAAAAGAATTATTAAGTTGAAAATAAATTTATACAGTTTAACCCTTTAGAATTTTATAGTACTTTTTTAAGAATATGAGAGCTTGTTTTTAATTTTTATTTTTACTTTTATTATTTTATTTTTCTTTTGTAACTGTTTTTTTTTTGTTTATGTTGTTTCTCTGAGTATACAATAAAAACTGTCCATCCTCCAGAGGTCCGTTGTAGGGGCCAAGAGATTCAATATAGCAGGGTGTAACATTAGCGATAAATGTTTTTACGCCCTCATACCATATAGCCCTATATATTCATATAATATAGACACATATTCATCTTGGCGTTGGGTCATCGACTTAAACTAAAATCCATATCCAAATCCAAAACAAACAAAACAAACTCAAATTTGATGATTTAGATTTACAGGTCTTATAAACACCTTCAAAATCAAAATTATATAATAAGCTTTTGCTCACGGATTCACTCACGTCCGTTCATCGAGAGGCAACTCGGGGTGCAACAATCATGGCATGATAATGTTTGAAAATGAGCTATCACATTAAATGCATATACAAAATTTCGTGTCAATGTGGTTTCCCATTGAGAGTTCTCCCGATGGGAGCCACCCTGGGTGTAGCAGCCATGTCATGATTGTGTTTAGAACAGATTATCACAATCAAATGCATATATAAAATTTAATATCTGTGCTATTCACTGTTAAGTGGTTTCCCCATGGGGAACCAACCTTGACTACAGCAGCCATAGTATATAATTAAATGCATCTACTAAATTTCATGTCTATACTGTTCACCATTGAGAAGTGCCACTATCCACCTCCTGAATCCATCATCAGATGAGTTTGGTGGTACTAGATTGTTGCATTGTCACTGGACTTACATAAGTATTTCATATATTAACTCACTTAGACATCAGTGAGTGGTCTAAAATTAAATTACAACATTTAATCACAAAAAGACAGACAGACACTGGGACAATTAAAACTAAATAAAAGCTTGTAAAAAAAAACAAACAAAGAAACTGTTTCAGCTATTGAATGTCTACTGCTAGAGATAATCTTTAGATTACTTATGACATATGATCCTGAACCTCCTATAATAATTAATGGTACCCAGCCATCGTGATTGGGTTCACTTAGCAGGAGGCATTTCCATAGTGCGACATCCAGTTGTAACTATTCAAAAAATTTTTCCTTCAATGGCTATCAATTCTACAAGTAATGTTGCCTATACATTGCCACTTCAACTTAGTGATTTCATAAACTATGTCGGTCACTCAAATTCTTTTCCAGATTCTCTTATTTTACATTTAGTCTCGCAGAGAAAGATCATGTATACTCTTTTCATTACATATTGAGCAACTTTGAATCTGTTTATATGACCAATTACTAAGGGACTATATCTGACACATAGTAAGTGGTGACTTGCATCAATCAAAAATTTTCATTTTTAAACACTAAGACATATTGCACTTGAAAATGCCTCAATTTCCTAAATATTTCGTATCCAAGCTAAATTCCTCTCTAGACTTATTCATTAACAACTTCGATTGGAGGGTTCTCAACTATGACTGGAGTAGGTACAATATGAGACATTTCACAAAATTTTGTCTTGTCCTTATTCATGAAATTGCCCTTTATTGAGAAACTCTTTTGAATTTCCTGAATATAGTGCAATGGCAATTTTGCCATTATAACTATATTTTTAGCAAAGGTAACATATTTACTTTGACATTTATACCATTTTCTATCCAATTTATAAGCTTGAAAACATCTTTAATATTGTGGTGAAAAGTTATCAGATATATGACAAGCAATCTTGACCTTTTCATTAAAAGGTCCAAGATTGTTTCTAAATATATTCTTATTGATTATAACATCTTATACACTTCATTAAAGTTAAGGACATGAATTAAATATCAACCTACTTTATTGATCAGTAACAGGCAAAGAAATTCCAATGACAGATAACCAACACTAAATTATTATTATTATCAGATTATCATTAAACCACTGCTAAAACATATGCTACTACAATCTTTTTACTTCAGAATGAAGGGCTTAAACCTCAAACATCCATGTTAAACCATAATTCCATAGCCAATTAGGGTTATGGGCATTTAACATCTGGGAACGACCTAATATACTCTTATAATGACAGAGTGAATGATTTGATATGACTTAAAATAAAACCTCATAGGCAATTAGTTCATAGTTAAGATGCTTCAAACTCGGTACCTTTTGGTTTGAAGGCAAAGCTCATAACTATTCGGTCATCACTCACTATAATAAATTATGAAAGGATTGTGAACTTTCAATTATGGAGTAACTCGAATCTTGGGCATTTTTAAAATGTACAGTTGAGCAACCAATCACAATTAAAATTTCTGCTTTTAAGAATTAACTTTCTGTCCTCCATTACCAGGGTGCTGTGCACCATTAGAAATATTACCAAATGATGTTTCCATGTTGGTAACAATTTTCCAAAGGATACTGATATAGTTGAATATTGTCTGTGTTCCAAAACATAAAAAAACCTTTGGTTAAATAAAATTAGCTTCAATGAATTTAGAAAAGTTATTCGTTATTATCTACATATAGATATATTAACCTATTTTCTTTCTTTAAGACATTAACAGTTATTGATTAGTAATATTTCAGATTCATGTTATATTTGATTTTGTAGTTTTCATGAAACTTTCTGATTAACACAGGAACATATTCAATTAGTTTTTATAGCATTTCAAAAGCAAACCATGTTTTAAATATATTTTCTGACCTACAAAAAAATAATTAGTATTTTTATGTATGTGCTTCATGGATTGATAATTTATACAATTTGTTATTATATTCTTTTGTGAACCCTGAAACTATGAATAGACCAGACTATAGAAAATTGAGAAAAATTAAAAAAAAATTACCAAAAAGTTTTAGAATATATATGTGCCAAATCAGCCAATAGTTACATTGATACTTGCAACACACCGTAATATTCCTTTGCACTACGTCATTATTTTCAGCATTACTATTGAGCATTCTTTCAATCATTCAAATGCATGCAAAATAGATAATAATAATTAGGTAACCTTGCAGTTAATTATTGTTCGGTTTGAATTTATTTAATTATAGCAGAAATTCAGAGCTAATTAGAAATACAATATTAACTTATCAATATTATAGATATTAAAATTTGTATGTTAATTTATTTTTATGCTGAAGTGATTGAACAGAAATTTTAGACCAAAGTAAATTATGCCATGGGATAGGATAGAATTGAAAATAGGACTGGGATCCAATTCAAATCAAAACCAGACACAGAATCAGTGTTAACAGTGAGACTGGATCAACTGCATGAGCCTGAACTGACAATAAAACTGAAATCAAGAGCAAGACTGGAGTGGCATTAGGATCAACAGATACTGATTTATGAAAGGTTAAAGAAACACAGTTTATAGCCATTTAGACAAAATCCTGTCCAAAAGCTAATTAAATATAATGTTATGTAATATAATGTTATGTATTTCCATTAGTAATAGATGTTTATTCTCTGCAATTTGAAATCAAGACTGTGGAAGGTTATCTGCAGCGAAAAGATATATACATCCCATAAACTTGATTTTTTTTATTTTTCGGTAACTTTTATATTCAAGTCAATTTGTACATTTTTTAGAAAGAAAGGTTTTGTAACACTTATAATCTAGGTAAACATCAATTGTATGTAACCAGTTGACTTTTTTTATTTCTATAAAAAGATTGAATATTGAGATATTTGAAGATCTTTAAATTGATTAATAAAATGGCTTAATATATTTTTTCTTAAATTTTTAGCTTATAAAGCATGTTTTCAGATTATTTCATATTGTCATGTCTTTCATTTTTCTCTTAAGTTTAACTCTGCACAGAACTTGCTTTTGGTAAAACAGTGTCTTTAAAATTATTACTACTCCCAATACTAGAAATAACATTTTTCCTGATTGTCTTGATATACAGCGGATAGATCATGTTTTCATTCAAAAGTAATAAAATTAAATAAAAAAAAAACACTAACCAACTAGTATTATAGGTGCATCTGGACAATGATGTTTAATTTCTGGATACCATTTTGAGGTAACATTTTCATAAGACGAAGGACTGAAATCAAGAATTAAAAAGTTCAACTTATGGGTTTGGTGATCATATTTATTGTTGTTATTAAGCATATCAAAATAATGCTTCAATTTTTGGAACTAATATTAGAATGATAAAATATATAAAAATTTATAAATAGAATGTGTAAAGATTGTCATACAATAATACAAGAAAAAAAAAGTAAAATAATGTAATAATTGTATTGTAATAAAAATCAATGAAGAAATGATACAAGAAACAAGGGTATCATACTTCATCAATATCATAGCCATGGTCACAGCACTCTTACATTAACAAAACAATAACAAAATGTTATATATACTACCATAACTTTTACTTAATCATAAACCTTAATCTAAATGGGTTTATAAGATACTAAAAACATATTATTTTATTAATGAACATTTTTCTAAGTAGATGTTAAGTAAAGGTAAAAAAATTCTCTGGGTCAGTTGGATGGCAATAGACTTGTAAACTTGAGGTTGATTCAAAACATATTTTTCAACTGAAAAATGTTATGAGTTTCATTCAAAAAGTTATATTTTAAGTACAATCAAGTAGTCAATTTTAGTTCCACACTTTCTAAATAGCACAGAAAAATTTGAATTTACTATCACTAAATACAACAAAAAGTCAATAAATATAATAATTTTTATATAAAAAATAATAATTATAAACTACAAGACCCAAGAGACAATGAAATTTTAAAAATTTTTTGATAGTAAAATACTTTCAAATGAGCATTATGAGCTCTGTGAAGTTACAATATCCAAATTGAATTTTTGAAAGGAAAACTGTCATTCATTTGTAAAATTATTTTGAAAAACAATGGTTTTCAACCAAAAAAAAAAGATCATTTTGCTATTTAATGCGCTTAATCATTTGTCCAATGTTATTCCAGTATGGTCAAGTAAGAATTTTCTTTTGTCCATATGTGGAAAACAATTTACTTGAAAACAAAATTCCACCTTTCTTCAAATAATTATTATTCGAATTTGTTTTTACTTTTCTAAGTTTGTCCATACTTCATGGAAATGAAGCATGGACAAACACAATGGTTAATAAAACTCGAAAAATTAAATATATAGATATGTATAACTTTTACCTCTATATCATAAAGGTGAATATATTCATAAAACTATATTTTATTGTAAAATGGTAGTCTTTCAGTTTTGATCCGCTATTTTGTTTGTCCAAGGTTAGTTCAGGGTTTTCCAGTAAAACTATTCATTTGGCCACAATCGGAGAATTATTTATGTAAAAATAAATATTTTTCCACATTTTTAATATAGTTAATTGGTGAAATATATTTCTAAAAAATAGCTAAAACAATTAATTTGTCTATGTTTCATAAAATGTTGAATAAAATAATTTCAAAGAATAATTATGTAAATGAAAAAAAAGGGGGAATTTTTTTCAAAAATTCATATTTGGATATTGTAACTTGACAGGTCTCGCATTATAAATTATGAAATACTAAATACTTTTAAATTTATTATGTATAGGTAGACCAAAATTTATAATTTTTTTTTTGCTATACTCGTTTATCATCAGGAAATTGCATATCATCAGCAAATTCTTAACTATCTAAAGAATATAATACATGATCATTAATGATTTAATTCATGGTATATGCCAAATAAAAGCTAATGTTTAAATTTGCACATAAGCTTCTTAGAGAATATAAGTCCTTTTTTCTTTTTATAAAAAAATGATCTCACTTATAAATTATATGAAAGTTTTTCTAGTTTTAATTAAGTCCTTTAAATGTGATTTAGGTGCATATATATATATATATAATAAGGTATAAAATCGATACCAACACAACAGTGTCCAATGCCAGGGATCTGTATTTCACAGAATCATGATTTACATGAAATTCATAATGATGATTTACTTACTTCTCATTTATATGAAGAATGAATGAATTCTAACAAAAACAACAAATACCTTGTAACACTGAAGCATATAAGGAAGACATCAGTTTGTGGGTAACTTAAAGGTCTAAGTCTATCATAATCTTCTTGCCCTGCAGTATCCCATAGGCCTAATGAAACTGCAACACCATCAACAACCATAGGAGCTGAATAATTATCAAATCTGGAAAAAATCAAATCGCAACTATATCAATATAATGAAAAACAATAACATAGATTTGTTTAATTATTAAAACATACAGCAATCACTACTCTTAAGCTCATTAAAACGCGTACAAGGTGACTTACACCGTAGGCACATATTCTCCAGGAAAACTGTCGGTTGTGTATGATATCAACATGCACGTCTTACCAACAGTACCGTCTCCGACTACTACACATTTAATTGGCCTGCCTGAAGACATCTGAAATTTTATTTTAGTAAATAAAGTATGACTCATATCAGTGCTTACAAGAAATAAGAAAGGCGCTTGTGACATACCTTTGAATATTATAAACTATACAAAATTATTATACAAAAAAAGAAATGAAAACGAATGTAATAATCTAATATTAGAAAAAAATGGAACTACAACATCGGAATCGCATTGAAGATGGATGATGGATCTGTGTTGCTACTTTTTGATTCGCTACTAACACGTCGATTTATGCCAAAAGATTTACTTTCAATTTTGACCTTGTTACAGCTCCACTTAGTTTCCAAAAGTTTAAATTATTAACATATTTAATGCAATATGATACACATATAATTTTATGTAAATGTCAATTGATCGCTGATGATTTCTGAACGAAAACAATGCGTCATTCTTAATATTTTATTGTAATTCTAGGAAATTGCATGTGAGGAATTGAAAAGAACTGTCAAAGAAACTATGATATGAACTATGATGAGTGAAGAAGTCAAATATATTTTCTTCACGCATTCATTCTAAAAGTTACGCTATTTTGTTTAGTGTCCAGTAGGGTTTTATTAACTTTTTCCACTATCTTACTTGTACTACACATATATTAGGTCGGGGAGAAAGGTTTTTTTTTACAGGTAAAAAGTTGCAGTAATATCTTTTTGGTTGTACTGTGTCTCGCTAATTTTGATACCATTAAATAGATGACATATTAAAAAAGATAAATAAAAACGGCGTCCCACCTTTTTTTTATTGTTTTTCTGTCCTCCAAAATGAATGAATCTAACGAAGAAATTCAATATACTTTGAAGTCTTATTACAAAAAAAAAGGAAAATCGTTGATTAGAAGGCCCAAAATGTCTACAGTCCGCGTGTATAACTTGGCATAAAATGATAACTGTCGCGCAGATACATTTGTTTACAGAAGTGTTTATAACAAGTTAATATTTCTATAAGAAAAATTAAAAAATACTTTATAAACTATTTGAAAAAGAAAATTAAGACAAAAAAAGTAATAAAATACCCAGCAATAAAAAAACAAATGTGCAAAAAATAAGATTATTTCCAACAAAGCAAAATAAAAAATACAATTTATTCACTATCACTCACCAGCCTATAATATAGTTACTGATTGATATACGACCAGAATTTGTACCAGGAGATGCGGCTATATCTTTAATGTCAGTTGACCAATCCGATTCTGAACTACTATCGTCTTCAGAATCTTCAACTTTTATAATGAATTGGTAAAATGTAGAATCGTCTGTAAATGGTTATATATAAGCTACTTTTTTTTCTTAAAATAATGTAAATTACAGTTCGTTTTGTGATACATAATCTAACAACAACTACAGAATAACAGTAGGAACGGGAACGAGATCAAAACCAGAAACGGGAGAAATAGCTAAAGAAAAATAACTGTACAAATCTCTTAGTATATGCCAACGAAGCCGCAGGCGGAATACTAGTAAACTAATATAAATAAGTAAGTATATAACTTTATAAGTACTTTTAACAATAAATATGCTTATTATTATAAACAGGTTATTTTGTAATAACTTATTATGCAGTATAACAAAATCATTAACATAACTATAATGCACTATGCCAAGCTATAGTATTTTTGTCATTAAATACTATTATATAATTGGTGATGAGGCTATAAGGGAAATAGTTGTACCTCTATGCAAACTTATTAAATTTATCTACACATTTGTACTCTAATAACGTGTACGAGTCTCTTTTAAGTCGCTCTTTATCCCGCTTTTGGCTGCTCTCCAAAATTTGCAGCGAATACGGCAAATTGTACGACCTTGGGATTATATATATAATAATAAAATGAAAATGAAGTATGGTGAAAAGTTATCTTGAATTTGTATATAAAATACGCAAAAACTTTTTTCCCTACCCAATATATATGCACTGGTACTCCAATTTAGCGATCTTATATGTCGATTTTATGCATTTTTCATTAAAGTAACTTTATAATGGCTTTTACTTAGACTTAGGAAAGAATTTGAAAAAAGGGAAGAATTTCGGACGAGCGTGAGCAATATGAAATGTGGTGACGACTAACACAAATTTGAAAGTATCTGTTTATATATGTTTAAGGTTTTGAGTTAACCGCACTCATCAATGATTATGGGAATACTTTTATCCTTTCGTTTCATAAAAATTAAATAGCCGAATAATTTTTCTATTGAATCAATTACAACTAGATCGTTTCCATACAATAAAAAATGAAAATTATGAAAGTTGCTACTAACTGAGAAAATGTTTAGGAAAATGGCGAAGTAATTAAAAGTGGTATGAAAACAAAATCGAACAGTTGAGACATACAATTCAATAAATCATTGTGATAATAACATTGAAAAAAAGTCTATTTTATTCCGAATATTATTTTCTTGGTTTCTCCTTAATTTTAATTGACAATCTTACCAATTTTTCGTTTTTCATGCTTGCAACACTTTACTAACTGATTCTAATCATGAATCATACGGTTGTTATCGTTATTGCTAGAAAAAAAACGATAATTTAAGTTGTAGAATGAGGAATACATTTGTTTTGTAGTGTTGTTATGAAACGTGACTTTTAAATAATTAAAAAGGTAAAGCATACATTATGAATGTTATTGGAAATAATTGAAAATATTCGATTACTATCGTTGTACTTTTATAATTATTAATCGTACTATTCATTACATTTAGATGAGCGAGTCTTGCGTCGAAACTCCAGAAGCTCCAGCCTGGTTATCAAAACTTGAAAGTCAAAGAGAGAAGCTTAGCAAAGCACGTCTTGGGCATGATAGTGGTGCCGGTGCGCCTTGCAACTCTTGCGGTATGATTAAAATTTTTTCCACATTTTCACAAATATACTTTGTTAGTATAACGCATGAAACTCTGCCGCTATGGAGTTAGTCACGAAAGCGTCATAATGGCGTAAAATAGGAACGAAGGATCAGGGAGCGTTGAACCTGTACATTGCATCATTTGCAGACAGTTCAGAGTGGCAGAGTTTCGTGCGTTTTTCTGTACCGTATTAATTTTATTCTCTTTATTGATATTTTGCTTTAATTAAAAAAATCATAGATTTATGGAAATCGAAAGTATATACTTTTAAAATATTCACTATCATCAGGTCCAACATGTCCTGGCTTAGATCTCCACTTTTGGCGCAAAGTTTGTCGTTCATGCCATTGCAGTAAAGATGTTCATGATGTTCAGGATGAAGATTTATCAGGATGGGCTCAGTTTGAGTTATTGGGTACCACCCGTCCTAAAAAGTCTAACTGTAAGTATATAATCAATGTGTTATGTAATGTAAATTTAAAGTTCTTTTTTATTTCTTATGTGAAACCCCATCCCTTAACTATTTTTTTAATGTTATAATAATATGATATTTTTGAAGATTATATTAGGGGTGTAGCTAAGAGGGTTGTGTATCAGTTGTAGCAATGATACAGAGCCCTTGAACTAGAAGCATCATATTCCCCATAACTAAGATATCTTAGTCCTATATCTATGACAAGTTGATTGTCATTGTCTTGAAAGTCGATAAGATAATTGCCCTAACAGGTATGAATAATGTTTAAGGATTATTTTAGATAGGGCTTCATAAAAATATGAAATAGATCTTGTTACACTTAGTTAGAAAAATTATTTATTGTACAAAAATTAAGCTTATTGCCGTTGTTATCTAATTATAAAAAACTTGTTCATATCCTCTGGGATATGAACAATTATGATTCTATCTATAAAAAATTACCTTTCAAGCTATTATCAAATGAGATCTCATATATTATGAGCCATCCTTTTAATGATAACATTCTGAAAAAAAAAAGGCTTCATTGCCTATAGTATAGGTATAAAATGGAAGAAAAACTAGAAAAACTGCTCAAAGGCTTGATTCAAACCTGGGTCACTTGTTATTATTGAACCTTCATAGTTATTATCAGTTACTCCAAAAATAAAAAATATTTATTTTAATGGGATTTCTCAAATGTGCTTGATGTAGGGTGCATTGTAGGCTCTCTATACCATGACTAAATGTTTAATTTTATGATTATAAATTGCTTCTTTTATATAATCATTTAGATCTTATTTACAATTGTTTTCTAGTGCCATTAATCAAGATTAGAGGTGTTACTGACAAGCCAGTAAAACTTGATTGGGTACCTCCAAATGCTTCTACAGAATTAGTAAGTGTTAAATCATGATATAAGAAGAGTCACTATCTGAAAATGTGTTTGTGATTTGCATGATATATAAAGATAAAAGCTGCTGCTAAATTCTTAATAGAATTTAAGTAATCTAAACATTCTTCTTTAATGAATGTCAATAGTCTTTCATAATATATTTCTAGGTTTATGAAATAATATACAAATTAATTTAGAATTAAAACATATTAAATTGAGTAGACATTATGAAGAATTCTTTATCAGTTGTTATCAATTTATATTATTTTTTTATAAATAATAGACCTCTTACTAATGAAGTAAATATTTATTAAACATTAGTCTATATAAAAAAAAAAATTGTACAATCATGCCCCTTTTCAGCTGGTGATTTTGAACTAGTTTTAAGCACACTATGACAGATAAAGAAAAAATTGGCTTTGAGTATAATTAATCTGAATTCAATCTTTTTTATCGTGTTAACTTCCTGACTGCTTTGAGTTGTGAAATTATCTGAGGCAGTATCCATGGACAAGTTATAGGTACTTTTAATTTTGAGGAAGTACTATTGTATATTAGTAGGTAAATAATGATAGGTAAGTATATTTAAGATTATAAGCATCTGCCTGAGGGTTTGGAAGTAACTTATGAAAGACATATCCATGAAAAAAAGCTATTAAGATTCAGAAATGTAGTGACGGTTGTTAACTGCCATACCCTTACATACATAAAGAGTAACTCTATAGTAGACAAGCAACAGGTAATGCCATAAATACATTAATACGTAATACAAATTACCTACTTGAAAAATGCTATTAAAATATGTGGAAAAAATATTAATATTTTATTGGTCTCATTAACTTTATTACAGTTTCAATTTATTCAAATTTATACAAACCAACATAGAACTTTTTAGTCACAGCTCTGTGTTTTGGTTTGCCTCTATGGTTTGATTCATATAACTATATGCACTAACCACTAATTTATTGAAACAAAAGTATTTTGTATAATGGTAGGAATGAATATCGTATTCATATAAAAATGCTATAGAATTAGTTACAATTAGGTTATATCTACCCTAACATAAGAAATTCAGAACATGTATTTACATGTTCTGACATTATGTTAATTCAACTCTAAGGGTAAAAACATTAATTTTGAAAATATATAACATCCCACATACAAAAAAAGATTTTTGATTAAAATTACTTGATATAAATAATCATCTGATTCGTCTGCTAAATTCATATAGTGTATTTAGTAATTTTGTTTGAGACAGAATATATTATTTTGTAATAACTTTTATTTGTGTAAAAATAAGTATTCAATCTAACTAAAGTAATATTTTCTTCTATGTAAATATTAGGTATCAGAGTACATGTCATGTTTGGGAGATTTGGCTCCTGTGTCGGGATCAGCTGCAGCGCGTCGACGCCGTGCACAGCTCCGTACCCAACTTCCACCTCATGATGTTGCTCCTGATGTTCGTAGGCATGCCAGTGACCAAGAGAAAAATGAGCATACGGAATATACTCATAAATCATTTTTATTATTGTGTCAGGTATCAATCGCACCATTACTGTGGTGTTGCTGCTGTTGTTTCAATACTCTTCCATATTTTTTTTATTTCAGAGTGATCACAATAGTTCAGTGCAAATTGAAGGCTAATAACAACCTTTGTCACTGATTTTGTCACAATATCCAGCACCAATGGCTTAATGTACTCTCAGTTGCACAGAGCTTATGATTTAAAATTACTTAAGCTAAAAACTCATTAATCAATTCACTTTTGTTCAGGACTTGAACTGAGCTTCCAGTGCACAAGCCATTTTTATTTAAGCCCAAATGATGATAATTAAGTATAATCCTTAAAAATAATTTTCTTTTATATTGCAGGAATATATTGCTCGTATCAAAGACCATGTTGTGGGCATGGGCAATGTGGTGAGAGTTGGACCACTTCAAAGTGGTGAAATATATTCTGTAGAAACTAGCAAGACCCACTTAGCCTCTACAAAATCATATGCATTACCATTAAAAATATCTAACATATCACGAGGTGTCAAATTCAATATTGTTCCAAGGAATGCATCAGATAAGAAACTGGTTTTAGATTCTCAGGGAAATGTTGTTAGTAGTGCAGCCAATTTGCCAGACTACAAATCCAGTCCTATACTTAGTCGTATTGTTAAGGATAAGTTGAACATAATGCGTATTGAATCTGATAGAATAAAGAGTGCTGTTGAACATGGACCAATCTATGACAAATTACTTAAAAATTTGGAAGATTTGAATGTATCTGTTAATAATGATGTCTATTTACAACCTATTAAATTATTTCGTGAGGAATACAATAAAAACACACATTTCAAAGATGAAACTAATGCTTTCGCCACTCAAGCACTTGGAGCTCATTTAATGCAAGACCTTATAGCGACAAGCAACAATAATGTTATGGGTAATGCTAAGTTTACAGATAGCAAGATGCAGAAAGGCACAATTTTTGCTCCAAATGGAGAAATATGGAGTTGGAAGCAAGAACCAACTAGTCTTGAACACAGTGGTACCATTTGTTCTACAAAAATCAGCCCACAATACTCTACAACTACAAAAACTATGAATCAGGTTGAACCCCAGCAAACAATTCCATTGAAAGAATATATTAGAAGCCATTCTGAGGAAGATTTACCACCTCCACCACTGCCTAATTACAGTACATATCCTGGAAATATACCATCAAAAGAAAATTCAGCAATGGACAACATGCCACTCAGTCATCATAATCAAGATTCTACTCTTTATGCTTATAGTATGCCTGCTGAACAAATAGATCCAATTATGGAACAACTCACTGAAATGTCACTTACTTCAGCGGAACTAGAATTCAATCGAAAATTATACAATGAAGGTGTGCCATGTCAAAGATGCAAAGAAGTAATGTATGCTGGTCAAGTTGCAGTAAAAGCAGAGAGAGCAGGTCAAGAGGCTATTTGGCATCCTCAGTGCTTTACTTGCTGCAAGTGCGGCGAGTTATTGGCTGACCTTGTATATTGTTATTATAAGGGTGAAATATACTGTGCTAGAGATTTGGCTAATGTACTAGAGATACCTCGTTGTGCAGGTTGCGATGAATTGATATTTACTAGACCGTATACTGCTGCAGAGGGACGAGCATTTCATGTCCAGCACTTTTGTTGTTATCATTGCGATGACCCATTGGGAGGGAAAAAATATGTTCCAGATGACAAAACCGAGATGCCAATATGTTTGTCATGTTATGATCAGTTCTATGCTGAACGCTGTCGTGCTTGCGGCGGCGTCATTGAACCAGGACAACAAGGAGTGTCATGGACGTACCTGCATTGGCATGCTGAATGCTTTATTTGTTCTGGCCAAATGTGTGGGAAAAGTTTATTGAGTGGCCGTTTTGTTGTAAAACAAGAATTACCTTTTTGTAGTGTGCCTTGTGTGCAAAGCAAAATTAAGTAAACCAGAATAAGGAATTGGGAAAGAATTATAACGACAATAAAAATGCTTATCTATTTTTAGACACAAAATATATACAATAATCAAAACTATTTTCTAGGTTAAAGAAAATGTATTATTTTTATATTTAATCAAGAGATTTACATAAACTTTCATATACTATATACTTCCTAGAGATTTACAAAATGTAATATTAAAGACTAAATTGTTCATTCCTAAAAGTGATATTTTTGTAACAATTTTAAAATGTTTCAATACTTTATAAAGCAAATTAATGATTAGTTTTATGTAACTCATTTACATATCAGATTATATTCTTTAAATGGGCATAATGTTATTCATGATATTTCTGTAACATGATATTAGAAGTGCCATTATATTTATAGAAGTAATAAAATTTTTGAATACATATATTTTTTTTATTTTAATTCTCACAGCTTTTCCCATCTAGTGGCAAAATTTATCAGAAATAATATTAGTTGTAAGTATTTATTCTAGTAATCAATTTTGACAGAGTATTTGGATAATTCTGAACAAGAGTCTGTGTACATTATAAATATACACGACAACACAAATACACCATTATTAACTTGGTTTTATGAGATTCACTGCATTTACTGTTTGTTCTGCCATTTGATAGGCTAAGCTGCCTTCAACAAAACTTCTAATTGTTAATATATAAGACCTTGATTTTTGTATGTACTGAGCTCTGTATTCCCTAAACAATCTTATTTATGCTACATAAATCTGTAGTGTGTGCTGTACATAAATTTTTTGGGAAAATTGTCATAGACATTCATTTTATCGCTAACTGACCAAAATTCTACCATTTTTAAAATTTACATTTTATCTATGTTCTTTTATAACTCGAGAATGCCTTAACTGATTTTGATGAAAATTAGCCCTAAATGTAGCCCAATAACCCTCTACTCGATCATCTACTTTCCAGTGAAAGTTGTGATTGGTTCAACCATTCCAAAAATACCTTGGACAAATAGTGTCAAAATTTTTTAAAAGGTTCATTTTCTTGTATATTAGGCACATCAGAGGAAAAATTAAAGTAAAATCAATGAATTGGAGACACAATCCCTGTGTAGTATACAAGCATCATTGAAACATAGATGTGGGAACAGTGATATCAGAGAGTGACATGGTTTTAAAAATGTTATGGCTTATAAAAATAAACTACGTTGCAATGGTTTGGCAATCTAGAAATTTTGAATGAAAGTAGACTGACAAAATTCACAGAGTGGAATGTGTGTGATGAAAGGAAGGGCAAGGGTTGCTCTAGAAAATCCTATGCAAGCCACATTGGTGGCATTTTAAAGATGGGGCCCAATTTTAAGCACCTGAAATTGATGAATTTGTATGAAATAAATGATGGATATTAGAGAAGCAAAACACATACAAAATCCTGTGTTGTCTACCCTTTTAGGAATTAGCTGTTTATAATAATAATTTAAGTAATGTACTTACACGGCTTGTGCTTAGGTATATCACACTAGACCGAGCGACTTTTACTTGGGTAACAAGTAACTGCTATATAGGGTTATTTTAGTTGATTTTGTTTGCATTATCTGCTCTAGTAGAATACAAAAATTTCTGCTATAAAATCCATTCAATAATTTTGGAGATACACATGAACAAAAAAATTTGAAAAATCATTATTTTCTCTTATTTCTTCCTTTCCATATACATGTCACCACTGCACAGATACACAGGGTTCTACTGCTTTATTACATGTATAGATGAAAGTGATTAATAAAGAAAAGTTGGGTAAAGACAAACTCATTTGGATTAGAAAAGCATGTAATTAATTATTAGGTGAAATCCTGTTTCATAAAATGAATTCAAATAACTTTTATTGTTATCAAAGCACATGTGATTAGGTATTAATTTTCACAATATCAACAAAATCAAGCTTTCAGTTTCAGTTTTCCTAAATCATTTTTCAATTTATTCAGGTTCTCTTGTAAGGCTTCTTGTTTGTTTTCTAAAGCTGAAATGTGACCATCCGTCCGTTTAATTTCTTTATTAATGAATTCCATACGTTTAGCGACATTCTGCCTGGCTTCTTCTAGATCTTGTTTCACTAACACGGGTCCAATCAATTTGTACACCTCTGCATCTTTCTTTAGCAGCAACAATTCTTCTTTTACAGCTTTATTTTCATTTAACTGACTATCCAATTGTTGTTTTTGGGCTACAGCTTTGTGATACTCTTTTTGAACACCATTGAAAGCTTCTAATTCTTTTTGCAACTTTTTTTGCACTTCATCCGCCATATCTCAACGCTTGTTATAAATATGCTTCAAATATAACTACCACAAAAACAAAAAATTGTAACGATTTGAATCAGCAGGTTATACGGTGATTACAAGCCTAAAATATTACATGTATGGTCAGATGAAAAGTTCTGTGCATGCATTGTATTCACAGAACGTTAATATTGGCGGTGACACATTTGATGTTTTAAGTGTTGTCACAATAGGACAGATAAAATACTTGTTACAATAAGAACTCGTTAAAATAATTGGAGTACCTTAATATTGAGTTAAACATAAAAGATAAGACAACAAAGTCATTTATTTTCTTACTATACAATTTCAATTAATCAATATTATGATTGTAAAATTACCTATACATATACTCGGTATTTAAATTAAAAAAGTACCGGCAAGGTCATATTAAAAACGTTTAAAAAATTAATTCAGGCCTCAAGTTTGAAAATGAGAAAAGGATTATGCATTCTGTATTCCAAATACTAAACGTTATTCGATCTATGTGTTGCATAGAGCCTCTTTTCTACATATTGCATTAATAAACAAAACTCTAAAAACGTTAGTTTCGTTTAAGTGTTAAAAAATTAAAGAAATACATATCATTTTGAGGTTTGCTCATTTTCTATACCTAGATTCTTAATTCTGTTATTTAAAAAGAGACGACGGGTCTACCTCGGTGTGCTTTTCTTTTACATTATTGTTTTTTTTCTATGAGGTGTGCTATATTTTATGTTTGATCGTTGAACAGAATAAATCATATTTATTATATGTCCACATCGACTAATCACAGAACGTATACAATCGCCATTCATTGTCATTTATAAGTCTCTAGGTTGAAGTAGTTTTCTCTCTGGAAAAAAAATGAACAATCAATTAAACAAAATAGAAACAGTTGATGCTAAGACCTGGAAAAAAACAGTCTTAATTGTAAAGAAATTTTAATGTTTACCAACAATGAAATCATGATAAGGAATTATATTTTTAATTTATAATAGTTAAAGTCGGTACATAATTGGATCGAACTCACTTCATTTTTAGTTATTTGATGCACATTGTGCATATTAGAAAAAAATCTCAGATTATTTTGCGATTATTATATGCTTGCAACTTACAAACTTTCTGTCTCTGCAGAGAATCGTAATTTATGAGATATTTTTAAATTCTTTCCTTTTATTCTCATTTGCTTTTATTGCGTTTTGTATATATTGGGGTTCTCATCTTATTCATGTTTCATCTTTCATTTTAGGCATAAATCCAATAATCAATAAAGAAAATTGATTGTCTTCTACTTGTATTGCCAATCAGCATGCATACACAGTCAAGTTTCCTTGATTTGATTTGGATTCATTATTTCTGTATCTAGTTTTTTCTTAACACAAGATAGCGCTGTTTATAATTTATAGAACAGGTCTTTAATTTAAATTTGTATTATTGAATTATTGATAATGGTTGTAAATAAATATTATTGTCCAAGGTCAACACATAAGGTGATTACATTTCCATATAATCATAAACATAATAGTTGCGAGGAGTAAACGTAAGTCCGAAAAAAAATAGTATACGTAAATACTCTACTTAATTAATCAAAATATTAATTAATCTATTGATATTAATTAAAACAAAAATGGAATAATTGATCAACTACAACATATCGCTTCATATCGTTATGTACACGTCGCTCTTTTGCTCCATTCCCGTGGCGTCAGAATGTTTCTTCTTCTCTTTACATTATATTTTTCTTCTCTTTTGTTACGAAATATACCTATATGTGACGGTTCCTTGAAATTTCACTCTCAACTCTCATCCAATTAACGATTTTCAAATCGTTGCCTAAGAATTTTCATTTCTTAAATCTAATAATGCCATGTATTGTCATGTATTTTTTTTCCTCGGCCATTTATTCTACCGGGCACGGAAATGGCCCGAAAGAGCGGGGGAGATTTAATCTAATTAGACCATTCTGATCTAGGGATCCCTAAGCTTAGTCAGTCCTGAGTGTAGTTAACTTCCATGAGACTTTCTACCTTTATTGTAAGAGCGTCAGGTGAATCGATAAGTATATTCCGTGGCCTGCGGGTAAGATAATAGAGCTGGGCCTCATGTGAGGCTGCCGAGCGGAGGAGCGCATTAGGATGTGATTCCATGATATTGAAAAACCGTTTAAAAACGTCCTTCATATATTTGCCTCATTGTAGAGTTCTAGATTCCTGTGAAGAACTGAATTCGAGACGCACATGTGGGCGTCCGTAGCAACTCTGCAAAGTTTACTCTGTATATAACTTGCAAAGAATTAAGTTCCTTTCGGGCGGTGTGAACGAAGACGAAAATGGGTATGTCATCGCCATCCTTATGTACATTTTGTAAATAGTGTGCTTATTGCGTAGTGATGATTCGCTTTTTCTATCAAGCATGGTGGCGAGGCGCCATCGGTAGAAGATTGCAATTTTCGATGTGATATTTTAAGTGAAAATTTCTATCAAGTGTGACTCCTAGATATTTATAATTGAATTGCTACGGAATTATCGCGTTCAACATTCGAAGGTGAGGCGCGTCTAAGTCGACAACTTTTCGATTCCTACGCTTGCCGTATTTAAATTAGACCGCAACTGATTTATCCGGTTAGCCTCGACCTTCCAGGTGCGGAACCATCGACTCAGCTCATCAATGGCTCTCTGGAGGTGGAAGTGAGTTGATTTTTTATATCTAGCGCGGAAATACAGCGCGGTATTGTCCGCGAATAACGCAAGTTGGACGTCTGAGGACGGACGCGATATGTCGTTCATGTATGCGGAGTACAGAAGGGGAGAGAAGGTGGAGCATTGAGGAACTCATGTTCTGATTACTCGTCGAGTGTGTGAACTTGTGTCTATAAACAAAATATCATTCAGTAATGACATTTTGTTTTCACACATTATTCATAGCTACATCAGTATGTAGCTATGAATAATGTGTACGAGACGATCTGGCACTTCAAGTACCTGAAGTTTATAAATAAGACCCGTGTGCCGTATCCTATCGAAGGCCTTAGCTACATCGAATAATATAGCTACGGTTTTTTGCTTAGTTTTAAAGCCCTCCGTAATGTATTCGACTAGACGGATGGCTTGTTGGGGACAAGAGAGAATGGGACGAAAACCGAACTGTTCATCTATGATAAGCCTTTCCCGAGGAGATGATCGCTTAAGCGAGTTTTAGAAATTTTCTCGAAGAGTTTACCTAGATCGCTCAGGAGGCTGATTGGTTTATAACTGTCAGGGAAGTTACGAGGTTTCCCTGGATTATGAGTGCCTATTACCTCCGCCTCTTTTCAGATGGGAGAAATAGCAGTTTTTAAAGCACGCGTATAATATAACGAACAATAAGCCTAAATGAGACAAGGAAAAGCATTGTATAGTTTTATTGTTGATATCATCAAGGCTTGGTGCCGTTCTGGTTTTGAAAGATTTAATCAGCTTTTGGACTTCGTTAACAGAGACGAGTGGCAGATCGTCTTTGGGTTCAAGGGAGGCTCTGTGCCGGACCTCTTTCTCGATACAGTGTATGTATGAAATATCATGCGAAGGGGAAACACGAGAGCATTAGGATTCTATACTATCCGCAAGACACTCCGCTATCTCCGCGTCGTTTATGACAATAGAATCATCAGATCTTTTCAGAGGTGGAAACGGGACGTACTCCTCTGATTTAAGCGGTTTGGTAACCTTCCAAAACGCTTGGTGCGTGGGCGTAATTTCCTCCACGAGATCACTTCAGTTTTCATTTCGTCCCTTCTGAATGTAAGCTCTCACTCGGCGTTGAAGGGCTCACTCTCTGGATCTATATTCTGTAGTGGCATATGCGCTCGGACGGCGCAAAGCTGCGTTTGCTCCTATTCGATTCCATTCCTGTCCATTCCATTGACCAGCACCTATAGCTGATTCCACAATGACGTCGGGCTGGCAACTCCCGATTGTTGGGCTTTTAATACGGCGATGTCGAGCGTGGAGCGTTTATTATTGGATTGCCAGGAAAATGAGTTGACGTAGAGGGCGCAATAATTTCAAAATTTAGTTTGTCTTTGAGTCATTCAAGTTTGTTTCCATTATATTCAGAGACGGGACATGGAGTTTTTATAATTAAAATCGCCAAAAAGGATGACGGCGTACCCTAGGGCGAAGAGAGCTTCGAGGTCGCTTCGTAGCAACTGTTTGGTGGCCGGGAGATAAACCGAGACTGTGACGAATGTACCGTGATCCGTCGTAGGTAGTCTGCAACTTATGACTTCCATACTAATAAAAGGTGAAATGTCGTACTGCGTTATCCCCTTTAGTAGCGTACGTTCCGTCCATTTTTAATTGAACGTAGCCTGCAATTTTGCAAGCCCTAGACCCAGTCCTGGATTTGTCAATAGGCCGTGTAGGCCGCGGCCTAGGGGCGGTAGCGTCCTAGGGGCGACAGCGTCTTAGGGGCGGTAGCGTCCTAGGAGCGGCAGCTTTGCCGCATTGCATGCATCATGCATGCAATTCTTTCATCTTGTAAATCGACCAATCACATTGTTAAGTATGATCCCGATCTTGTTTCTCCTTTTAATTTCAATTGTGGTCCCGCTTTTGATTCTATTCTGATCTCGATCTAGATTCCAATTCGGTTCAAAACTATTAATGTAAAAAAATAGTGCAACGGGAAAAAAACAATCTTATATCATTCTGGTGAAACTAATGCCATGCCAAATATCATCAGATTCTGTACAGTATTTTTTGCAGAATTCGCGAATAAACGCAGACAGATAAACAAGAATTATTGGAATGTTTCTAATACCCCCCAGAGTAGTTTCTCTACTGTTTATTGTATATATATATATATATATATATATATATATATATATATATATATATATATATAGACTTGCAATTTAAACCTACACATGTTGACCTAGTGCAGGGTAGGTGCTGCTAATAACAAACACCAACCAATATCCGGGATCAAAAGTATAACATGCTCTCCAAGTCAAGGAACAAAAGGTTTAATTTTTCTTAAATTAAAACTCCCTGGTCGATTTGCCCATGTTAGGATCTAATCTGCATTCTTTTGGTTTCAAGATGATACTCAATAACTAAGCCACCATTGTTCTGTTGTAGCGGCTATATTGTATGTATTTCCGGTGGTAATAATAAAACAAACATTTAAATTCTATATTGTTTATTTCACATAACATGTTTACATGTTCATGAATTAAACATACACACAGATTAACAACATCACTTAAACAGGTTTTACCCGATAAAATAACATGCAGTCATAATTATATTCTTATATTTAATACAAAGCATTGTCTATCCTAAAAAAATAATGTTGAATAAAAAATTATATATCATCTTAATACAACAAATATTTTGGTTTAGCTCAAAAAATATAAATTGTTACAATCATATTATGCAATATATTTTTGGTGAAATCCTATAGTTTCAAAAACTCAATATCAGCACTTTTGCAAAATGGTTATTCAATACTGTTTATGACAATAAAATTTTTTGAATGTATGTATTTTATTTAAAAAATAAAGTAGATATGCAATTAAAATGACTAGACAAAAGAGCCAAATACTAATTCATGATCTGTGATAATAAGTTTGTTTAATGGTGATATATTGACAGTATTTATTAATAAAAATCATAATCTATTCCATTGAAATACACATGAATTTAAAAACTAAATTAATATATACTTTTACCTACATTTACATGTCTATAGTTGTGGCACGACAATCGATATAAACTAGTGAAAAAAAATCACTAAACTCAATACAAAACGTAATGTCATGGCTAAGGACCAAACCTAACACTGGACAAGTGTCTATTTGTAAATTAGCAACTTAATAACTATTTTGATTTCGACAATTACGAAGTTATTCCAAGTAATCAGTGTTTGATAAGCGACTACATTTAGTTTTTGGTAAAGTTCTCCATGTTTCAGAATCTTGAACCCGTAATAGTTTATCATCTTAATAAACATCAATGTTTATAAATATGCCATAGGAGCACGATAAATGGGATCCTGCAATGAGTTACCTTCTTTGCAATTTGACTTCCACTAATATTAATCACACGCTAATTGTGTTCCAAATGACTCATTTTTACGTATTAAATGCCCCCTTGTCTTTTAAAATAATGCAAAAACAGGTTTCAAAAGCATAGAAAATAATGTGAGATCACATTTTATGAATAAATAATATATAATTTAGACTACAAGGTAATATGTAGTACACTATTAATACCTCACAAATATGCCCATCCCTTACAAACACATACTAAAAAATACGTCCATTATTGTAGCATTTACTTGATGGTAAAAGTCATTGACACTATCACGTTTGTAAATCATGATTTATAGATATAATAATTATAGTTTCAGTTTTGTTACTGTTTTTTTTCTCTGATGGGGCAAATCTATAAACATCAATATAAATTAATTGTTTAGCCTTAAATCTTTTTCAAATCATGGTATTAAAAGTAGTGTTATACATATACAGATATTTTAAAGTAAACTATTAGGTGCAGTCATTATGATTCAATACCATGGCATAATATTGATTTAAATTTAATTGAAAACCTTAAACAAAAATCTGTTCGACCTTATTGTTATTTAAAAACTAAATGCATAGTAAAATATTAAAAAGCTGCTTATTTTTAATATTGATCATTTATTTGATAGCAAAATATTTTTCCTTATTAATAATTTATATAATTTTTGTATTACATATATATGTATATATTTTTGTGCAAATTTACAAAGATTTCATCATATAGATAGTAAAATATTGCATTGTGACATATCGATTTTTCTAAACATTATAAATTTTAAAACATATTGTATTGTAAAGTACTTAAACATAATATAATTTTACTAATAATCTATATAAATGCATTAGTTTAATCATGACCAGTTGTGTATAAAATATGGACAAGAATGATAATTTGTTAGGTCAGTAAATTAATTTCCTTAAATTAGAGACTGAAATACTAATAATACAATGAAATCATTTTGGAGATCATTTTACACCATTAATTATTATTATGCTTAAATTGTTTATCACATATACATACATATAAAGCAAGATAAAATTCCCTTATTGTCATAGCTACAGTTGAACAGAGGTGTTATAAATAGTGTTAAAGAAATTAACTGTATATCTAACCACATTTTATAACAACACATATTATAGTACATTTATTTGATTACATTCTAACATTTATTTCTTAACTAACAAGTATACAATGAAGCTTTTATAAGAAAAAAACTGTTTGGAATAAATTAAACTTCTTTCACTGGACTATTGTACTGTAATATTATGGAGAAGTCGTTATATTTTTATAATTTCCACAATTACTTTTACAAAACTAAAGAAAATGATGTTCAAACAAAAATTTATATTGTTATGGAGTAATAATGCAGTTATACTGAATTTTACAGAATAGCGACACAATACAAAATTAAATATGCCATACATACAAAAGTGGATTTGTAGAAAATTGTATTATATATAAATGTAAAAATATTTAAAATTGCTTTTAAATAAAAATAAGTCTACTATTGACACAACACCTTATAAGAGTCTATTATTCTGTTGTAATCAGCAGTGGTGTTGTAAATCCCATCAGTTATAAACCGCATGTATTTACTGTCAGTTGGTGTACAACAGATTATCATCAGGTCTTATACTGCCCTACTGCCAAAGGCATACCTTCCCACAATTCATTTCAGATTCAGAAGTTTGGATCTTAAGCCCTCTACTCAGGCCCGTTGAGGGTCAAGAATGGCTAACGACCCTTATCACAAAGATGGCGACAATGTCCAGGACCAACTGTTCAATTTGTTCTCCGAAGCAGTGACTGAGTGGTTTGATTTGACTAAACTTAAAAACTCATTGGTCATTCACCTATTATCGAGATTAAACATGGTGTGTTCTGGATTGAAGGTAAACACCCTTAATCACTGATACACCACTACTTGACGAAAAGCAGATAATTTATTTAAAATTTTACAAACAAATAAATTCATGATAATCATAAAATTTTACACATTGTAAATAAAAAAATAAACACAGGTATACAAGAATTTGAAATAGCTAAAGTGAATTCTCAAACAATAAGATTAAAAAGCTCAGAAATTTGCTGGAAAACTATCCCTTTTTTATGGCATCATTGTCACTTATGTATATCATGTCATATAGAAATAAATAAATATGTCAGTTTGAAATTGAAGTATAGAAAGAGAAATATTTTAAAAAGCTATTTTTAATGAAAAATACTTGTATTATGATAGTAAATATTTTTATGTGTGATAGAAAATCAATATTGTAACATTTATTTTTACTTCAATGCTTGTTGGACCTTGCTGCTGGACATCATCTTTGCACTTTCACTACAAAATGTCCTTGGGATTGCTCCATGTGCATTATAATATAATAAACTTTAATTTAAAAAGGTACAACTTCTATAAACTTAAAAATGCAAGACTGATTTTTTATTAAAAGGTGCTAATATGGTATTTTATAAGTTTTGATTGATAATATACTTATTAATTGATCAACCCAATCAATCGACTTTATTCACTATTTTAGTAATGCAATAAAGTAGGTTTGGAAATTTATTTTTATCCCATTACTTATTATGTCTACTATTTCAACAAAAAGCAGCCAGCATTAGGTTGTAGTAAGTTAAGAGTCTATGTAGCACTATGAATAAAACAAAGAAGTGTATTTCACTTCTACCCAGTGATATGAAACATATATATTTTTTGCAATAAGTGAAAATTTGATTTTCCAATATGCAATTACAGTTTACCAATACAAATTACAATATAGGCCAAATCAATGATTCGTGAACCGTAAAACACAACACTGTTCATGCAGTGGAAAGGTAAGTGACCCTTAATGCCTATATGGCATTACAAAGAAGGGTAGGTTAAATATTATTGTCACATAATACTTTTCTCTTGTTCTTTAAACAATGATAAAACATTTACGTACATTATATTAAAATGTAATTTTTATAATCAAAACATTTGCATAATTAAAGAAGTGAAGAGTCAAGCTGAATGAATACACGGTATATTGAGAAGGCAGGGTCAAACCATAAAAATACACTTTCTTTGGTATATGGGCAACCTCTAATACCTATCTGAAAAATATTTAACTGGTTTTAGTCTCATTCATGAGATATATTTTGGTAAAAATTAGTAAAGAATAGCAAGCACCACCACAAACTAATCCACTTCAAAAGAATGATCTTTACAGTTTTATATGTTATGCTTTTCTTCTAAATTCAGCACATGACAAATAAAAAAAGTTTAATCATTCACTATATTGGAAACCATACATATATCTTTAATACTTTTGTATTGAAACCAGACAAATTTTTGTAGCATGGTGATTAGTAATTCTTAATAAAATTCATAAGAACTCTCGACAACCTTGCAGACCAACATCAAAAATTTTGTCATTGCTTTAAACAATAATGTTTTCAAGTTCAGAAAGCAAAAAAAGTTCTTATTATTGAGATTTTTTAACTAGAAAGAATAATTTGAGTGTTTTGATTGAACATCGACAAGATTTGACACATGTGCAGGCATCTACAAAAATCAATATGCACACATTTTATCCTGATATCCAAAAACATTTAAAAAACCTTATAGTAAAGAAAAACTTAATGGTTTTTTTAGTCTCTTTCTTATTGACATAAGATTGGAACTGCAATTGCTGTTAGAATTATGATCAATTCAATCAATCACAATTACGTATGGACTAATTCTAACATCTTTTATAACCATTATAATAAATAAAGTTACAATTATTCTATGTTCATGCAGATCGCAGACAAAACGCCTGTTAAGAGCTGGTTATATGACATATAAACATAAAATGGAATTATAGATGTTCATCTATTTGAGTTTTGACAAGTTATATTGATTATAAAATTTATTACAAATATATGTAATTTATCCTTGAATTTCATTATCTAACTACATACTTTAGGAGATCAGCTGAAGGACAACTTTTAAAAAAATATATTAAGTTATGTGTAAAACACAAAGCTTTTGTGGACAAAACTTTTGCATAAAAAAACTAAAAAAAAAAAATGGCAGGCGCAACTTTCATCAATATGGATTTTATTCATTTGTCACTTGAAAACACAGTGAATTTGTCATTGTCAATACAGATATTTTGAAGATCACCCAAAAACATTCTAGTCAATCAATATAAACGGAAGCAATAATTCAAACAAAAAAATCAATCAGTCATATAAAACAGATATTAATACAGTAATTGGTACAAAACTGAAAGAAATCAGAATACCTATTTCAATTTGTAATAATTATGAGATTTGCACAGGAACAAAATATCTGGTTTTTATATAAACCAAAGTACAATATTTTTATTTTAGATTGAGGGGCTTGGATTTCTTCTAGTTCAATTTTTGTAATGTATCATAATAGCAAACTAGCAGATACCATAAAACTGCAAATGAGGCAGCACACTTGTGCTGCTCACACAACTAATTAGTTGATCTTTATATTCTTAAACACAACGTTAAACATTTTTGTTCTTTGCTCTTTCCTATTTAATTGGAATATATTTCATTTGATGGTGCATCAAATATTTATTTCATAATCTCTTTTTATCTCCACAGTTATCCTAAACTCGTTTATGGATCATTACAATTGCAAATTTTGAATTTCAGTGTTTTTTTAATAAAATAAGGCTATGTAAAAAAAAATATTACAAGTAACTTTCTTTTTACATAAATGCATAAATGTGTGTATAGAATTTTGATTACAAAGAGGACACTTATTCTAATTGATATCTAGTTATTGAAAAAAACATTTTTTTGTTTACACCTACATTATATTTGCCTGGGTAGGTCTTATATTACAAGCAAAAAGTGATACTATCTTTTATTTTGGAGCAGATGTGTACTCTAAAGCCAATAGTGAGTCTTGCATTGCCAAGCATTTCAACTCTTACACATCACCGTTAAAGATATCAGAGAAAAACCTTTAACATGCAATTAAACATAGGTTTTGATTTCCAAATTCAATAATTAATAATCAGTATCAGAATATGGATTTGGATAAGATTCAGGGCTAAGATCAAGATAGATCATAGTCTATATATACTATTATCTGTAGTGTGACTTCATAAATAAATATTGTGATAAGAAAGGATATTTTAGATAAAATGTTTATAAATGAATGTTGTCTAGAAACTATTTGGGATAGAAGTTCTTTTTGGGGCATAACAAGTGATTTAAACAGAATTTTCAAATAAATTTATGGGGACAAGATAGATTTTTAAGATACTTTAAATAATGGTCAGTCATTTAACGAACATTAATTCTGCACTGATTTCAGACACATTATTTGTTAAATAGGATTGCACAACCATGGCTATAAAAATATCAATATAAATCATGATATGAATTTAAATCAGTGTCGAGAACAATATTAATATTGAAACTGATTGAAGTTTGGATTAGTATAATTGGAATTTATTGCACATATAAACAGAAGGAGCTGCAAAAGGCTATACATCGAATGCAGTATTATGGTAAACATATGTCGTATTAAAATTATTCCTTGCTAATAACTGTTAATACATTCAACTGTTGAAGTTTAATATATTAAAAAGAAATTGGACATATACTGAAAAATGTTGTCCTCCAGATGAGTGAAATAATTTATATCCTAGCCAGTAAAATGATTTGATAACTTAATTCAATTAAAACATGATAGAAAAGAATTAAAATATTTCTAATTTAATTCTTCACTCAAATAAGATGAGCTTCCATATCAATAGCTTTTAAGACTTCACTGCCGATTTCTTATCTACCAATGCAAGAAATTCAAAAACGAGTATTAGAATACAGCTTTTGGATATCAGTGTAGGAATAATAATTTCTCTTGATCCTGTGATGAAACAGCTCTTATTTATACATCATAAAGTTGAAAAAGAATTTCCTGTTAAGTAAGCTAAGTTTAGGTGTATTAAGTAAATTATTTTATAAACATTAAGTAAAATATCATTTCTTTAAATTGTGATTCCAGTTTACTAACAACTAAAAAGTGTGCTTAATACAATCCCAAAATTTTAACACCATATAGATTCATAGCTGTACTTATTATTAGTACATTTTATAGTACCTTTGAATGTAATGCAAAGATGGGTGCTGTGATAGCAATTAAGTAATTTATAAAATAAAAAATCTTCTAAAATATAAGCACATAATATTAAAATATTAATTTAAAAGAAAGGAATATGGTTAGGTTATATTATAGTATTTTCTATTTTATTGCTATAATTATTTAACCAGTATATTTTAATATCAACTGAATTGCAACAATTTTTGATAATATTGATAAAATAATATCAAGTAGTTTTTTTTTTTACATTCAATAGAATAAGTCAACTAGTGAAACACAAATGAAACAGCAATGAAAAAAATTTTAAAAAACTCTTTTATCCAATATAACTCAGTTCTGACTGTCAATGTTTCATGACAAGGGTTGCAACTTGTCCAGATTGAAAACTGATCACAATTTTATAAGCAACTAAGGCAAATTTTATCCCATAGGAAGTAGGAAGCAATTTTATGCCACATAATTTTTATTGTTCTATTAGGCATGAAATATAGAGGGATGCACTTGGGACTTAAAGAGATTCAGGGCAACTAGTGAAGAATCTCAATTTAAATACACTAAAACCCAGGCATAAATTGAATTTGATTTGCATGTTTAAATCCAATTTATACCTACACTAGTTCATGTGTACAACACTTGGATCTCACTTAAAATTTAACAGGCAGTGAGTCATTATTCTTCAATGAACTTTGCAATATAAAATGACAACAATCTACATGACCAGTGAATCATTAGAACTTTATTGTGCTTTGACTTTTTCAAAGTTTTTGCTTTCTATCTCAGTGGGGTTGGGTTGCAAAAAAAAATACCATAATATGCACATACCTCTATAGCTTCTATATGTGGTAAAATGATGAAAATTGAACTTAAGTAGAATAAAAAATTTATGTCCAAATTTTTGTTTTGCATTATCAATGTCAGTAGAGGTTTGCCCTATAATGACCTTACTATCATTATTACTACTGTCGTACTACCTCTGATGGAATTATTAATCACCAATTCTACATTTAGGTTCCCAAGAAAGATGACTTTGAGAGATGAAATAATTGGATTGGTAAACTTTTTGATGCCACAGTAGTAGTAAAAGTGATTTGTTTTACTAATTTTGGTACAAAACACTAAAAATTTTTGTATATCTAGACTCAATTGTGAAAATATAACATTAATAGAAGTAATTATTATAATATACTTAATAGTAGATCTTAAAAATTTAAAAGAGATAATACACATACATTTAATCTGCGTTCACATTTTATATTGAATTGTGAACTTCGAAAATCAACACCGAAAAAATACTGAGTATACTTTTTATCGAGAAATATTTTAATAGTTGTTACGCTTACCCACCACTGCTGCTCTGAAGATAATCTTCTTCCTGATATCACATGGCCCTGTACGGTCCTTGAGATTTTAAATACTGTATTACTAATGATGGCCCAGAAGACACAACTTCTGGTGGTATGGCAGTTAAAGGACAATTTTCAATGCTCATAATTTGCAATCCAACACATAATGCCAATTCAAAAGGTAGATTGCACAAATTAGGATTATCATTCAAATACAGCGATTCTAGATTTTCCAAAGTGCCAATCTCCTCTGGAAGATACTGTAAGTTATTTTCGCCAACACTTAAATAAGTTAAATTGGTCAAGTGACCAATAGAACGTGGCAAAGCTGTCAATTGATTAGATTGTACAATCAGTTTCTGCAATTCATGTAGAAATCCAATTTCATTAGGCAATACTTCAAGTTTATTCTCTTCTAAGTCCAGGACACGCAGCTTCCTTAAATTTCCAATACTGGGCGGTACTCTTTTCAATAAATTATTCGATAATATTAAAACTTCTAAATTTTGGAGACATTGGATGTCATCAGGAAGCTTAGTTAGCTGATTTGTGCCAAGATTGAGTTCCACCATATTTGTCCATGTACCAATATCGAGAGGTAGAGATGTCAGAAGATTTTCTTTCATATTGAGCTTAGTTAAGTTTTTGGCCCTTGAAAAAATACCATATGGTATTTTGTCGATTTGATTATGTTCCAAATTAATTGAATATACATTGGTAAATTGAGCTGGTCCGCCAGATGGGTAGCTCATGAAAGAGTTACGTGACAATGTTATACTTGTTAGTTCATTTAAACTGGACAGTAAACCATCAGGCAAATGAGATATGGAATTTCCTTCTACATTAAACTCATCCATATGCTTACAGTTACTCAATGTAGGTGGAATAGCAGTCAGGCGATTATATCTAAGACCCAGTCTTGTAAGAGCTTGTAAATTGCCGATCGTCTCAGGAATATCCAATAAATCATTATGTTGTAAGTCAAGCGTAGATAAATTAATACAATTCCCAATTTCTTGTGGCAAATGTTCTAAATGATTGTGTGAGACATCAAATGTTACCAGGTTAATAAGTTTACCTATCCCAGATGATAATTCCTTGATTTTATTTTCTCTCAAACTGAGCATGGTCAAATTAGTTAAATTAGCAATACCATCACCAACTATTCTTATACGATTGAAACGTAAAAAAAGAGTAGTAAGAGATGTAAGCCGATACACTACTTCAGGAATATCGCTCAATTTATTGTGTCGTAAGTCTAGTACTTTCAAACATTTTAAATTCACAAGTGAATCAGGCAAGCTAGTCAATGAGTTCTCGTTTAATGCTAAAGTTTGCAGATTTGTTAAGCAACCAAATTCAGATGGCAGAGCAGCTAGCTTATTCCCATATAAGTAAAACTCTACAAGATGTGTTAAATCTCTCACATTAGGAGGCAGAGATGTGATAGAACATTTACTTAAATCGAGACGTTTCACACCTTCTTCTCTGCATCTAACAAATTCCTTTATTACATCTAAATCAGCTTGTATTGGTTTATTTTTCTTAGCTGTAGGCTTAGGTTTATTGGATTCAGGATGTTTAACAGTTACTACCTTCGGACGAGCTCCTTCTGTATTAGTTAAAGAAGCAGTAGACAGCTTTTTTTCACGCATACTGTGGTATTTCTCTCGAGGGCTCACAGTACCAATAGCATCAAGTGCCTCAGTATTATCTCTAGCTGAATTATCTAAATTACCAGAATTCATACCGTATACCAAATGCAATACAATATTACGTATTTATATGAAAATTAACACAAGTTATTTGACAGGATTTGTCATCTCTCAAGACAATCAATATTTCATTTTCACTCTGATGTAATGTTTAAGTAAGAAACATGAACACACACACTTTCTTTTATATAGTAGAATAAGTAGTACCCTTTGTATTTTTCAAACGCTTTTTCATAAAATAATTACAACTTATACGACGAAACACAAATTAATGTAGCCATACCATATTCACGGTAGTCTATGAACCATACGAAGCAACCAGAACTAATCACAGAGTAACTTTTTTGTGCATATCGGACCAACTAATTCCAATTTAACAATTTAAAAATAACTAAACACCAGAAGGGCCAAGAACGACCGATTTTTGAAAGACCAATCAGATTTCTAAAACCTAATTCTTTTATTCTTTTAATATCTAGCTTATATTTATAGGAAATTAAATCTTAAATACCGAGTTTTCTTTCTTTTTTATATCCATAAAATAGAAAGAGAAAGGTTGTTTTCATCACCTGTTAAGTGCGCTAGCTTACTGATTATCCGTGGATTATAAGACTGTTTTAGTTTTTATTTGTATTCACATAAGAGAATCCTAAAATAGTAACTATTTAAAACAGCCACCACGAAAGATTAATGGGTATTACAGGTAAACGAAGCGCTAACATAGTTTTGTAAACAGTGATAGTTAATCCTCCAGGGGCCGAGCTGGAATTATTAAACACAAATGAAATTAATAAAAAATTAGTTAAATTATGTGAAATTGCTAATGTTAGTAAAAGCTCTCAAAATGCCATCAACAGTTGATGTTAATCTACACAAAAATGCAATATTTTTTTCTATAAATATTTTTAGAACGTTAACTGTATCGTAGTGTACTGGTGGAAACCTCACTACCAAACCCAATTTGTTAAAAGGATTTATAATAAATATTTGTCTGTACGTTTGTTGTTGAATAATATAAAACTCATGAGGTGTCTTGGTATAGTTGGTTGGAACTAAGTTCCTTTCGGAACATGTAAATATATTATATTTTATGAATGGAATAATTATACTTCTGGAATGAAGTTTTCTGGAATGTTCTAAAAAGTTCCAAAATGTGTGCAACTATTAAAATCAATGTGGAATGTTCTAGAAAGTTCTAAAATGATTATGAAATGAATTAATTCTCTAACTCATAAGGACTTCTAAAATTTTCTAGATTTTGCTAATATATTCTAGAACGATCTACTATCATTAAAAAAATTTATAAAGATCCAGAGTGGTCTGTTACTATCAGAGATAATCTTAAAAGTTCTTTTAAAAAATTCTAAAATGTTCTTTAACATTCCAGAACGATCGAGAACATTAAAAAATAATCTAAAAATTCTTAAAAAGTTTAAGATAAACTGTCATTGTTGGGAAGAACCTTGGATGTTCTGGTGATAGAAATTTCGAAGT
Source organism: Eumeta japonica (assembly GCA_005406025.1). NCBI lineage: Eukaryota > Metazoa > Arthropoda > Insecta > Lepidoptera > Psychidae > Eumeta > Eumeta japonica. Next base: position 183,162 of record BGZK01001009.1, read on the forward strand.
ATGATTGAGTATAAACCACAATTCAAAAAGTTTTAATCAGTTTGATTATATTTGCAATTGAGAGAAGATCAATTGAAATTGAGAGTGAATGGTAATTAATCAAATTCAAGCGATTTTGACAAGTGAAAAGAATAAACTACCTAAATATTTTAGTGTTCTGGTATTAGAAATTTCGATGTATTATGATATATGAACCGAAATTCAGTGATTTTGTTAGTGTCATCAAAACAACGATCAAGAGATTAATTTTGTATTACTTTATTATATTACATACACACAATGCTTAAAAAAGTATTTATAAAGCCTCAAGTGGATTCAAAAAGAAGAAAAGTAGCACGACAAACTGAAACAGAAAAACAATGAGAAAAACGGCCTTCAAATATTTGTAAAGGAGTTAAAAGAATTAGAGAAAAATTAATTGAAGTAGAAAGAACACATATTAACGAAGAAGGCTATCCCCAATGAGAACTCTTATAAATTGTCAATCTGTTTATCAACGTGAAGTAGAAAATAGAAGAAGTAAAGAAAGAATGGCTACATTACGCAAAGACATTAGCTGTAACAATTAAAATTGAGAATTTAGAACTTCAGGAGTTCCATTATGATTGCAAAAAAACAATACAGTGAACATCCAAATATTGTTATCAGAAAAATGAATACGATATGAGAGTATTGTGATGCGAGGAAATGTAAAGGCAAAACTACTGGTTTGTGCTGCTCGAACGCTAAAGTCAATTTACCAGCATTAGATAAACCAACACAACCATTACTCGCATATATGAGTGGAAAAACACCAGATTCCAATCATTTTCTACAAAATATACGTCGATACAGCTATTATTTTCAAATGATTGGGAGCTTCATTAATATGTCACGAAGAAAATTTCAACCCGGTTTTCATGGTTCAAGGCCAAATTTATCACTGAGTAGGCTTACTTCTGCCGACGTCCAATGAAACTCCAAAATTTCTTCAAGTGTAAGTACACATGAACGTTGATCTTACATTCAGAGGTCACAACGAGATATTATTAAAAAATGACAGCATCTACTATAAGATCTGATCAACTAATATGTTTATATATATGTTTCAACAATAGTCTATATAATGATCAATAGATATCTTTAAAACTTCTCTGGACCAAATGGTTGGCAGATAATTATAAAATTGTCATTCGAGCAGATAAAAGACCAGCCGATCAACACGAAGGAGGGTTGAATGCACCTCAAACGAACGAAGTTGCCGTAATAATTGTTGATAACGAATATAGTCGTCGTGATATTATTATTCAATGCCGAAGTAATAAATTGCAACGTATTTCTAAAACACATCGTAGTTATGATGCACTACAGTATCAGCAAATTTTTTAGCAAGGTGATAATGGTTGTTACTTCAATATTCAACAAATCGACCCAGCTACAGATGTTGAAACTAACAAAAAAGTATTAGCTATGCAATTTTATGCTTTTGTTTCCCTCTTGCGACGAGGAGGTAAAAATGTCTATCCTGCACCTTCGCGCCCGTACGCGTGGGTAGTGTGGGACTGAAACCCACTAAAAATTCCTCCTGAAAGTGAAGTAATTGGGTCGGCTATGCTATTTAGTCGGTCGAGACAGTCAGACGACTTTGATAGCTTCACCGAGTGCGGCCGGACGGCATGCGAGTGCCGACGGCGCGTGACATGCGCTATGGACGACGCCTGGTGGAAGTCGTCTCGGCATAGGATGTCGCAGGAAACCGTCACGGGTCGGTTCCCTTCCTCCTGCCCGACCGGAGGCGGTTAGCGGCGGCCGGGTGGAGTAAGGGCTTAGGTCGATGACCTGACTAACGGATAGACCTACTCTAAGTCAGTCATGCGTGTCGTTGACGTCATTGCTTTCAACTGCCGCTGTAAGAGCGTCAGGTGGATCGGTAAGTACGTTTCGTGGCCTACGGATAAGGTGGGTGGGATGCGGCGGTTGATAGTCAACCGCCGCGCGTAGGAGCGCATTGGGATGTGATCCCGCGATGTCGAAGAATCGCTTCGATGCGTCCTTCATATATTTGGAAATAGTGGGGAGTTCTAAGTCCCTATGGAGAATTGAATTACGAACACACCAATGTGCATCCGTTGCGGCTCTACAGAATTTATTCTGTATTACCTGTAGTCTATGTAGTGCTTTCGGAGCGGCGTGAGCGAAGACGGAGACGCGTATGTCATCACCGTCTTAATGCATTTTGTATATGGTACGTTTATTACGTCTAGATAGTTTACTTTTCTACCGAGCACGGCCCCGAGCCTTGCTTTGTAGAGTGCAGTATTTCTAACACGCTCGATATGATCTCGGAAGTGTAGATTTTATCGAGCGTGACTCCTAAGTATTTGTAGTTCCGTTGCCACGGAATGATCGCATCCAACATTTTAAGATTGGGAGTGTTTTGTCGACAATGAGTCGACTCTAATCTTACCATACTTGAATTGTATGGCTGCTGATTTGTCGGGGTTTACTTCTATCCTCCACTTCCGGAACCATTGACCTAGCTCGTCAATGGCCCTCTGGAGGGAGGAGGGTGAATCGTGCTCCTATTCCTATTTCCGTAAAAGAGCGCGGTATCGTCCGCGAATAACGCGAGTTGGACGCCAGACGACGACGGTCGCGGTACATCGTTTGTGTACGCGGAGTACAGCAGAGGAGAGAGGTGGAGCCTTGAGGAACTCCTGCTCTGATAAGACGTCTTGTCGAGTGAGTGCGCTCATGCCTAAATGTGAAATGTCTGTTTGCTAAATAATTTTGAATAGTGATTATGAGGCGATCTGGTATTTGGAGAGAATATAACTTATAAATCAGACCTGCGTGCCATACCCTATCGAAGGCCTTGGCTACATCAAAGACAGCTACGGTGCTACGTTCGGTTTCAAAGCCCTCCGAGACATACTCTACTAAGCGGAGGACTTGCTGTGGACAAGAATGGGCTGGGCGAAAGCCGAACTGTTCATCTATGATAAGGCCTTTCCCTAGGAGGTGATCGCTAAGGCGAGTTTTGAGAATTTTTCGAATAGTTTGCCCAGACCGCTCAGGAGGCTGATCGGTCTGTAGCTGGCAGGAGGTCGCGTGGTTTCCCTGGCTTGTGGATGCCTATAACCTCCGCCTCCTTCCAGGCAGGAGGAAAATAGCAATTTTTATGCACGCGTTAAAAATCGCGACCAGTAAGCTTAACAACGGTATAGAAAAGCATTTGATTGCTTTATTACTAATACCATCGAGGCCCGGTGCCTTTCTGGTATTAAGTGATTTCACTAGCGTTTGGACTTCGCTGAGTGAGACGGGAGCCAGATCGTCTTTGGGTTCGAGGAAGTTTTGGAGAACCTCTTCCTCGATGCGACTGATATGAGCGATGTCGTGCGGAGGCGTGAGAGCATTGAGTCTCTATAGAGTCTGCAAGGCACTCTGCTATCTCCGCGTCGTCTATGGCCTCTGAATTATCAGGTTTTTTGAGTGGGGGTATAGGGGTATATCCCTCGGTTTTGAGCGCTTTGGTAACTGCCCAAAACGCTTTGTGGGATGGTTTGATTTCCTCCATGAGGTCGCTCCAACTCTCATTTCGGAATTCCCGAACGCGAGCTTTCACTTCGCGTTGGAGAGCTCGCGCTCTGGATCTGTACTCGGGAGTGGGATATGCGCTCGCGCGGCGCAAAGCTGCGTTTTTTGCTCTTATCAATTCGAGAATATCGGGCGGAAACTTCCGGCGATCCGAGGATGCCGGAACCTCCCGCTCGCTCTCCTCGACCACTGTCCTGACGTGGTTGGTAAGAGCACCTATGGCAAGGTCAATCTCGTCTGTAGACGCGATGTCATTGGAATGCTATTGAGGTTTGGAGTGTCGATTTTCTCAAGCGCGGTCGACACTCTTTTCAATTAGTAATTTTGCGGAAGGGAATAGGCCTCCCGCCGTCGGGAGGTCCCATTTTTAATATAACCGGTCGGTGGTCAGACGTGAGACCGTGTATTGTCTCAATACTATTGAAATTAAGTGCAACTCCTTTAGTGAGTGCGATATCTATCGTCGAGGGTCTATGTGTGACGACATGGGGAAAACATGTCGACGTAGAGGCGCGATGATTCCGAAGTCTAGTCTGTCCTCGAGTTCGTCGAGTTTAATTCCGTTATAATTGTTAGATGGGCAGCCCCATCTTATGTTTTACAATTGAAATCACCGAAGAGGATGACGGCATCCCCTAAGGCAAAGAGGGCTCTTAGGTCGCGCCAGCAACCGTTTTGGAGACGGGAGATAGACCGAGACTATGACGAGTGTACTATGGCCCGTCATAGCGAGTCTACAACCCGTGGCTTCCATATTTGTAAGTGGAGGAATATTAATAGGGCCGCAATGTAGGGAGCGTCTGTAGTACAGAGCGGTACCCTCCTTACTATGTCCTGTCCGTTCGTAGTTGGACATAGCCTGCGATGCTGCAGGCTTTAGGCCTATTCGGTTTAAGATATGTTTCTTGTACGAGAGCGATATCGATGCTGTTCTCCGACATACATTTTTTTAACTCTAAAACGTTCGAAGTTAGACCGCAAGCGTTAAATGATAATAATCTAATGTTTTTTGGTTTGAGGCGCCCAACTGAGGGAGGAAAGCTACTACACCCGGGTGCAGACATTTATATAGACTCTAATTTAACCATCAGGTGATGCTATCTGACGAGAACCATGAGTTTCTCTTCGACGTTACTGCACGCTCGGAAATCTCGGGCGAATTCCGAAATCTCTGAGCTCTTAACGGCGCGAAGGATGGACATCACCGTTTGGATGTCGTCTCCAAACGATGTCGTGCCCGCGGTCGCGGAAGCGGGGAGCGACACGGGTGGCTCGCGGCGGACAGCTTCTCCAGACGGTCCCGGAGCGGCCCTCGGTGGCAGCGTGGGCTTTGGTTTACCCCACGGGTTGGAGACGGGGCGAGAGGCGGCAGCCGGGGGGGTTGGTTTGTTTCCCGCAAGATCGGGGAAGTTATTTAGATCCCGAGGTGGAGCTACGGGCCTACTTTTAGGCCTATTGGGATTAGGCCTATTATAAGAGATAAATTTAGGGGCTTTCGGACATCCCTATAGTTGGCCGTATGCTGCTGGAGACAATTCACGCAGGAGGGTTTCTCTCCTGACTCACGAGTACGCGGGCACTCTCTGGTCCAATGTGGGACCAAACATTTCACGCAGCGCGGGTCCGCATGACAGTTGGCGGCCGCGTGGCCGTACAACTGGCAGCGGTGGCACTGCCCTGGACCTCCTTTCTTGTGGGGCCTCTACTCGGATACCCGAGAGGCCACACACCATGTTCAGATTATTGAATATATTCTTGGCTTCCTCGGTCCTGGGAAGGACGGCGAGAACTAGCCATAATGGTGAGCCGTCTCTGCGGCAAAGTCTGTGCACCGAGTGCACAGGGAAGCCCTGGCCGCAGAGGTCGGCTTGGATTTCGTCTACCGGGAAGTCGGTAGGAATGCCGCGGATAACGGCCTTTAGTTTACGCTCCTCCTCGAGGGCGTACGTGTGAAATTGGACTTTGAAGTCCACGAGATATTTATTGAGACTGCGGAAAGTCTCAACGTCTGGGCAGTGAATTTTAATGCCGTCGTCGGCGGTGCGGACGGCTTTACTGTAGTTTCCGTATAGTTCTCCAAATATCCGCAGACTGCACCCGTCTGCGGATATTTGGAGGAAGTTAGCGCCTTTGCGCAAAAAAATGGGTGGAGGCAGCAATTTTATGCTTGTCGAATTATGATTAGAAATGGTGAATATAACCATATTTAAATTGTCGACGGTTGTTTCAACAGCTTATTGTAGATATGTATGCTAAATTTGAGACGGAAAAATTAGAATTTATTTGTCTTAATCAACGAAAGTTAAGTTCGGATGAATACATCCATTTAAGAGATGCAATGATAAATGATGGAAACGTCAATAAGTTGGGAAAATTGGTCATCTTGTCATCTACGTTTACTGGAAGTTTGCTGCATGAATATCCTCAAGATGCGATAATTTATGTCAGAAAACACGGCTGACCAGATTTATTTATATCATTTACATGTAATTCTTCATGGGTGGAAATCAAAGAAAACTTACAATATGGAATACAGCCAGCGATCGACATGATATTGTTGCCCAAGTTTTTCAATAAAAACAAATTAAATTTACTGACGACATCGTGAAAAATAAGATATTTAGTACTGTTATTTGCTGGATGTTTTCAATTGAGTGACTCAAACGAGGACCGCTACATTCTCACTTAATTTGATTTCAAAATAAAATTCAACCGAATCAATTAGATGATATCATCGAAGCTGAGTTTCCAAGCCCGGAAGATCTTTATTGTACAGATCTTTATCCTGATTTTTATAGTATAATCGTAAAAAACATGGTTCATAGCCCGTATGGCGAACTAAATAGAAGTTACCCGTGCATGAAAAATGAAAAATGTACGAAATGTTATCCGAAGCCGTTTTTGAACGAAACAGTCACGGGCGAAGACGAATATCCGAAGTACAGACGTCGATCACCAGAACAAGGCGGATTTACAGCTAAAATTAAAATATGAGGCAATGAAGAAATTCAAGTTAACAGTGAATGGGTGGTTCCATACAATCCACTTTTATTTAAAATTTTCAGTGCTCATATCAGTGTTGCATAGTGCAGTTCTGTAAAATCGATAAAGTATGTATGCAAATATATTAATAAAGGCTGTTTTTACGATAACCAAAGAAAACCAGCATGATGAGATATTACAGTATCAAATGGGTCGTTACATTAATACCAACGAAGCGATTTGGCGAATTTTAAGTTATTTAGAATACGTGATCGAGATCCGCCAGTTCTTTATTTATCCGTCCACTTAGGAAATGGACAACGTGTATTTTTCACTACAGAAACGGCACAAAAAGTTGCGACAGAACCACCAACACGAACAACTTTAACAGCCTTTTTGAATCATCTCAGAAAGATTAATTTGCTAAGACTTTACTTTACTCAGAAGTACCAAGCTATTTTTATACATGGGATAGAAAAAGTAAACAATTTAATCCTTGAAAACGTGGAATGCCAGTAGAAGGACATGATGGAGTATTCAAGAGTAACACAATAGGACGAATCTACACAGTGCATCCAAAAAACGCTGAATGTTTCTATCTACGTTTATTACTTCACACTATTCGTGGTTCAAAGTGTTTTGAAAATTTAAAAACTGAATAGTTACATTTGTGAGACATATCGTGAAGCTGTGAAGCATGTTAAAGATTGGGTCTACTAGAAAACGATAATCGTTGGGAGTTAGCTATGAATAAAACAGCTCAAACGGCAACAGCAAATCAAATTCGTGAGCTATTCGCAATTATATTAACGATATGTAATCCTTCCAATCCAAATCGACTATGGCTCAAATATCGATAATATATGAGCGATGACAACTTGACTGAACTACTACAACAAAACTCGGACTTAGAAATTAATTTGAACGAAGAATTTTTTAACAAAGCTTTGATATAGATAGAAAATAAATGTTTATCAATATCTAACAAAATGTTAATACAACTGGGTGTTCAGTCTCCTAAACGAAGTCCTCTAACATCATTTCGATGCTAGGAATAGTGAATTTTTAAGAGAAAAAAATTGTAATATCGACGAATTGAGGCTTTATTTCCAACACAACAAACCTTTATTTATTGACAGTCAAAAACAAGCATATCATATAATAATGGATTATTTAAAAAAATAGCAAGGTGGTGTAATATTTTTAGACGCACCTGGCGGCACATGTAAAACATTTTTGATAAATTTAATTCCAGCTGAAATACGTGCAAATAAAGAAATTATTCTCGCCCTGATATTATCTGGGATAGTGGCAACACTTATAGATGGTGGAAACATAGTGCATTCTGCCAGTTCAGTTCGCTCGCCCGCCCCGAACGGACGCTACCGCGTGCCCGCTCCCAGCGCTCTAACTAAGCTATTCGCTTTTTGTGCAGATCGCCGCCCCGCAACCCTCCCGGCCCTGCCGATCGAGAGTCCGCTGCGTCGCCGGCCGCCAGGCTCCACAACTAATAATAATTTATTATTTCAGGTTTTTAACACGCTAAATTTTTGAAAGCTTTTAATTAAGCTTTCACAAATAAAGCGACATTATCGAAAACCCTTAAGGTCAAATCACTGGCTACCTTACGGTGTCAACGAGGTGATTTGCAGCGAGCCGGGCGCTGGCCTTTCCCCTTCAGGGAACGGCAAACCCGGATGGACCTGGGACCACCGGCCTTGGAGGGTGCTCCTCGCCGATACCAGGTGTCGCCCGCCCACCCTCCATCATCCCTCACTCCATCCTCCGTATCCCGTTTGCTAGGTCTATAGCAGACCTAGCTCGGATACGGAGCTATTAGGGCCGCTAGGTCAAAACCCGCGCGCCCCTTATTTCGAATTTAAATACCTCAATATTAAAAAAGACTTACTAGACGACATACCGCGCAAACATAGCTGAGCATCCCATTGTATGTTCGCATACCTGCCCATCGAGCTCCGAGAATTCGGCCGGCCGACCCGCTTCGTCTATTGTTCGCCCCGACGAACAATAGACGGTTAATTAGACACCTGCGCGACAGCCGGCAACTGTACGATCAAACGCGTACGGTATCACTCAAGTATATATACCGTTAGCGTTATTACACCTGTATTAACGCTATACAACGCTTAAACATAAATATTAATTTAAAATTAGCCTACCATGGACTAAGATTCCCCCTGCTCCCCTGGGGCGGGAGGGTCTGGCCCCAAAACTCCCATCACGTTAGATTTCATACAACCGGTCCTAACCAAAGCGCTGTCCGAAATAGGATACGAAGCGCCTCAGGACGTAGTAAAAAAACTAATCGCGAGAGTGACCCCCGTCTCGAGCCGCGCCTCGAGCCGCACAACATCACCAATGGAGACGAATAAAAATAAAAATAAACGCCAGGCGAGCTCATCGTCCGACGAAGGAGCGACGTGCTCCGACAGCACAGTCGTCGGTTCGGACAGCGAGTCCGAAAACAGTAACACCTCATTTACCCTTGTAGAGGGTAAAAATAAACGAGCGCTAAGAAAAGCGCTCAAAAAAAGCGAAGATGGCTCGCGACCAGCCGGAGATGGACATAGACCCATCATCGGCGCCCACATCCCGTGCAAATGATGCAAAGCTCTCCCCCGCCGCGGTCCAACAGACTCAGACTACGAGTACCGCCCCAGTTGAGTCAACCCGAAATCCAGTCTCCGCTTCCACGCAGGCGGTGACCGCCAAAACCGCTCCTAGGACGGGTGCCAAGCCCACCGCACCTCCTAGGCCTAAACTGCCTCCACCCATTTTCTTGCGCAAAGGCGCTAATTTCCTCCAAATATCCGCAGACTGCACCCGTCTGCGGATAAACTACAGTAAAGCCGTCCGCACCGCCGACGACGGCATTAAAATTCACTGCCCAGACGTTGAGACTTTCCGCAGTCTCAATAAATATCTCGTGGACTTCAAAGTCCAATTTCACACGTGCGCCCTCGAGGAGGAGCGTAAACTAAAGGCCGTTATCCGCAGCATTCCTACCGACTTCCCGGTAGACGAAATCCAAGCCGACCTCTGCGGCCAGGGCTTCCCTGTGCACTCGGTGCACAGACTTTGCCGCAGAGACGGCTCACCATTATGACTAGTTCTCGCCGTCCTTCCCAGGACCGAGGAAGCCAAGAATATATTCAATAATCTGAACATGGTGTGTGGCCTCTCGGGTTATCCGAGTTGAGGCCCCGCACAAGAAAGGAGGTCCAGGGCAGTGCCACCGCTGCCAGTTGTACGGCCACGCGGCCGCCAACTGTAATGCGGACCCGCGCTGCGTGAAATGTTTGGTCCCACATTGGACCAGAGAGTGCCTGCGTACTCGTGAGTCAGGAGAGAAACCCTCCTGCATGAATTGTCTCCAGCAGCATAAGTGCAACTATAGGAGATGTTCGAAAGCCCCTAAATTTATTTCTTATAATAGGCCTAATCCCAATAGGCCTAAAAGTAGGCCCGTAGTTCCGCCTAGGGATCTAAATAACTTCCCCGATCTTGCGGGAAACAAACCAACCCCCCCGGCTGCCGCCTCTCGCCCCGCCTCCAACCCGTGGGGTAAACCAAAGCCCACGCTGCCACCGAGGGCCGCTCCGGGACCGTCCGGAGAAGCTGTCCGCCGCGAGCCACCCGTGTCGCTTCCCGCTTCCGCGACCGCGGGCACCTCATCGTTTGGAGACGACATCCAAACGGTGATGTCCATCCTTCGCGCCGTTAAGAGCTCAGAGATTTCGGAATTCGCCCGAGATTTCCGAGCGTGCAGTAACGTCGAAGAGAAACTCATGGTTCTCGTCAGATACCATCACCTGATGGTTAAATTAGAGTCCATATAAATGTCTGGACCCGGGTGTAGTAGCTTTCCTCCCTCAGTTGGGCGCCTTAAACCAAAAAATATTAGATTATTATCATTCAACGCTTGCGGTCTAACTTCGAACGTTTTAGAGTTAAAAAAATGTATGTCGGAGAACAGCATCGATATGGCTCTCGTACAAGAAACATATCTTAAACCAAATAGGCCTAAAGCCTGCAGCATCGCAGGCTATGTCCGACTACGAACGGACAGGACATCAGTAGTAAGGGGAGTACCGCTCTGTACTACAGACGCTCCCTACATTGCGGCCCTATTAATATTTTTCCACTTACAAATATGGAAGCCACGGGTTGTAGACTCGCTATGACGGGCCATAGTACACTCGTCATAGTCTCGGTCTATCTCCCGTCTCCAAAACGGTTGCTCCGGCGCGACCTAAAAGCCCTCTTTGCCTTAAGGGATGCCGTCATCCTCTTCGGTGATTTCAATTATAAAAACATAAGATGGGGCTGCCTATCTAACAATTATAACGGAATTAAACTCGACGAACTCGAGGACAGACTAGACTTCGGAATCATCGCGCCCTCTACGTCGACATGTTTTCCCATGTCGTCACACATAGACCCTCGACGATAGATATCGCACTCACTAAAGGAGTTGCACTCAACAATACACGGTCTCACGTCTGACCACCGGCCGGTTATATTAAAATGGGACCTCCCGACGGCGGGAGGCCTATTCCATCCGTAAAATTACTAATTGGAAAAGAGTGTCGACCGCGCTTGAGAAAATCGACACTCCAAACCTCAACAGCATTCCCAATGACATCGCGTCTACAGACGAGATTGACTTTGCCATAGGTGCTCTTACCAACCACGTCAGGACAGTGGTCGAGGAGAGCGAGCGGGAGGTTCCGGCATCCTCGGATCGCCGGAAGTTTCCGCCCGATATTCTCGAATTGATAAGAGCAAAAACGCAGCTTTGCGCGCGAGCGCATATCCCACTCCCGAGTACAGATCCAGAGCGCGAGCTCTCCAGCGCGAAGTGAAAGCTCGCGTTCGGGAATTCCGAAATGAGAGTTGGAGCGACCTCATGGAGGAAATTAAACCATCCCACAAAGCGTTTTGGGCAGTTACCAAAGCGCTCAAAACCGAGGGATATACCCTATACCCCACTCAAAACCTGATAATTCAGTGGCCATAGACGACGCGGAGATAGCAGAGTGCCTTGCAGACTTTATAGAGACTCAATGCTCTCACGCTTCCTCCGCACGACATCGCTCATATCAGTCGCATCGAGGAAGAGGTTCTCCAAAACCTCCCTCGAACCTAAAACGATCTGGCTCCCGTCTCACTCAGCGAAGTCCAAACGCTAGTGAAATCACTTAACACCAGAAAGGCACCGGGCCTCGATGGTATTAGTAATAAAGCAATCAAATGCTTTTCTATACCGTTGTTAAGCTTACTGGTCGCGATTTTTAACGCATGCATAAAAAATTGCTATTTTCCTCCTGCCTGGAAGGAGGCGGAGGTTATAGGCATCCACAAGCCAGGGAAACCACGCGACCTCCCTGCCAGCTACAGACCGATCAGCCTCCTGAGCGATCTGGGCAAACTTTTCGAGAAAATTCTCAAAACTCGCCTTAGCGATCACCTCCTAGGGAAAGACCTTATCATAGATGAACAGTTCGGCTTTCGCCCAGTCCATTCTTGTCCACAGCAAGTCCTCCGCTTAGTAGAGTATGTCTCGGAGGGCTTTGAAACCGAACGTAGCACCGTGGCTGTCTTCTTTGATGTAGCCAAGGCCTTCGATAGGGTATGGCACGCAGGTCTGATTTATAAGTTATATTCCCTCCAAGTACCAGATCGCCTCATAATCACTATTCAAAATTATTTAGCAAACAGACATTTCACATTTAGGCATGAGCGCACTCACTCGACAAGACGTCTTATCAGAGCAGGAGTTCCTCAAGGTTCCACCCTCTCTGCTGTACTCCACACAAACGATACCGCGACCGTCGTCGTCTGGCGTCCAACTCGCGTTATTCGCGGACGATACCGCGCTCTTTACGGAAGTAGGAATAGGAGCACCTTCACCCTCCTCCCTCCAGGGTCATTGACGAGCTAGGTCAATGGTTCCGGAAGTGGAGGATAGAAGTAAACCCGACAAATCAGCAGCCATACAATTCAAATATGGTAAGATTAGAGTCGACTCATTGTCGACAAAAACACCCAATCTTAAAATGTTGGATGCGAACATTCCGTGGCAACGGAACTACAAATACTTAGGAGTCACGCTCGATAAAAATCTACACTTCCGAGATCATATCGAGCGTGTTAGAAATACTGCACTTTTCTACAAAGCAAGGCTCGGGGCCATGCTCGGTAGAAAAAGTAAACTATCTAGACGTAATAAACGTACCATATACAAAATGTGCATTAGGACGGTGATGACATACGCGTCTCCCGTCTTCGCTCACGCCGCTCCGAAAGCACTACATAGACTACAGGTAATACAGAATAAATTCTGTAGAGCCGCAACGGATGCACATTGGTGTGTTCGTAATTCAATTCTCCATAGGGACTTAGAACTCCCCACTATTTCCAAATATATGAAGGACGCATCGAAGCGATTCTTCGACATCGCGGGATCACATCCCAATGCGCTCCTTCGCGGGGGTTGACTATCAACCGCCGCATCCCACCCACCTTATCCGTAGGCCACGAAACGTACCGATCCACCTGACGCTCTTACAGCGGCAGTTGAAAGCCTTAATGACGTCAACGACGCATGACTGACTTAGAGTAGGTCTATCCGTTAGTCAGGTCATCGACCTAAGCTCCTTACTCCACCCGGCCGCCGCTAACCGCCTCCGACCGGGAGGAAGGAACCGACGGTTTCCTGCGACATCCTATGCCGAGACGACTTCCTCCAGGCGTCGTCCATAGCGCATGCACGGCACTCGCATGTGCCGTCCGGCCGCACTCGGTAAAGCTATCAAAGTTGTCTGACTTGTCATCCGACTCGTCTCGACCGACTAAATAGCATAGCCGACCCAATTACTTCACTTTCAGGAGGATTTTTAGTGAGTTTCAGTCCCACAATACCCACGCATACGGGCGCGAGGGTGCAGGATAGACATTTTTACCTCCTCCGCGAGGGAAACAAAAAAAATGCATTCTGGTTTAAAATTACCATTAAATATAGCTGATTATGAATTCCCGGTATGTGATATCACAAAATCATCAGCACATGGACAAACATTGAAACAGTGCAAAGCCATTATATGGAACGAAAGCACAATGGCCCATAGAAAATCACTAAAAGCACTCAATAGAACACTTCAAGATTTACGCGACAATACGAATATAATGGGAGGTGTATTGTTCATGTTGTCAGGCGATTTTTGTCAAACGTTACCTTTCATTTCGAAATCAACGCCGGCGAATGAAATTAACGCTTGCTTATAGAAGTCGGTCATCTGGGAACACGTAAAAATATTTAAGTTAATAACGAAAATGAGGGCGCAAATTTCAGGAGTTTAAGAGGCACAAGAATTTACTGAAAAACATTTACAAATAGGAGAGGGCATCTATCCAATAGACGAAAATACTGGCCAAATCACATTAACGAATGAGTTATGTAATGTTGTTGAAACACCAGAATAACTTTTATTTGAAGTATGTTATGTATTGCTGAAAATTATACCAATTCTGAATGGTTATGCAAACGAATTATTCTAGCCACGAAGAACAACATTGTCAACGACATCAACATCATTCAGGAAATGATTCCAGGAGAAGAGAAAATCTACATATCAATAGATACAATGACTGATGAACATGAAAGTATCAATTTCCCTACTGAATTTTTAAATTCATTAAATGTTCCAGGAATGCCATTACACTGTCTTAAGTTAAAAGTTGGTTCACCAATTATTTTATTACAAAATCTGAACCCGCCGAAACTGTGTAATGGTACGAGCCTCTGCATCAAACATCTATAAAATAACATCATCGAAGCCAGTATAACTGGTAAAGAAAAAGGACAGATAGTATTTATGCCACGGATACCTTTAATATCGAATGGATTGCCCTTTACTTTTAAACGCTTACAATTCCCCGTGAAGTTGGCTTACAGCATGACTGTCAACAAAACACCGGGTCAAACATTTCAATACATACTGTGGCATTGACTTATAGGAACCATGCTTTTCACACGACCAATTATACGTCGCATGCTCACGAGTAGGATCACCTCGAAATTTGTTGATTTACAGTCCAGACAATAAAACTATAAATGTAGTCTATAAGCAAGGATTGTAAAAAGGAATTTAAAAAAATGTAATTAAAATAAAAAGTGTCAATGTATAATATATTATGTCTACGCATTTTTAATATGTAATATGTATAATAATAATATGTAAATAATTGTGTAAATAAAACATAAATTTTCCATTTACTAAGGTGTTTCTTATTTTAACCTATAATTATTTCAATTCGTTAATTAGTTAATTAATTTGATATACTCTACTTATGCCGTATTTTTAATAATCAGATAAATCTCTCAATATCTAAGATAGAAAACTATAATATCTACGTTAAAATATGGATCCTTAAATATTTTTTATACCATTAAACATGCGATGTATTTTAACCAGAGCAACGCCGAGTTTCGCTGCTAGAATTATTATAAGTGAGTAAATGCTAAGAAATATTTGTAAGTTGTAAATATACTTTTCATTTTATTGATTATTAAAATTCTAAAAAAATAATATAAGCCAATAGAGAAATCGAGTATACACCTCACACTGAGTCCTTAGACGATGAATGAAATCCCAGTCGTCTGCAGTGATATCACATCACATGAGGCACGAAATTTAAGAAGCAAATATTTGTATTTGTATATAATTCTTTATATTAATAAATCTCTCGTTTGCCTGTCTGTCTGCACATATGTGACTTTTTGAATTTTAAGAAAAAATCACCGATCCTGATGCAAAATAATGATTATGACCTCGATTTCGATAAAGAGTCTGTCTAGTCTGTCCAGGATAATCTCCGAAGCGACTGACAGATTTTCATCAAATATTGAACAAAAATAAATTACCAGCTGGAATAAAAAATAGGATACTTTCTTTTTGTATACATGATATATGTATATATCATATATGGTTAAAAATGTATAGACAGCGACATGTAGCGAAAACGAATTGAGAATGTTCAAGAATGATTCGATATGACGTACGACAAGTCTTGGCACGGTGATTATGTAGCGATCGATCATTTGAATATCGACGAAGATGTAACAAGGTTGACGATCGAAGACGTAAGGACGCGTGCATTTAGCTGCGTTTTGTTTCATTGTGTTACTCTTAAGTTATTGTAGATTAAATTAAATATTGATTGCAAATTATACTTAAGGGATGTCAGTGAGTCGGAAGAGGAAATTCTTGGATGGGCTTATCAATCATGATTCGACATATATATATATATATATAAATGCAGATACATGAAGCTGTACATTCGATATTTTTGTAAAATTTTGTCATAAATGTTTATCCCATAATGCCTCTATTATATAATTTGCATTTTTAAATATTTGTTCTGAATGTTTCTCGATAAAGTGTTTGTTTATTTGGTTGTCAAGTGAATACCCGAAAAGGCTGATAATCTATTTTATTTGAATTTTTCATAAGAATGGACTATCTTCAGTGAGTGTGTGTTTTGTTCGTTTTCTTTGGGTGATTAAGCCATTAATAGGACTACCGTAAAATTGGCCGTACATATATTGTATTCATGTATAGGAAGTTCCTGAAAAAGAAAATTAGTGTTTTTATTCGACTTCGGCTGCTTATTTGTAATATTGAATCGCATTATTGAATCGATTCTAAAAATTCAGTTATCAGTCGATATACCTACAAGATGAAGGAATTCATTCTATGTTCACACGGCCATAGACCATTGAAATAAAACTGATACGGTAATATTTATCATTAAGAAGTTTTATACCCAAATTTTATTATTTTTCAAAATACCTTGACCATAATTCACAGTTGTTATTTTTCGAATAACGTAAGAAACCTCATTTTTATTGTACGTCCCACGACACTAATATTTTATTTCTCTCTGTTATTTAGACATTAAAGTGTTCATTTTTTTAGATATTTTTCATACTAAAAGCATTAATTTTTTCAAACTCTAGTTCCTGAAAACGGAAAAGTAATTAGCACGTATAAATACGTAAGATTCGATAAAATGAATACAAAAAATCTATAGGAACGTATGTTAATTTTGGTAGTTGTTAGTGTATTAAATATTCGAGGTATCGCACTACTAGAAAAATATCACGGTTCATAAATTGTTCTTTGCAATCCAGACATTACATGAAAGTTGCGGTGATCGAGGAGGACGCTACTCTTTTTCCTATGCCGAGAGAACTATTAAAAAAACATCACATCCGAAAAGCACTTCAAGTTTCCTCACTGCCGGTGGTATAGAAAATATGGCCAATGCCGTTATTGATGGGTGATTATCGAAAAATGTTCACATTTACACGTTCACTTAAATGATTTGACTGATGGTTGCTTGATGGAAAAATCTTGTTCTTAGATTCATAAAAATGTATCAATATATTTTAGAATAATTCCATTAGTCAATTTCTCAAACCGATTACATACATTTTTCGTGATTGATAACTATGTATTAAAACTTACAGCAAAATGAACATGTAATATGCGTCTATATCAGTTTGTTAATCTGTAGTCACTAAGCATCACTAAGCATCTTTAGATAGCCTGTGGTCTTTGGATGTGTTGTGGATATTTATTTATAAAATATATATTTTCCTATAACAGTAGCTATCTAACAATTTACAAAATGGATAAAAGTAAGGAAAAAGAAGAACAAAGTATTATGGATAAGTCCATGAGATCTGTTTTTGGTAAGAATTTTGAAGAGACGCATGGCGGGTTGCTTTAAAAACTAAAATAAAACACTACTCAGAAACTGAATAATAATATGTAAATTAAATTAGTTGACAGTAAATTTTCTATTATGTTATTTACACTAAGATCAAAAATTTTTGAAACTAAAGTAATACACAAAAAGCTTAAAATTTTGTTCATGGTTTACTATTTCACAAAGTTTTTGATGCAACCCGGCCTTAATAGATTTTAATGTTATTTTGTGTTTTTAACATGAATATCACTCATTTTATAGTGGGGAATATACCATATGAAGCCACTGAAGAGAAATTAAAAGACATTTTTAGCGAAGTCGGCCCTGTACTGTCTTTTAAATTAGTTTTTGATAGAGAAACTGGAAAACCGAAAGGTTATGGTTTCTGTGAATATAAAGACCAAGAAACAGCCCTTAGTGCTATGAGGAATTTAAATGGATATGAAATAGGTGGTCGATCACTAAGGGTTGATAATGCTTGTACTGAAAAATCAAGGATGGAAATGCAAGCACTCATGCAAGGTCCTCAGGTATTAATTGTTTTAGTTATTGACAGATGGTAATTACTTTATCGACTTTAAGAAAAGGGTTCTGTAATCTTTTATTTTATGTAGATCATATGTTTAATTATTCAATGTGATAAATGAGAAGAGCTCATGCATGTCCTGGTACTTATAGTTCCTTTTTTGGATGATAGGTTCAAGGGTGGATAATTTCATTAATCGGTTACACATATAATTTTAATTTATATATGTCCAATAACATAAAGAATAAGAAATCGTTTTTATATTATCTCTAGTTGCTGTTTATTTTTTTACACATTACAAGTGATATAGTATAATTGCTTATAAAAAAAATGTTTTCTAAACCTCTGAGCCTATTAATAATTATTAGTCAATTGTATTGCAATTTTTAATTGTGAGTATGAAATGTGACATCACAGAATGGTTATTTGGTATGCTTAAACTCTTTTTTACTATCATAATATGAAAAAGACTATGTATAATAACCAAAGAAGTATTAATTATAAATGAATATCGTTCATTATTGCATTGCAACAAAAGACCATAAAACTAATAGATATCCACAGTCAAAATTTGTGTCTATAGAGCAAATGATAAAATATACTTAATATAGAATTCATAAAAGCACATAAAATAATTCTGTTATTCGAACAAGCAACAGCGGATAAGTTCAAGGTTTGGATCATTATTTATTTTCGTGACTAACATTTGGAATAAGCCCACTAGTTTAAAAAAAAATCCCACAGAATTCTCTTCTTTACTATCCCCATCATTTATTTGGTGTAAAGAGTATTTTCTAAAGAAGAGGTAGAAAGTATTGGGGTGGGAATAGGGATGAGGTGAAAAAGGAAAAGATAGGGAGTGAATGCTGAAAATTTTCAAAAGTTATTACTAAAAATTTAATACATTTCTTATACCTCATACATGACCTAAAATTTTGACATGAAAATTTGTAAAGAGGACACCCCTCTTCCTCATCTCCCCTATCCTTTCTCTTAAGAAAGGGTATCTTTTTCTAATACTTTACCGATTCATCTTCCAGGAGAGGGATGTGAATATTTAGGATGTACTTATAAGAAAGATTTACCCTTCTTTGCGATCCACCTTTACTTCAGATAAAATTTTTACAGTAGAAAAATATACTATACCTGTGTCTCAATAAATTCTATAGTCGTTTTACTTTGTATTCAAATTGTAGTAATATTTAGTGAAAGTATCCAAGTGATCAGAATTTTGCCCATGAATCTGGAGGTTTTATGATAATGGGTAAATAGACTTTTAATCAACATCTTTTTTAATAGATAAATTTTTAACTTAATAAGATAATAATTGTTGGAAAACATGTGAGCTTTTATTTCCAAAAATTGACATCACATTATTCATTTGTTAGCAGGCCCTATCTCAAAATATTAGGTCCTTACATATGAAATTGACGTTATAAGAAAAAAGAAAAATGAAAAAAATATATTAAATTATGTATTTAATCAATCGAAGTATGTACCATTATTATTTATGCCCTTTTGCCATTTTATAAGTAGTTCGTTGATTCCATAGCTGAAAAAATTGTAAGAGTGAGAATCAATAAAATCTTTGAAGGTGGTTTGGGCTGGAATTGAATTTTTTTCCTTGCAAGAAATTGTCCAAATTGCTAAACACTAGCTTTAACAGTATTTTATCTTTATTCAAATTTTTGCTGAACATATTGTTCTGACAATTACAAGATGACAACTAATGTGATTAACAATATCTGGACCAAATTTGTGGAAACTGCTAATGAAATTGGATCAAAGTTCTCAAAGCCAAAATAATGGTCAAAAATTCTTCAACAACACACATTCAAATGAATCACATAAAGCCTAGGTATGAGATTGCAGTTTTCAAATAACTTACTGACTATGGATACATCAATCGATATTTTCAAGGCTATAAAACATAACATTTATCGCTTTAATACAAATTATTAAAGAAATACTCAAGCAGAGTAAAGGCTTCATAATGTTCACAAAAAATTCAGATGACAAAGCCAAAGTTGATAAATGGAAAATCCCATTGACACTAGATATTTTAGAGGAGATTAAGAACTTCTATTGGTAGTTCGGGTTGGCTTTGCCGGCTTTGGCTTGTTATAATATTCAAAGGTAGCTTTCGTGAAGTTTACAGGAGTACATGGTGATGCTGTTCCACAAAAAAGATAGGCCTTTGTTGAAGAATTACAAAGTCTTCACAACCTTGAGTCAACATACATAATTTTACGATGATCACCAGAAATTATTTTAATTGCTGATTTAATGACTTCCAACCAAATAAGCCAGTACCCAAAAGTTTTCAGCAATGTGCATCCACATATTTTAGCAAATAAAATTATAGAAATTTGAGGACAATAATGGACCGTTATTGTTAACTGTTTAAACTATAAAAAAGCCTTTAATTATATCAAACGTGGGTTACAGTCTGTTCTACATTACATTGACTCGATATATCCAGGTGCTAAGGTTGTTGTGCAACGTCATAATGATAATCTGAGTAGAAAATGATAGTAAACAGCTGCAAAAAAAAGTATAAGATAAAGAGATGTCATATTCTCACAAGTCTACATCATTGGAAGACGTTTTTATATTTATAAATTGGAAAAAATACAGCATTAACATCAATGGCAACTACTTTATTCAACTTTGATATATGATGGCATTTATGGTCATAGTGCCAGGGTCGCTGAATAACCACCGTGTCATGCTGGGAGACTTCGTTACAATTAAAAAAGTGGTATTATAATTGTAAATTGAATATTGGCAATATGAAAACTATGCAATGTCCATATTCTTCAGTAATATTTAAGAACTCTACAATTGTAATTGTTAATAAGTACTCTCAACAACTCCCTGATTAGGTAGATCTAACTTTTATGAAGAAGTTAGTTGAAGGCCATGTAAATAAACTCAGAACATGCGGGAATTCAGACAAAGACTAAAATACTTGTTTGTGGCAATATTTTAATTATTGGATAAAGTTTGATTACTGAAGGGATTCAAAGAACAATCTTTAAACTATTATCTCGAAACTTTTTTAGATTGAAAATCCATATGGAGAACCAGTTGATCCTGAAAAAACACCGGAAGCAATAAGTAAAGCTGTAGCGACTTTACCACCTGAGCAAATGTTTGAACTGATGAAACAAATGAAACTGTGCATTCAGGTTATCTTTCAATGATGTTTCTTTAAACTTTTTCTAATAATAAGTTTATAATGTATTTGGTTTTGTAAATATACACAATGTACTTAAAATTAACTTTTTAGATTTTTAAAGATTTCGAAAAGAAATTATGCAAAAAATATTCTATTTCGTATTTTAAAGTAATGTCTATATTTAAGTGCTTCTTAGGCCATTTGATTTAAGATTCATCTTTTCTATTACCTTTGCATTTGTAACATGTACCTTGTGTCATATTGCCCAATATTGAGTGTTACAAAATGTGCTCTTGATAAAATTGAGTTAATACATCTAATATTCTATTTCTCCAGATATTTATCAGTGAAGGTGAGCATGAAATGTCTGAATATCTTTGTATGTTGTTTAAAAAAGCTATACTAATATAATCTATATAATAAAATAGAAATCATAAATATTGACTTAAAAGAGACTTAAATAGTATTACCTATTTGTATAAATTAGTGCATATTGAGTTAAATTGACAGTGAAAATCACATTGAATTGATTCAACAGTTTTTATGCTATGCATTGAAGATAAAAACTCACTTATTGTCATTTAACATAATTATTTGATACTTCATACCAATAAATATATTATGATACATAAATAATTACTACAATTTTTATATGCTGTTGTATATAAATACTGTTGTAAATTTTTATGTTTGACAGCATGATTCTTTTGATGTCTAAGAATTTCTTTTTATGTATATGTATTTTTTAGAGTTCCATAAATTCTTAAGGAAAAAGGAACCATTATATAATCACTTCATTGTCCATCTCTATCAGTCAAGATCCTTTTTCTCAGAAACGCGAGAAGGTGGTTCATTGGAAATAAACATCAAATACTTATGTTTACGATCCCTGAAGCTGTAAAAAAATCAAGCTTCTAAGTTAATGCAATCAAAAATATGGCCATTTATGCCTTATATATTGAAACTAACAAATAAATCAGAACCTATAGGGTACTTTCCTTTGATCTAGAACCATGAAATTTACCAATACGAAATATCTACACAGCTCAAGTAAAAAAATAATTTATAGCTATCATAGGAAAAAAAAAATTTTGATTGTGAACTTATATTTGCAATTTTTGTATGAATTGTGATATAGAACAATATATGGGAGAACATTTTTTAAATTTGTGTTATGAAAACTTAAGATTTCCAAAATCTTGGGTATTTTTGACAATATACAAAATTTTTTGAAAAATGCATAAGTTTCATAATCCCTGGGACCAATATCTCATCAGTATTAGTATTAAAAATGAATAAAATTCATCTAGATTCTTGATGGATGAAATATTTACATACTATTAATAAGTTTATATGGAACCTTCAGGGTGTGAGTCTTATTAGCATTTGTTTTTGATTATGTATATTTATTTCATATATTGAAGTAATTTATTTTTATGGTTCCATTAACCATTCTTGTGTGAAAATGTAACAGAATAATCCTACAGAAGCTAGAAATATGCTCCTGCAAAATCCTCAGTTGGCTTATGCTTTGCTTCAAGTCCAAGTCATTATGCGTATTGTAGATCCAGCTACTGCTGTGGTAAGTACACTTTTAATTTTTGAGATATAAAAGTAAATATACAAATATTTAAAACATTTTCCATAAATTTTTGAATTGAACCATTTAAATTCTTTTTAATATATAGTACATTACAATATGTATGGCTATTAAATATGATATTGTTCCTATAATACACCAGCTGTCAAATGTATCACCCACACAAAATCTTATTGTTCAACATTCAATTTAATAATTACATCATATGTTTATTTTTATTAAAAAAAAATTATGTATTTATGATATATCTATCATACAAATTTTAAATATTGATTTTCACATACAACACTGAATTATTTTTTGACAGCTGGTATAGTATACAAAAAAAAGTATTATAATGGTAATCATTTGAAATTACAAGAGCCTTTAGGTATAATCTTCCAGAAAATTTAAATTCAACTGCATGATTTGACTTTAGCACATTTTCTCATACTGAGCAAGATCATGACAATAGAATTCATAAACAGTATTGTTGTGTTTTAGAGTATGTTACATCCAACGAATCCTGTACCACCTGTTCTATATCCGAGTGATAAACCACCTGTAGGCAAGTATTGCTATGACTATTAATTATTAATATTTTTATTGTTTTCTTCTTATATCTTATATGTTGCGGAGTGCAAAACATTTCTGCAGACAATGGAAAATCTTGTTACACCACAGAGTTATTCATTGATAATTAATGAAGATTATTCACAAAATTTTTACAGTTGATGCAGTAGAGTTCAAAAAAAAACCGTATTTGTATATATTGGCAATATTTAAATAGATAAATTCAAATACATAAATTGTATTAATAGATATTTATAATTAAAAAATCTTGAATTATGAATGTTCACAGTGGGGCATTTGCATAAAATATGTATGTAATATACTTTACATTTATATGTAAAAATTAAATAAAGTGTTGTATCTTGGACTACAAATATCAAAATTTGATTTGCGCTTGCCCAATTTTGTATTTAATTTTAAATAATATTCCTTTACAAACTAATTGAAGAAATCCAAGATTATTATTTGTGGCAGAATATTAAATTAATTTAATGCTTAAAAAATGTTTTCTATTTTGGTATTAGAATTAACATCACTAAAAAAATAATCATGTGACAACTTATATTTATTACAGTTCAACAACCACCTCCACCTGTGGTAGTGAATCCAGTGCCTCCACCTAATCAATTCCCTGGTAATTGTATTATGAATTCTTAGATTGTACAATTGAATGGGTTGTCTTGATAGTAAATTAAACTTTTCTTTTTATGTAACAAATGTTGATTATTTGCAAATTAAGGATGCAAAAATATTTGTAATTTTCTTTTATTAACAATTATACTCCAAGGATCTAATTACTTAATGTCAAATGTAATAATTATTTCAGAAATAAGTATTTAGATAATTATATATAAGTGGAAATAAGTGAACTATCATAAGACTTAATGTATTTTGTCCTTTTAATTTAATATAAGTAGTACGTAATATTTTGATGCAAACATCATGCGTCGAGTGACTGCAAAGGAAAATAGGAAATAAATTTTCTATAATATCATACTTTCATTATTGCTGCATATAAAACTCGTCTGATGTTATCGCTTTTATTACTGTGTATCTCGCATTCACAGCTCCAAATAACTAGTGAAGGGGTGTTATATGTTTAACATGTGTATCGGAATATATTCATATATATCTGAGTTTGTCTGTGGCAAACAGAAACAGAGATACATTTGGAAGTTACGTGTCAAACAACGGGATTGATTTCGATTTACTTTATTTTGTTTGAAAGGTGACTTGATAGTATTTTTAGTTATAATTCAAGAAAGCCTCTACAGCCATATGAAAATTATTCTTTTCTAGTTGATGAATGGATGTCAGTATCTTTCACAGGTCTAATTCAGTGAAATTGTGTTTATTATTACTTGAATAATATTAAAAGAACATATTAAGTTGGAACTAAGGCTTTAGCATCACCTGTAATTTGGAATACTCAATACAATAAATACTCAACCACTTTACTAAATTACATCAGGTATTGGATTTGGGCTCATTAGAATGGTCTTAACCAATAGTTTATAGATAGATGGTGATCAGGGTCTAATGATGGAATAGGAAAAAGAAATGAAGATAAATTAGTGAGGAATTTTGATTTGATTTCACGCATTCAATCGATATAAAATTTTGATATATGATGTAATCATATACCAAACCATACTGATTGTACTGACTAAACCATACTGACATATACCAAACCGTACCATTTGTGGTGAATCAGTGTATTAATGTATGAATTGAATGAATATATGAATAGGTGGAGTAATTGAATGAATAAGCATGATTTGATAAAGTACAATGCTCAATATAACAAGGCATGGTGGGGTTACCGAGTACAGACTAAGAATGTGGGAGGTGGTTAAACAGAATCAAGTAAATGAATGATTACAATTTAGTATGATAATAGTAGGCTTTGAATAAAGTATGATGATATAAGTATGCTACGAATCAAACAGCTTTGTTTGGTTGAGTCCATAAATAGCAATATCCTGTAAACATCAATGCGACTTAACGCCATGTAATATTGAAATTTTGTTAAAGTACTTTTGCCTAAATAAGCCACAGCTTTTTCAACAGTGGTCCATTGTGGACATTGCATTGTCTCTACTTGTAATATGCAAAGTTTAAAATTCAAGAAATAAGGCTTAAATTTAAAAAACCCCCAACACAAACAAAAACTCTGAAAAGTAGAATGATAACAAAAACAAAATCACAAACAAAAACTCTAAAAAGTAGAATAATTATATATATTGGTCTTTTGAGTTTAATATAAATAACAGGCAATTTTTAAATTTAAGTGCTGTAACATTGAAGGACTGTTAATTAGATAAATAAGATAAAAGAATACAACTACATTTTTAGTTGTTAAGTATGAAGTTTAACTATGAATAAGCTAGGCAATGTAAGTAAATATCATAACAATACTATCCGATCATTAAGTCTAAGTTAATTTACTTAAAAAAATTCTAAACATAGATACAACCGTCAACAACATCTGCCCTCACATGTCCGCCCGTTCGGGTACCGCATTTAATCAAGTCTCGCGCGCCGAGTACCATGCGATACACGTTCACCTGTAACTAATTTCTATATTGAGGGCAAATGGGTAGTTTAGTGACATTGAGAATATTATTGATGAATTATGTAAGCTGACTTGACATGCTGACTAAAATTGAAATCAAAATTAAAATCGGTTAAAAAAATAATGAAGTATAAGTCATCGGAAATTCTATGCCATCTCTTTCAGCTGTTGCTGAATTGAAACTAATGATATTCTATATGGCGTACGTCGACAGTTATGACACTGGGTACTGATTCTTTCTCTTTCTAACCACCAATTTGAGAAAGTTATTATTCAGATAGTTATCAAAAACTATTACACTATTTTACTCAAATGAAAAACTTTTAAATAGAGTTATACAGTAAAAATAGTAAACTATCATATTGGAAAGAATAACAAACTTTAATACAATATGCAGTTCTAATCAACAATATTATATTTACATAATTAAATAGTTACAGAGCATTATATTTTATAACCCATACTTCATTTGGTTTTATTGTATCAGGTATTGGTGCTCAGGATGTGGATTTGCGTGGTAGAGGAGTTCCCCCGCCATTGTTAGATCAAGATATGCGCAGCCTGCCACCGGCTGCACCTCATCCAGTCCCCGCGCCCATACCACACAATGTGGAAAAGTATGTACATCAACACTTAAATTTATGGCATACACTTTTTAAACTCGATATAAATGTCTTCATCATCATTCGATCTAAGAGATATCAGGTCAAATTCATATTCATATTTAATGCTTGCGCCTGTGTGCGCCTATTCAATAAGGTTCCTGTAGATATACAAGATTTACCCCTATATAAATTTAAGAGTGTTATTAAACAATCACTCAGTAAAAAAGGGTACTATGCAATTTCTGAATATTTAGAAGACAAATATCCATGGGCATAAGCGGCTCAACTTCTTACCAGGCTGTTTCATTCTTAATGGTTTCGTATTTGTTTTGGCTATGTATGTGCAAATTAGAAAAGAGCTTAAGGGTAGAAGGGAAGAAGGGAGAATTTAAGGGTAAGTTTCTTGCTCGTTCTTCTTGAGGGAAAACTGCCTTCCAAACGAGCGGTAAAGTGTAAATTTGCAAAAAATTATGACATATTATTGTTATTTTGTAACCTATGAAATAAAGATATTTTTAGGTTACTACATTTTGAAATTTTTTAAATTCAATAGTTAATATTAGCAATATTTTAAAATAGTTCATTACACAGTGAAGACTTTTACAATAGTATAAAACTCAAATTGTAGTGATGGTGCATGAAAAACTGATATAAAGTATCGATTTTCCAGGAATTCACTAAAGTATTGTTAACACGAAAACTAAAAATTCCTTATTAGGTATTCTGATCAGTCATGCTTATCAGCTCTTCAAAAGATATCATTGACATTTGGGACATAGTATATTACAGGGCGGTAATAGAGTTTGCTTATGTTTTCTCATTTTTATGTATTAAATTATGATTGATCAACTTCAGGAATAGATCAGTATTAAAATGACACATGATAGACCACCATAAGAGCTGAGGCATAAATAACTAAGATTTATTAGCAAAGTATTTTGGGGTAACGTAGGTTTACTTTTTTTTCATGTCCAGCCATGTTTAATTAATATTTTTCAATTATATGAAAAATACATAAAAAGAATCTTGTACTATACATAAGCTGTAATATTTTATTATGTATTGAAGAATATTTTTTATATTGATTAGTAATTTCCATGTTATATTTGTAAACCCCTGTTTAATAATAGTAAGTGTAATATTTATGCTTTGAAGTCTGGCTGCCGCAAAGGAGAACCAAGAGAGGTTAGTGTCCGTTAATGTAAATCAAACTTATTAATTTATTATTTACTTTCATTTTTTTTCTGCTTTTTTTTTACAATGTATGTTGTTAAAAAATGAGTCTAACATAAAAAAATCAGATCTATATTCCCACTATTATTAAATTAATAATGTGATGAATCTTAACATCAATACTTTTGTAAAACTTAAAGGATATGTCTATCATTTTTTTAATTAATTTTAATTTAAAGTATGTATGGTGTTACAGTTTTATGTTACATTTTTTTATTTCTTGTGGTTTGATTTTTCAATGTTTTCATAGGCATTTGCGAAAAAGGAAGGGCTATATTTTTACAAATTTTCAGCAAAAGATTTATATCACATAATAATAAAAAATAATATGTTCAAATTGGCATTTTTTGTCAGATGGGTTATTTATTATTCAAAAACCGTAATATCTTTGCTAGGTAAAACTAGGTTTCCACAAAATTACAAAAATGTAAATAGATATACATGTTTCATTATTTTTTGATTTAATGTGGCATTGTTTGTGTAGCTGCAAAACAATTTCGATCAGATTTTTAGTGAACGATTTTGGTGCCAGAATTAAGTTTGAGAAACGTGATTTTAACTAAACTATATAAAGTGGTGGTGGCCAAGTGGCCAAAGTTTTACCATCAAACCAGAAGGTATATTAGATTCAAATCCTAAAATGGCCGTGAATTTTTAACTTGTCAAATTAAAAGTCTCCTGTTGCAGAGAATATGTTTTGCAATAGGTTCAGGACTATATCAGCACATGATGACAATGGTCATTGATAGCCTTAAATCTTTATTGATTAATATTTAGGGTTTAAAATTTAAATTTTTCTATGAATGGAAAACACAATTGCACAAAAGTGTACTTTGGCGGTTGATTAAAAAAATTGATCCATAAAAAATAATTAAAATATCTGTTTCAAAATAGAAAGCCATTGTGGGGAAGGGAGGTCCTCCTCGTCATATGTAATTATTACTGTATCAGCTTAAATTTTATAGTTTTCTTTAGTAATTTTATATCATAAAAATATATAAGTATAAATATCTTATATTTGTTCTACACATTTTTAAAACAGACTAAGAATTATAAAATAATTATAGCTTTTAGTCTGTTTTAAAATTTATTACTAGCCCTAAAAATATTTGCAAGATTTAAAACATAAATTTAATTTTGAATAATAAATAAATAAAATTATTGGCATCTATTGCATTCGCCCCATGTTTTTCATTTCAAATGTTACAAATATTTTCATACTTATAAAAATTTACAATCGCAAATTTTCAGGACTATCTCTATAATGTTGGGAGAAATTATTTTATACATTATAGTCTATTCTAAAAACGTGTAATCTGTACATTTTTACTTTTTGAAATAATTAATTTTTTGCATTCAGTCCTAATTTTTTTCTCCTTTTTCTGTCTCTTAAACACTTAAATTTAAAGTTTGTTGCAAAATGTGTTCTATACAGAAAAGCAGATAGACAAAAAAGCGAGCTAATATTTATTCTCATCTAGTTCTGAGGTATATTTAAGGTTTATGGTTTATTGGGAATTTAGTTTAAAATCAATTGTAAAATTTTTATTGAACAAACAGACAGACTAGAAAGCCAGTTGATAAAAATGTGGTAAAAAGAATTGAGCTCTTCTTCAATTTTGATCTTCGTGCCTTGGAACACTGGTCATTTTGAGCAGCTTAGAATTAACATAATAAAAAAGTTATCTACTTTGTCACTTTGTAAGGACTCCAATGAATTTGTATGATTCACTGTTGACTATAAACAGGTCTGAATACAGCAATGTTTTTAGATCAAAAAATATTAGTAATACTTAATATTTTGTGATTGGGCGACAGTGGGTATTCATACTAGTAGGCGGAGATTATATGCACTTTATGAGGAAAAGTCCTATAATAATTCTGTTATTTTTGTCCATTATGTAAGTAATTATTCCAAGGTATTTAAGCGTGTATGTGCAGCTGTAAAATCAATGTTTGTCAGTAATAAAATAAAAAAGAGCACAGATATAATAAAAACTACTGGGAATATAATCAATGGTGAAACTGGAAAACACACACACCATCATACAGATTTTCAATCATAAATTGATGATAAAATTTTAAACAAAGACAGAAATTACCTTTGCTTTTGAAAAACTCTTTGCTAGTATTCCATTTTCAGTTATACAATGTCTAAAATCATCACCCATTCTCGCTGATTCTCTGTTGAAGTAAAACGTCGATACTTGTATATTGTTTGAATTTATTCATGTCAACTACAACGATGTTATCAAAACATTCAAATGTATAAAAATGAAAAAAATTGCTGATCTTGATGGTCTTTCTATAAAAATAATAGATTCAATAATAGACTGCATTACTCTATGCTTAATAGTGATTTTTAATGAATGCATTGATTGTGGAGTGATTCGTGATCTAACGAAACAAAGTAAAGTTATTCCATTATTTAAATCTGGTAGTACATTTGACCCTATATTTAGACCAATATCAATACTACCAACACTCAGTAAAATTTTTAAAAAGCATATTTTAAATCAAATATTGCGGTTGTTTTATAATAATTTGAAGAATATTAAACAATTTGGATTCACAAATGGTTGTTCAACAACTGAAGCCGATGTTGAGTTCATTCAACAGATTTTTGATGCCTAGGAAGATTCAAGTGACGAAATTGGTGTCTTTTGCGATTTATTCAGGAATTTTGATTGCATTCATCATGACACATTGATCGGGAAACTACATCATGTATGGTGTCACGGGTTGATCACTTGGACTTCTAGAATCTTATTTAAGAAGTAGAATTCAAAGAGTTGATGTTAATGGTGAGAGGTCTTCGGAATCTACAGTCAATATGGGTGTGTCACAGGGTTAATTTCTTGGCCCATTTCTATTCTTAGTTTACATTAATGATCTACCACATCTTGTCAAAGATGGGCATGGGATTGTGCTGCTTGCTTTTTAACATTAATAGGCAACAACCAGCTTTTAATGAAGTAAACAGTACTATCTCTGAAATAGTTAAGTGGTTTAGTATTAATAATCTTCTTCTAAATGTGAGGAAAACAAAACTTGTTAAATTTTCCTTAACTAGTGCTAAACTGGTCGAAGCAAACGTAATGGTCAAAAATGAGATACTGGATATTGTGGAGACAACCTTATTCCTTGTTCTCACTTTAGATGCTAAATTGTGTTGGAATTCACATATTACGAGATTAACAAAAAAGGCTTATTTCTTAGGAATTTAAACTTGTCGTTAAACAGAAGTACATGGCAAGGCCTATTGTACCATATCTGAATATCTTAATGAAAAAAACCCATGGGAATGAACTATTGGCTATCAGGTTGTTTCATGTTATTCGTAAGTGTTGTACTAATTTATTAATTATGCAACATTTTGTATCAATGAGTAAAAAAAGAGCAATCCTTGAGTTTTTTGTCCATTCTTCTCAAAGTGAATCAGCAGTTGTAATGGATTGTAATGTTAATGTTGAAAACAATTGTTTATGACGCATTTCAAATGTAATTCTATTACCTACGAAATACAGTTACAGTAGAACCTCGATAACTATAACTTCCAAAAATAATATGTTCCCTTCCCATCAGAGCCCAAAACCTCTATAACTTAAAATACGCAACCTCTATAACTTAAATAAGTGATCTCTGTATTTGCCCTCAGTAACTTAAAGAAATGTTTCCACAACCTCTATAACATAAAATTGTTTGTCAATGCGTCATTTTGAAAGAGTGTGCAAAACAAAAGGTTTCGGTTTTATTGCTTGCACGTGTTCACTAGTTAAATTGTTAACGTAAACAATACATATGTCACCTGTTGTTTACTTCTTCGAAATTCTTTAAAGCTTTGCGGCGGTTAGCCTTAAGACATAAGTAAGCCTTGGATCATAAGTTTTTGATCATTGTCCTGGAAACATCGCTTTACTTACTGTGTGATAAAACTGGCTTAAAATGAGTTCAAAAAGAAAACAAACAACACTCACATACGCTGATAATGGGTGGAACAAGGGTACATACATACATATGTACATACCTACCTCTATATTAACCTATCCCTAACATAGACCCTTGATAACTTAAAACCTCTATAACTTAAAATATTTTGTGTTTCCCTTGGACTTTAACTTATCGAGGTTCAACTGTATTTTTGTCCATGTCTTGTAAATTTTGTGATATTTCTCTGGTTTTGATTATATTTTTTTTTAGCTTATGTGGGGAATTCGGGAAGATTTGCAATTCTATAAAAATACATGACACATTATTGTTTTTATTATATCTTTTGGAAGAACTGTCTGTTAGCCATTATATAAAATTTCATATGTCTAAATCAGTTCATTGACCTTTGTACAGTGTCTAAACCAGTTTTCAAAATACATTTTCCAGTACACATCAGACCCTTTTTTACTGCCTTTTCAGGTGCAGTCAATGTATGAATGAACACTGTTTTTGAGTTGATTTTTATTTTGACTGATGTGTTGTTGTGGTGGTGAAGTATTAGCAAGAAGCGGTCCATGGAGGCAGGTGCTCAGTAACTTGCTGCTTAGTAATAAAAACACTAGGCAAACATATGGTAACATATCATTTAGCACCGATACTCCTTTGATCTCTTAAGAGATCATCACTAGATAATCCATCAAAGGAAGAAAACTTGCTATCAAAATTTTTTTTGTCACTTTGGTAGGTAGGCATTGGTTCATTTTGAAAGTGCAGCATGTTTCGTTGGTGCTTTGTTTCGGGATCATACAAATACACAATTGATTGCTTAAATCAATCTTGAGGGGAATATAAATACTGCAACGGTTCTGTATCTATGTGGGTGAAGCCAATACGGAGCATTAAGTTATATAAAGAGGTAATTGTATTTCTTTCAACTGGATTCTTGAAAACCACTTGAACCAATTTCGATCAGTTTATTATGGATGTATTTTTTTACGATCACCTAATAAGAAATAATGCTTCTGTTTCAATTTTTCTTAGTCATATTTAAAATTTATACCAGTAGTAATACAGACTATGTTAGTGGAACTGGAATGTTGACTACCACAGTGCTATAGTACCTGTTCAACAGCCAAGTGGCAAAGGAGAAGCAGTTCAGTATTGTAGCTTGTCCCTTTCTGCCTATTAATGTTATAGTGTAGCTCTTCGTGATAAAAATGCAATTTTAAGTTTATAAGTGGCGATATTCATAACCGTCGTATCAATATGGAAAAATGTATCGAATTCTGTAACATGTTAACGAAATAACATACAAATGGACAGTATATATAAGTTCCAAACAATACACTAGTGGTTCAGTGGCATATAGGTGTAGCTCTGAAACTTTTGTTGTAATGCATATATACATCTAGGTCACTTATTTAGCAGTGAGGATAGTTGATTACTGCTAGTTAGATCACTGTAAACTGCATCAAGACTGGAGCCATGAGCTGAAGCGAAATCGAAACTGACAGTGAGACTGGAACCATGAGTGATATCTTAGTCAGAACAGAATGGATTATGAGCGGTAGTGGTCTTACACATTACAGTATTAGGGTAAGATTCCATCTTAGGTCAAGCACCATTCATACTTTTTGCTCATCTTTAGAGGACACGTCGTTTTCTACTGAATACTTATGGCGGAAAACATAATGTGTAGAAATTTTTTTTGCAAATTTAATAAACCGTTTATTTCTAATTTCATTTGGAAGATCTACATCTTCCAATACCAAATAAGAAGAAAGTAAAATACGGCATATTGGTTACTATTGATACGTTGTGTTTCCAGTAATGCTTACCCGCGTGATCCGAGACTTTCGAGCCAGACGGCTTATAGTGGCGACCCACGCCTCCGTCCCAGCGATCCCCGAACTCTACCAAAACCGCCGCAACGTAAGTCACTATGAGAGATCTCTTCGAAATAAGTGACTTTTTTTTAATCAAAAACCATACAAGTTAGTGAAAAAATGAATTACATAAAATTTGCTTTGTTTGAATAGAGCAACAGGGATGCAATAGAAAACAACTCTTAAAGTATGAGTGACATATGAAATTATTAGTTTTTTATGTAAATAACATGTTCCCATTGCACAGATAATTTATTTTCTATTTAAACAATCATGTGTAAATTATTTTTTCTGCTTTATGATATTTATAAATTCTATTTAGTATTTTATTTTATATGTCACAACAATAGTGTGGTTTAGGATGATAGTCCTATATTTCAAGTTACATGACGGCTTAATGTTAATATACTGAAGATTTGAAGTTCAAAATAGTTCAATATTTGAAAATCTATATGAAAATAGTTGTATTAATAAAATCATTGATGTTTAGAACAAGTACCAGCTGGAATGCCGAATGCTGCACAGGCCAGGACTATACAGGGAATACCCTCTGGTGCTTCTGACCAAGAAAAGGTATTAATAGTAATATTTTCTTTTTTACAATTTGAAATCTAATAGTACAATGCAATGAAAGTTGCAAAAAAAATTGCATTAGAATATATTTTACTTCATAAGAATATGAGGTATCCACATTTATAAATGCAGAAGCAATTGGTGTATATAAATTTTTATATGTACCATTGGATTCATCATAGCATATCATTCATTAAAAGGTAAGTTAAATTACTTTTTTTTTATGAAATGTTCTGATGCAGATACTAAGGTAGTTTATCATATAGCATTCTACAACATTTATTATTTGATGGTTGATGTTACTAAAATGAACATGTAATGATAAATCCATATTATGTATATTATAAAAAAAATAATAAATCATTAAAAAAAATTGAGTCATTAGATTGTTACGACTAAGATATAACCATATGTAAATCTAGCTAATATTTTTGGAATCAATAAAAATTCTAAATATGAACACCAAAATACATACATTTTTATAACACAAGAATCCTATACATTGTTTGTAACTTTCGTTGATAAAAATAGTATTTTGACTACTTAATTTGTAGTCATAATCAAAATTTAAGTATTAACATTTCAGTTGTGTGTGGAGTATAAATGTGTACATAAAAAAGTATATTTTTTTTGTCTTATTTCAGTATAAAAGTATTAGTGTTGGACTACTTTGATGGTGATCATAATATTAAATTTTGTCACAATTTGGGATTGAGGATTGCATTAAAAAGTGAATATTAAAAAACAGATGGTATATACTGAACTATGAAATGAAAATGCATTACAGAAGTATTAAAACACATGTTAATGTGTTGGTTACAAACGGAATTGATTCAGTTCCCAATATTTCATACATAAACTCTCAGTCACAATTTCTATAATTGTCGAGCTGTTTGTAACTATCTTTTTTAGTTATCAATGCAACATGTCTACATAGCTGACATAAAAGAGTGGAGTCCTATTCTGTTATTTATTAATAGGCCTCCTGCCAGTTTTTGGCTTTCCTGTTTTTTTGTTTTATATAAGCAATTGAGGTGTGGATTAACTGACTTGCAATACTAAAAGTTCAGTTTAAGTGCTGAGTTCTTATTGGAATAAGGATTGTTTAGGGCCTTCAAGTAAATGAAAGGGAAAGAATATGCAGATGCGGAGAACCTTATGTTAAATCAAATTTAACAATTTCAAATGCAAAGTTATGTGCCCAATTTTTTATCATTGATGGAATCTTACGTTTTGTTTATAGGCGGCGTTGATAATGCAAGTGTTGCAACTATCGGATGAACAAATCGCATTGCTACCACCTGAGCAACGCGCCAGTATACTAATGTTGAAGGAACAGATCGCAAAGAGCACACAACGTTAGATTGTGTCATCAATTAGAATATCTGATTTCAAAGCTGTAAGAATAAATTGATTATTATCACATACACCTTGTTTTATTACTGAATGCAGATAGCTAGGTTATGCATAACGATTCTGTTAAATGAGGTAATATACAAAATTTACTTCCACTATGACTTCTGTGATTAAAAGAGAAATTTCTCATGTGAAGTTTGTAAGTGCACAGTAGCTTTAATCTGAGGATGTTCACTATTTATAATGTTTGTTTAAGTTCTAATCTGGCACTGGCCTTAAGAATCTTTAGTTTTATATTGCACTCAGATTTACAAGTTTGTCTTAAGTATATTACATGTGATTATTACTGTTTAATCTTTTAAATGGAAGTTTTTTTGATTCAAAAAAATTATGACATCTGTATCAATTAACAAATTATTATATAATAATTTGTGACGATATTAGTATATGAGGGTTCTTGTTGATTAATCTCTATGGTAGCATAATACTCTGTGAGCTCTGTATCTATTAAGTACTGAGAGCTTACGATTCGATAAGTACTCCCTGATTTGTGCGAGAGTGGGGCGGAAAGGGCTCTGTGTCTGTAAGAGCAAACAATAAAAGTACGGGAAAAATAATGAGTGGACGCGGTGGCGTAATGGCAGTCGAGGGATGTTCATAGAGTTTTCATTTAAAAAATACAGCAAAATTCATTATAGAAGTTATTGGAGTATTCCAGAAAGGAGTAATGGACAGTATTAACAAATGCACATAAAAAAATAAACAATGACAGATACAGATTTGATGAAAAAATTATTATATTAAATATGCCATAAAATATTCTCCTAAATTTTGATTACTGTATGTGCTACAGTTCAAAATAATAGTCGTAGCTATATTGTCGCGGCTTTCTCCATGCACTGCCGGTAATGCGCTTCTGAACCTATCCTAACTACTGATTTGTTTTCATCCCATTTCATTTTTAAACAGACTGAATTATAGTAGTTTTTTGTGATTGGTTTTGAAAACTAAACCACCAATTAAACTAATAAACCGCCTCCATAAATCTATTAAAATAGTGGTTTTTGGAGTTGGTGCCATTTGGGTTACGAAACCAAAGAAAAAACATAATGAAAGCGATGAACACATAAGTTAAGAGATAACCAAACTTAACACCTACAACCTTTATATTTGAATACAAAACAAAATATTGAATCGAACGGATATCAAGATATGAAAAAAAAAGACAACCACGTTTATAAATTAAATATTTGAAACATTTTGGGAAATAGCATTTTTTAAAGCTTCAAAGACGATTTTGGTTTTTCGGCATATGTCAAAGGCGACTGACGCGCGATATCGTAGGTACAGGAGTCTAGCGCAGTCAAATGTGAGATGGCTGTAATAATCTCAATAGGTATGGTTAATATTTAATAGTTATAGAAGTTTTAAGCTGACCGCATACATTCGTTTCCCGCATTCGTTTTCTTAACGCTGAATACCAATTCGGAATTCCGTGAACCCAGCGCAGACATTAGTTTTTTCTTCAATCGAAATATAAACCGCCAGTACGGATATAGCGATAACGTTTTGAATGCACGACAATGGAACATGGCCATTTATTGGCGATCGCATTTCTGTTATCAACGAAGAAGTAAAACAAACGTCAGTATTGGGGACATCTGTTCAGAGAATCTACGAGCGTCCATTTTCCCTGAAGAGGGCAAAATTACGAGCACACCCATTAAAGTCTTTGATTTCTGCAGGTTATTCTTATTCAGGTTATTTATTTGGTTATTCGAAACGATTGCAAAAAGTTAACGTGCTAGTAGTGCTGTTTGGCTGTATACTGCAATTGGCGGATTTTTTAAAAAGGAGTAGCTTCACGAATAGGCCACACCCTTTTAGGTTACGACAAATTTCTTGGAAAAATTATTTACGAGGGCACTGCATAACCAGTCTCCCAACAATTTTATGTTTATTTATTAATGTGATCATATAATATGTAAAAAAATACTGTTCAATGTGTATTGTTCAATCATTAAATATATTCGTGGCTTTTATATAAATTATAATACTAATACACATATAAGGTTCCTGTGAGAATTTGGGTTATAGTCTAAGATCCGGCTGCTAAATTAGTACATTAATAATTTAGATTATCAAGAGTTAATTTTTAAGTATTTTTACAACTAGGAAAAGTCATTTTTCATCAGGTGCCAACTAAAAATTGCCCGCCAGTATTATTAATTAAAATATTATTAATTGACTTTTAGATAAATATTTCGTTTACATCTTATGGGAATAAAATACACCACTACACAACAGTGTATTTAAAGATCTGAAAACTTACAGTTGCCGTCGATCGCTTAGCCGCAACCTATACGCAGCCAGGTATAAACAGGTATAATTTTGTTTAAAATTTTCGTTTATAATGTATACTCATTTCATTTATACCACATCAAAGCTTATTTTTTTCTGTATTTAATGACATAAAGCTGCCTATATAAAAAAGCCCGCAAGTCAAAGTTTCCTACCCTTAAACATGCTAAGTATTAAAAATAGAGTGACAGAGAGTGAGTACGAGTGCATTTTTTTTCCGAATGTTTTGAAGGCAATTGCATTAAATATTAAAATAATAATAATCATAAAATGAAAAACTCACAGACATATCTTGCAAAACGTTAGATTTTTGATTAGTTGTTTTTTAAACCACATAACAAAACTTTTACTTTAAAGTAAAAAATCTAATTAATTTTATAAATGTGTTATTTTATTTATATTTTCAAGTCAATCGCAGGTGACAAATTATTTACAGTAAATTACAGACAATAATATAATTCAATAGTAATCATAATAAGTTACAAAATAATTATCTGCTTATACAGAATAAACAAGAATGTTTTAAAAAAAGAAAAGATTGATTACTTAATTAATTAATTAAAAAATTTTTAGATTTTATTTCTGCCATTTATTCATAGTCGTATTCCAGGCTGCTCTCACTATCATCGCTGCTATCAACTTCGTCACTACACATCAGAATCTTCTTCGTTATCAGCAGAATCGTCCTGGGAATCACCTAGAATGATATTCTCTACCTCTAGAGGTGTTGCATTTCCTAAAAACCAGTTTCAGAGAGCCATCGAATATTAGCCAGCCATTATTCTCTGCGCTAAACTGAATACAATTTGGCTCAGTAGCATTCAACCACATAGAATTCACATAAATAGTTCTCAAGATCTTTTGTTTTAAAGACTCCCAACATGGCAGAATATGAGTTGAGTCGAAGCCTTTTATTTTTATAAATTTCTCATTTGTATTTTTTGAGCCATACATTTTATTAAACATGATAAATCTTCCTTCATTAACTTTAGGTATCCCGTACATAAGGCAGGTGAATTTTGCACCGTTTCAATTTTATCATCACCTTCAATATCAAGGATAAATTAATGATGCAAAAATTTTTAAAGATTTTAAGAAATCATTTGGCCTTGTAAAGGACCATTAATCGATAAGGTATGTCAATTCCCTGTTTTGTCTTTCTTGCAGTCCTTTATAGACGGTTTTAAATATCTATCAAAGACGATATGAACTTCTTTAGCCTTTTGGCACACAGTTTTATCAAAATTGACTCAGCAAGTTTGCCAAATGTTTGTGGCAGAGTTGCACCTATTTGATACATATAATAAAATCCATCAATTATTTCTATGTCAACTTTGTCAGGATTTTCTGAGTCAATTTGAGACGTCAATTGTTTGTTTAAAGTTGACTTATCTTTTCAACATATCTCCTGCACTTGAGAACAGTGCGGAGGTATTGCAAGAGGAAAAGACAAACAGTACCCAATATTAACCTTTGTTTTATAGCAATTGCTAGCAGACGTCCAAAAATATCTCGTTCCATTTTTATTAAAATTTTATTTCCATTTTTATATTTTTACACAGTCAGATGTAAAATTAAATATTTTATACATTTTATTGGTCTAACAAATCTTGTAGGGTCTTCAAAACATTCGGAAAATAATAACTCGTACTCACTCTCTGTCACTCTATTTTAATACTTAGCATGTTTAAGGGTAGGAAACTTTGACTTAGCGGGCTTTTTATATAGGCAGCTTTATGTCATTAAATACAAAAAATAAAATTTAATGTGGTATAAATGAAATGAGTACATTATAAACGAAAATTTTAAACAAAATTATACCTGTTTATACCTGGCTGCGTATGGTTAGGTTGGGCTAAGCGATCGACGGCAACTGTAAGTTTTCAGATTTTAAATACACTGTTGTGTAGTGGTGTAAGTTTATTCCCATAAGATGTAAACGAAATATTTATCTAAAAGTCAATTAATAATATTTTAATTAATAATACTGGCGGGCAATTTTAGTTGGCACCTGATGAAAAATGACTTTTCCTAGTTGTAAGAATACTAAAAAATTAACTCTTGATAATCTAAATTATTAATGTACTAATTTAGCAGCCGGATCCCGTACTATTATTTTATTACAATTGAGGATCGTAATGGACACAGCATCATCGGTCGATATAAATGATGTAGGGATCCGTTTTATGTACACATAGGTGAAGTCATAGAGGAAAATTATCTACAATAAAAAATATCAAAGAAATGATTTTTTAGGTTTTCATGAGCATTACTAAAAACCCTTATAGTTTAACCAATTTTAATAAAATTAAAAATGGATATCTCTGAAAATCAAAAAAAGGGATATTTGATACATTTTTAGGGTTCCATGAGAACTACTGAGAATCCTTATTATTTAACTGATTTCAATAAAATTTAATATGGAGACAACTGAGAACCAATAAAGAGATATTCGATACATTTTTAGGGTTCCGTAAGAACTTCTGGGAACCCTTATAATTTAACTGATTCCAATTTAGTATAATGACAACTGAAAACCAATAAAAGGATATCCGATATATTTTTGAGGTTCTGTGAATATACTGAGATCTTTATAGATTAACCAATTTCAATAAAATTTAGAATCTCTTAACTGAAAACCCATAGAGGGATATACAATATACTAAGGTTCCGTAGGAATTTCTAAAAATCTTTTAATTAAGCCAATCTTATTAAAAAATAGAGTAGAGCTCAAACTCAAACATAAAACATTTTATTCGAAAATTATTTATTATGATTTTTAATTTCCTAACAGTATGTCGCGCCCAAATTAGTCTCAAATAAATATACACTATGGAATCGATTATGCGTCTACGTGCGACTTTAGAGGTATAGATATTCTATTATAAAGTGTTACGTTTACGATATTGACGTTTTTGAAACTAATATTGTGTCTAATTAATGTTTAACTGTTTATTAACAATGCCTTTCACTACAATAAAATATGCAAACATGATTCATTGTTGGGGAATCTGCAGAGGTGACATTGGTGCCTGAGAATCCGTAAGTTGCGTCAAGTATCGTTTACGCGATGATTTCCTTGTTTGTTTTGGAGGTAAGTGGAATATATGTGGAAAATCAGAGACTAATGAAACAATATCTTCGGTGAGCTATACATCGCCCCGCGTGGGCGCGCAGCGTATGAGCGCGCGCCTACGTGCCTACACTACTTTATTATCTTCTCTTTATTAATTTATATTATTTGCAAGCATATTTTCAATGATATATTTTTGTTATAGTTACTTTGGCAAAGTTGTTCTAAAAAAGGAGAAGGTTTTTAAAACGGACTAAAAGTAGACAATAAATAATTTTTTTACGTCTCATGAAGAATAAAAACAAACATTTCTAACCTATTACAGGTCGTTCTGAAAACAATATTGCGAATTTTCGGTGGACAGATCTAATGTCTCTATTAGTCAAAGGTAAACGAATACATAGAGGTTGTTTTCTAAGCTCTAAATCGAAAGGCTTTTTACGTAGAAAGGGACATACGACACGTACTGATTCTTTTTTAAGCTGGTACGATCGGTAAAAGCCAAAGCGGCAACTTGAGGTGAAATAATATGGAAGTTTTTAATTTTGCGAACTTCCTTTTACACCGATATAATTGTTACCTACATTAGCCATTTCTTTCACTATTTCTTTGAAACATGTGTCCAAGAAATGTATACTTTGTGGATGTGACAGGTTTAAATTTTGTCAAATTAATAATATACAGTTGCATATATGTGTTCATAAATACAATAAATTCATCCACTATTTGTACATTCGTGTACACTCACACTGATGTATAGTGGATTTATTCATGAATTTTAAAAATAAAAATAACTAAGTTATCTTTTGTTTGTAATCACGTAAAGAAATTCATATTTTTTTAAAAATATTAATTGTGGATACATTTATTATAGAATCAAAACGCACGACAAAATAAATTTGTATGGAATCGACGTGTTAGGTTTACTCTTATCTTATCTTTCATTCATCTTTTGATGAACTTCATAATGGAATACATGATAAATCAATAAAACATACGTTCACTACGCGCGGCGTGGGCGCAATTCAAAAAAGGCGTTTCTTGATGCGTGCGGCGACACGTGCAAAATGTATGCAAACACTGCGTTCCATATGACGTCATTAGATTTTTTCCGAATGGTTCTTCTGAACGTGCGGACTGGCATTTGTAACGCGCATGCGGAATATTTTAAGTTCGGAAAAAAATTAACATTCGCTGTAGTCAATGCATTTTGTATAGATTTGAAGCATTCCCAAACCCGAATACGAAAAATAAATACGGAAATCGTATGCGAAAAACAAATATATGAGGCCAGTCTTAGAGTTTGTATACTTAGATTTATATATGTTATGTCACAAAGTTTATGATTCATGCCCATTGTTACATTCTTTTGACTACCTCTCTCCCTCTTAATGTGTTATGTAATTTATGGATAGCTTTTAAAATATAAATTATTTCTAAAATCTATGTTTTTTCAGTTTGATCACATTTGTTTAATCATATTATAAACATAAATTAGAATAATGATGTTGACTGTGAATATCTTGTTCGGCAGATCACCATTATTTGTTGTTAATAATTTATTGTAAAGTATTTATATTATCAACTTCACTAAATATTCTCTGATAGTCACCATTTGAGTGGAAAACACAACTCATTAAAAGATGCCAGAGTTTGAGTTCTTTGTCATAAAAGACAATAATTCAAAATTTGTTAGTATTTTTTGAGAACCAAGTTCCAACATGCGCAATATTAAATTTTAAG
Organism: Eumeta japonica; assembly: GCA_005406025.1. Lineage (NCBI taxonomy): Eukaryota > Metazoa > Arthropoda > Insecta > Lepidoptera > Psychidae > Eumeta > Eumeta japonica. The sequence goes on from BGZK01001009.1 coordinate 225,714, forward strand.
GACATTCTAGATTTATTGTCATGATCATAACAAAGATATTAGATAATATATGATAAAATTATAGTAATTGGTTATAAAATAACACTTCTTATGTGTATAAAATCGTCCAAACCCATTGGGACGTTGAAGTAACATTCTACATTTACATAATGTAAAACAAGATAAAATATTGACAAAGAGACGTAATATATATATATATATATATATATATATATATATATATATATATATATATATTACACGTCTCTTTGTCAATATTATCAATATCTTGGATGATGATTATATATAAATAAATAAAAAATATATATATATATAATCATCACATGCAAGAAAACATGAAACATTCAGGGCGTATGGCTCATCGTTGTGATCTCTGACATGTTATTGCACATAGATATGATATAGGGGAGATGCGGGCAAGACGGGGTACTTAACGTTTGATGGGAAATACCTAAATAATGTTTTTAAAATGATATAATTTATTGTTCGATATATTTTAATAACCAATTTACAAGAAATATAATGAACGTCACCCGACAATAAATGTCAAGAAAAGACAGAGGCTACGTTATCAGATTTGTATAACAATAAGTTAGGTTGAACTCAATGACTATATTAATGTTTTTGACTTATGAATATTTACAATCAAATTACGTCTATTAGACGTAAAAGTCTCAATAACACAAATAACAAAATTTGGTATAATTTTGAACTTTGCACTTGTTTACAATAAAATATTTATAAGAATAATAAAAAAAAAGAATTGGAAATGGTATGTATAATAAGTATGATTTTTAAATTGATGGATTAGTACTTTCGTAGATCGTGTGGGAGGATAATGAATTTTAATATGTTTTAAAAAATAACGGTAGGTAAAAACTTTATACACAACTGAATATTATAACATTTTATGCATTTTTGGTTTATTTCAACCATATTATCATTATTATTTAAAATCTTTAATTATTATAAAATGCTCATCACTTTTAAATTATTTGTACAATATATATTACACTATTTATATCCGAGTTTCCTCCGAGAAGGAACCCAGATTTTGCGCATTTAATCTAATTAAACTAACTACACATCAAATCTAATTAAATTACATATTAGTCAGATTTTGCGATTAATGTATTTAATCAAAATGTAGCGATACTACATAATCAATTTTAAGGTCATGTTTATTTACTAAGCCAGAACTTATCGCATATACGTGATGCTGTTATCTCGGAGCGAGACGTCATAAGAACTCTGTTACAAACTTATCGTTAAGAATAATGAAGTATTCATTTTAATAATTGAACGTTCATAAGCCCGACGGATCTCGAAGTAGCTGGACTGAAGTACCTACCCAGGTAATATTTAGTCTCATAAGTTTTATCATCTTAATTTTTTATTGGTATTTATTTTTTTGGATACACTGGTTTATTTCAGAATGACTTTAAAAATGTGTTACATCAGTTGCAGTAATAAGAATATGTTACATCAGTTGCATGTGTGCAAAATACGTAATCTTAATTATCATTATTATGTAAATTGGGTAAAGTTTGACAAATATATAAAAAGAAATTGGATAGTCACGAATCGGTCGCGCGCAATTAGCATTCTAATAATAAAGTTTTTATCATATAAATAATATAAATTATGTATGACTCTTCTCGTTAAGTGCCCCCCATAAAAATCCTTCGGTTTAGGTAATATCACTCTGACAAAATAGGTATGACGAATTATAGGCATTTTGTGAACCAATATAGAGATGTAGCTTTTGTGTTGGTACCGCTATATGTGTATGCAACAATTCTACATAACATTTTAGAAAATCACATATTTGTTTAGGTATGTACTTTTTGCCGTATTTATATACTTTTTTTTGGCATCGGATGAAGATTTGAATTCCTTACGAGTGCCAAGAATTAATCGAGTGCTAGTAAATATACAAACAGTGGCTATTTTCATTAGGAAAGTTTTATTTTATTACGTTATTAAAAAAAAACAGGCCAAATGCGAGCCGTACTCGTGTGGAATAGGTTTCGTCATCATTTTGAGTACATATTATTTTATTTTGTAATTCGATTCAAATATGTTTATATTTATAAACGATATCCCAATTAATTACACACCGGACTCGCTATTGCCACAAAATAGTATACTTTGTGCTATTGTAAACAAAAAAAAATTGTCGCTGGTCACTCGCGGTGCGGCGCTGTTCGGTAGTGAAAACTGCGGGACGAGCGGTTGCATCATGTGCTAAAAATACACGTGAGGTATAAATTTTATACACAGCGTCCAGACAAATATGATAGTTAACTATGGAAAGTGATTCTATTAATACTGAATAATAGTGGAGTTACTTTCCATAGTTAAGTGAATTTGTTCATGAAACCCATCGACGACTAAACTACATTTATTGTCGTTTATAATAAAGAAAAAAACAACTTAAACCTATTTGTTTATTTATATGAGAGAGAGAGAGATACTCTATGCATATATGACAATATTTACAACCAAAAATAGATGATGGTGATCAATGCGCTGTTGTGGCTGGCACAAGATATTAGGTATTC
>BGZK01001010.1:0-227750 GCA_005406025.1 Eumeta japonica
CGCCGCGACAAAAACATGTTAATAATCTTCGCCATTAACGCTCGCTTACACTACAGTTTCTTTTTTATCGAACAGGAGAAAATTTTTCGTACCGATCACAGTTTGACACCAGTAGTTTGGAATTAAATTTTGTATTGTTTTTAGATTTATTACAATGACTTACCCTAAATTGCGCCTAGAGTTTGCAAAATAAAAGGCTTCGCTTGCTAGAGAATCCTTAGTCAAATATTAATATGCAGACATTAATGGTTTAATTAAAAAAGAAACAAGTTTGAATCGCAGACGTAAATTAGGTATAAAATTGATATGTTAATTTCACATAATTATTGTATTGAATACTTAGAATTAATTACAACTGAGATACCATAGCTTGTAGAATCTTTTAAATTGCACATAAAAATTTATAATTTATTGGTATAGAAAATATTATATTTATGACTTAAATATATTAACCGACTAGATATGGTGATAAAAAGAAAATCATGATCGGTTAAAGTAACTATGAAGTGCAGAAATTAAATTTTTTTTCATCTCTTTTTGTAAGCTCCAGTCCGACGTGTATTTTATACAGAATCTCTGCACACGAGGCGTGAGCTGCACGTGCTCACGCTGTTTGTGTGAAGACTCCAACATGTACATGTATTTTGGTCATATTTGTAACGTAACTGCATTCTTTTTATACATAGAAAATGTTAAATCATAGTAATAAGAATATAGCTAATTATTTTGTTTTCACTTAACATGATAAAAGAAAATACGTGCTTTAACTATACAATGTATTATACACTGCTCTATACTATTTAGGTATTATTTTGTAGGAAATGTAATCTACGTACCAAACAGTCTGTAAATTATTTTTTTAATTATAACAAAAATATCATAGTTCAATAAAAAATTGCTTATTATATTATATTATATTATATTATATTATATTATATTATATTATATTATATTATATTATATTATATTATATTATATTATATTATATTATTATTAGTATGTTTATCGTCCATGTTTTAAACATAACTTATTTTCCTTTTTACGACGAAATGTAACGTAAGTCATAACACGTGTGAATTATTAAATGTCGAAATCTTATGGAAGTACTTGATATGGTTTCCATGAACTGAGTTGATATATTACATTATATCCAGTTAATTAGTATTAGTTAGTAGGAAGGCGTTGTGTGCGCGGGCGCGCTGCCGCGTCGGTCCCCAAGTAATAAATCCGCGGCCCGTTAGTCGATACATTACCTCGAATTATCGAGAAACGTCCGTATTTAGGGGGACGCGGACCAATAAATATACAAATTCTGATACCGATGTGGCCCTCTCTGTAACACGGGGTTCCGCAGGACGTCCCTGAACGACTACAAGTGCCAGGTGTTGTTCAATTCATTCAGATAATTTCAAAGTGAATAAATCAAGTGAAAGACGATCTAATTTTTAAATTTTTATATTGTATTTTTAACACATCTTATATTTGCTCACTACTAAATAACAAAATTCAATTTTTTTTACGTTTGTCGTTGTGTATTTATTGCCATTATAATTAAATGTAAGCTTTTTCAACAACATGAAAAGGTACAAAGAGGCAAGGTCTCTCAAAAGGACTTCACTGCGGGACTCTGAGAAACGAAAACGCTTTCGGGCCCGAGGTACCCTTAAAAGGCTCGAGTGAGACATATAACCGGCGCGCCCCCTGATGTACGGCCGGAGATCTAATCTCGGCTCTTCGAACAGATTTATGAATACAAAATGTCGCTTTTCTCTATTAAACTGAAATACCTCGCGCGGGTCATTGAGATATGTAATAGTTTCTCGACGTCGGGTATTTGTTTACATTTTTATAAGCAGGTGGAATAAATATGGCTCTACAGATATAAATGTTTTGAAGAGGATATAATTTAGAGATTTATATGTCGCAGTCTACCGATGTCCGTAACTCCCGTACCACAAATATTCCGTCATGAGATCGTTCATCATTTAGCAATTTAAATATTTTTATAAATGACACGAGAGAATATACAGTTCTTAAAATAACTTTGTCAAACGAGTTTCTTTTGTGATAGATCTAAATATATAATACTTAATATTCAATTTATATAATAATTAACTAAAATATCGTTTGAATGGAATAGACCATAAATTTTGAAGTCACGTTTTACCAAAGGTGCACCGATATGGGTGCCGATACTTGCACACCGCTCGATGTCAGGACAAATGACATATTTCAATGAAGTTCATTAGATTACAGGAAGTAATTAAGGTACGTTTACGATGCAGCTGTATAGTCATGTTGATACTCACAGCACTAGGATAATTTTCTAATGAGAAATTGGTGCAGCAATCGCTTTAGTATAGGTGAATTTTATGTATTAATTAAACACAATAACTTTGTTTCATATATATAAAAAACAAATCCGTGTTTACGATTCTTCCGGAAGGAAAAGGAAAAATTTCAACCCTCACTGCCGATTTCTCTTCATGTGAAATCTGGTGGAGATGTCGGTTTCGGACCAAATACAAATTAAAACTTTTTTATGAGGAGAAGATTTATGGCGTCTCAAAGCTTATCATTATCACGGTTTCATACACTATATTTTCCTCGAAGCAGGCTTATAGTACCAATCGTCATATGTCTGTTCGCATGAAAATTGTTTATTTTATTACTTAAGTGGGACACCTGCCGTTACTTCGCATAGTTTACGATTTTGTGGGAATTATATTAAATATATATACATATATGTTACCACAGAAAAAATACCCTTGCGGGATATATAAGACCTACACATTCCTAACCTAACCTAACCTCCACATTCCTAACAAGTATACAACTTCAGTAAGCTCAGAGTATTAGCTCCGTCTATGCTAATATTAACATTTATGTAGTTCTATATATCTGTTTCTTTTTGTCGACTAAACCGCTAGATCAACCCCAGTGAGATTTCACGGAGAGATAAATTGGGACTTGGAGAAGGACTTATGAGACTTTTTACTGCAATTATATTTTTACGATTACGAAATTCACAGAAATGAAAATGCGGGCATTATTTAACGTGTAGACTACTGGAATAAAAGACAATAAAGTACCTAACTAAATAGTAAGGAGTAACAATAGGAAAAAAAAAACAAATATCAACAACGTTTAAATCAGAAAACACAATACAACAGCAAGCGACTTTTGCCCTTACGCGTCTGCCCGCGTTCGGCTCGTTCACTTAGGTCGAGTTGTTCCAAAACCCATAATCAAGATAAAAAGTAAAATCCAATTAATCTTCAGTTAACTATTTAATTCTCGATGTACCATTTTTGCGTTGTTTCATAGAAGGGTTAAGATTATAGTTGTTGCCAGTACTAAACTAACATTATTTGTCCAGAATTTGTTGTAGAATTGGAACTTTCAAACATGAAATGTCAATTCTATTGTTTTTATTATCGTGGTAAATTGCTGTGTGTTATTTATGACGTTATATACTCTAGTGGCAAAAATAAATTGGTTTTGGTATTATTCCTAGATTTAGTATGGATATAATGGAAGAAATAATTATATAATAGAACAAAAAGGTTTGATGTTACTAAAATCTGTTCTGACGCTGACACATCATAGTTCTTGTAAATAAATAAACCCGAATATTGTCATGTGATGCACAATACATTTTTAGGTTAAACACCTATAGGTATATAATTTATATACTCGGTGGAAATTCTCTTTAAAACAGAATTTAGTTCTGTTGCAAGCATTTTTGTTACGTTTTTTGGATACTCGTAATCTGTGAACTAATTTGAAATCATACCACGAAAAGAAGTTAACTCTTTCTGATTTTCTTTCTTTTGTTTTATTATCTAATGAACTCGTGTCATTATTTGTCAATGACGTAAATAATGCCATTTCAAAATCGATTAACCACTCACAAAGCACGTCAAGTGCCAACACCACAGTACTGTTATAAAAGAATATATACTGCACGTTAAACCTAAACCTAAACGTCATCGGGAGCTAAACGCCCTGTTTTGAGCAGTTAAAGTTAACATTAACAGTTAAAGTTACCGAAAAGTTGATCGTGGGTTTTCTTAACTTTAATTTTAATCTTGGACGAAACAACTCGCCATTAAACGAATTTGGAGTTACCTCTACTCGGTGACGTTTGTTTCTTATCGCTCGGTTCCACTGCGCCCACGCCTCGCCGTCAGTGCAGACGTATCGCACGGCGCTTACATTGCTTACAGTTTGCCAGGCCAGTGTGGTTAAAGCATGGTGTTATATAGCCCAGATATTCCTCGGTAAATGGATTATCGAAAGTAAAAAAAAAAAACATTCGACTTGTAGTTCTTGAGATTTAATGGTTGACCCTGTATGTCATCTCTATAACTTACCGCTGTGATGTTTATTTATGTGTTTTTGAGCTACTTAAACACAAAAATATGGTTTTCAAAAGCTGAAAGACGAAATTGATCTTATAAGGATTCTTGAAATTTTATTACTACTTATGTGCTCAAACTCTTTAGAAATATACCTAATAGTAAATTGTTGAGTTTGACCTACAACATCGATTTTTGTACTATTTTAAAGTCTCCAGCCTCAAAAATATAATCTTGATATCTTTTCAACTCTTTGCGTTCAAACATCTACCTAGATTTATTTTAAATAACGCTATTTTTTAAGTAGCTATCTAAAGCGTTATTCGATTACGATCTGTTTTACGACATTCAACGGAGTTTTTTTAAGCAAAAAAGTTGACCGATACCAAACATTAATCCAATAAGAATATTAGAAGTTATTTTAAGAAAAAAAGGTTTTGAGAACTTTTTAACAATATCTCTCGAACGAACCAACCGATTTTGATGCAATGATTGACGTTGATTTTTAGCGGCACAGCTGGTGAGATCTTAAAAGTTTTCCGTAGAGTAGTTAAAGAAATATTGTGAAAAAATATTCTTTGAAAATATTATAAGAAGTGATTGTATTTTAGTATAATCGGTAATGGCCTAAAAGTTATTTCAACAGAACCCTTTTTTAAAAATTTAATTTTTTAGATTCCTGAAAATCTACTCGGTTAACCTGTTCAATAGTTATGAAAGGTGTCACGCACACTTGCACATACGCATGTACGGACGCATGCAGGCACACATATAAACAACTCTCCATGCATGATCAGAATAGATTATTACGACCCTAAAATATCAAAATCTGATAAATTCAGACCAAATTTTCAACGATCGACATTGTATTTTAAATAAAACAACTGATTGGGTTTTATATAATTTATGGACAGAATAGTTTAAATATTATTCTAAGTGAACACTTTTTGAACAAAAAATCTTCAAAAATATCTCTTGATCAAATAAACCGATTGTGATAAATTTAGCAACGATCAACGTTGTTTTTTTAAAAAAATAATTGAATAGATTTTAAAATTTATCGGTACAGTTTTTGAAAATTTTTCTCCAACGATATTTTTTGAAAACAATATTTATTTTTTTTGCAGTTTGCGACAGGAAATACAACTGTTTGGCAAAAGAAGCTGATTGGATTTTAGTATCAATGTAAAAAAAATTTTTTTTTGAAAATTTTGTTTATGTGATTCTTTGAAATCTACCGAATGGACTTAGTTCAACGTTTAAGGTAGTTTAAGTTGAGTTAACCACTTTCAAATATCGGAAATTGCATTTCGATCGATTAATCCGTATACATAAATACACACAGATATAGACATACAACCATCATTCGGGAATTGGTCAAAATACATTCCTAGGACCCAAGAACGTCAAGATTTCATGAAAACTTGATTTTGGAAAATCGGACTGAAAATAATAATTTCTCAATTTTTTGATTTTTTTTTAATTTTCATAGCGGAAAGTTAAAAATAAACTTTTCTTCTTTATTAAATTCGTTTCGAAATTTTTGCTTACTTTATGACCTCGCCTTTAATTCCTAATATTTGATCTCAACAAGCGTCGGGTTTTCATTAAATTTAAGATACATGAATGATTTATCTTTAAATTTTGCATGCAGTGGTTTTGTGTCGATCAATTAATACTATGATAAAGGCATCATTCTGCATACATACATCGATAAATATTACATACACATCTCCATCAATGAGAGTTCAGCGCCGCCGGGCAGCGCCTACGAGTCGGGCCCGCGGCGGCGCCCGCGGGCGTCCCTCGCCGACGTTCGTTCTCGTATCCGGCTAAATATTTTGATGCGATCATGGTCAGATTAATGTGAACGATTTATCAGCGCGCGCGCCGCCGCCCGCCCTGCGCCATTTATCTCGCGGTACCTAATCTGACGGCCCCGGACGTCTCTATTTTCGTCGTCGGTTTTATGTATCGTTCGGCAGATATTTCGACGTGACAAAATCGGGAGCTTTTCGACCGTTATCTCGACTCGACTCTTTGAGGTCCCCGCTGCGGGAAGCGAGAACTCTGGGGGCGCAAATATATACGATTTATTTAGAATTATACATTTAGAATAGTAGATGTCTTCGATGCTAGTCTTATTATTAAGAAAATAAATCGGAAATTTAGTGTACCTTTATAGTCAACAGAAAAATTTGAAGACAGTTTAATAGGAGAATTCTCAATGCAAACGCTGATTCCATTATTGCTGCTTTCATGATTCTTAACGATGATTACTTGATAATGTTAATAAAATCCCTATTCAGAATCTTCTACTTCACTTATTTACCTCGGCAATGGCAAAACAATGATTTGCATTAGTCCAGATCTGTGTCACATAACGTCTGGATCGCCTTACATCTTTAAACTCTTTTTGGAATGAACCTAGAGCGAGTAGTGTCATTGCTTCGCTTAGCTACTTATACAAGTTAGCTTGTCATGCTGTTTTTGAATAGTAAGGTTGAATATTTTCTTAGTGACAGTCGAATGCAAAAAATGTAATAGCTCGGTCTTTCCATATCTTGTATTTTACTGTGATTCGAGTTGAAACCGTAATCCGATTAATTACATCTAAAAAAATTACTTTCAATCTAAATCCAATACGGCATTTATTGGCTGTAAGAAATTGATTTTGTAGGTATCCGATAAAGACGGTGTTTTTTTTCAATATTCGAATCATTACATAACCCGGCGTCCGCATTACAGGAGGTCGGCGCGTGACGCAAGCGGCGATCTCGTCGGGGCGCTGCGCGATAAAAATTAGTCATGAACGAGAAAATTCGTATTGGTGGCTCATAAAAATGTCATTCTTGCTGTTCCGTTCATGTGCCTGCCGGTACAGCTGTTTTTGGGTACCTCTGGCAATGATCTCAATTTGCACAAAAGTCGACCCTCACGATTGTACACTTTCAGGCTGTACGGGAATACCGAATAACTTTGTCTTCGTTTCGTCACGTACTTCCTAAACCGTACTTACTATTCTATAATGTCTACACCAAAAATGTGAATACAGTTATTATGTAAATTAAAAAACGAAATTGTCATTATATAAATTAGATTGATTGAACTTTAGAAGTTATTTATATGTGAATATTTTGTTCATATTATAAATGCGAAAGTTGAGATGTTAGTATGCTCATTACTTAAAAGTTCATAAAAGGTTTAACCGATTTCGAGACAATCTGACAGATAGATTAGCAATTTAATTCATACATTCTATTATTCCAAATGAATAAAAGAGTGAAAGGTTTTATAAGAAAAAAATAGCCTTAGGTTATTAACTTAAAACTCGACATAAATATTTTTCAAAATAATCTATTTCAAACTAATGAAGTATTATTTTAAGATCTCTAAAAGAAAAAGGTAAAAGGGTGTTGATAATTGTATGACACAATAAATCAAAAAAAATCACGAGCCCAATCGCGATTAAAAGTGAGAGCGCCACTGGAATCGTGCCTGAGAGCAATTTTGGTATTTGAAAAAACAGCACAATTGGAACTAAAATCGAGAAAACAGCTAAGATTGGAAATGGAAAAAGAATAGGAATCAGAACCGATAGTAGAGATTGCCATCGAAACCAGAAGTGATACCGCAGGTCGTCACATGCCCAATAACTATATGCAATTAAATAGATTTTAAGCTAGATATTAGGTATTATTAAAATTAAGAGGAAGCCATAACAATTTTGCGTGATGGACAATAATCAGGTTATGAGATTGCGCCGTTAGGGTAACTTTTAAAATCAGTATTAAAGACTAAAACGAATTAAATATTCTATTTTGTGAGGTGTTAATTCGCTGGAATTCATAATTATACGCTTACCTGTAATGTGTATTAACAATATTAACATGCTATTTGCAGCCCACCGCTGACTCCCGAAACTGTTCTTCCACTACGAATGCATATTCAACGAATTGAAAATTGATTCGAGAAGATTGATAGATATTGAACACCTAAGCAAGTGTTAATATTTCGGTTATCTTAGTCTGATAAGTATAATGTAATGTCTACATATGTTTTGTGGCAAATTGATACATCCTCAGAATAAGCTAGGCAGTCTCGTTTTCTAGAATGGCAGAAATATTGAAAGTGCCAACAGATGCGTCCCCAGTCACCTGTTTCATAACCGTACATACAATGGAGAGTACCTTGAAAGGGGACAGAAGATTCTCTGTCAGTAATCACAAACAATCACTAATAAACATGCTAGTCAATTGCCATAGTCTAACCATCATGAAACTATTGCCCATATTGTTAACGGCAAACTTCCAACAATGCCTTTTTCTAAATATTAATTGACTCATTAAGCGTACTATTATTACCTTTAAGTTTTGAAATTTTAAAAGATTCAAAATCATTTAAGCGTAACCCCTTTTCACACACATGTGAATTATCAACCTCGTGATCGGTATTGAGTTTATGACTGGTTTTTATCACATGTTTATTAAAATTAGATCTGTTTGCTTTATTTTAGTTAAGAAACAGATTTGAGAGTTAGCGGTGGGCTGAATGTTCCATGATAATAAATATTGCAAGCAAGCATCTAAGATAAATTATTAAGTTACGGCAGCCACTAAAATTGTTTTACCTAGCTATTAGAGAAAAAATAAATATATTTTTAATATTGTTAATAGTGGACGCATTGTCAGTATTCTAATTATTTATTTAATTGTTTTATCATTCAGTGTTTTTTGTATTAGAATGAACCTGTTAGTCGCAGTTCGCTCTTGACCGGCGCGGTAGGACGATGCCGTGCGTCGAATCGCGCTCACGGCCCGTGCGCGGCGCGGGCGCCTGCTGTAGGCTGACGTTAGATGCGCAATTCGACTTAATCAATTTGTTTCCGTATCCCCATGTACAATAGCATTACGTAAAACACGGCAACCGCCATAGCCGGTGCCTCGCGAGGCGCCCGCGCCGGCTACCGCGTCGTGTTTGGCGCGAGTGCCGCGGGGGCCGCCTCGAATTTATGCCAACATCGATTTAAAATTTTTCAAATTTACCTATCACAAAATCGTAATATCCAATTGTTTTTACTTTAGTATTACTTTAGCTGCGTTGAAGGCCAAAACATTGAGAAAGAAGCACCAAATCAACAGCATACTTCTTTTAATTCGTCGGGAAAATGAATAAATTAAATCGGTCATTAGAATTATTAAAGCTTTTGATTGTTAGATATGTGCTTTAAATACTTTGCGTTCACTTTCAAAGTTATAACTTTTACGTGTATGAAAAATCCAGTAACAAAATCGACTTACCTTTTGTTCCCCCGCAGCACGATTCCATTTCGTAATGTGCGCTTATTAAAAACTATAATGAAATTATTAATATCGTTTTATCCATTTATTGACTCAAAAGTTCGAAGTAGCTATGTAACTTATATAATTACAAATACTTTGCCTTTTGTTTTACTTCCAAAATCTGATTGTGAATATTTATAACAAAAAATTTACAAGATTGTAAATAACTCAAGATATACGGAAGAGATTTTGCGCTATTAAAAAACATAATTTAGTAGAAGTGAATCATTTCTACTCGTTTAGTTACGATAATGTAAATCACATTTGAAGAAAAAAGAATGTGAAGTTTCATGCTCTAAGTAAATAATTATGTGAATTGAATTGGCAGCACCATCATCGTCGCCAGCTACAGTTGCGACATCTACGTTCTTTTGTACGCATTACGCCGTACTTACAATGTCGCGTGCTTATTGTGCCCCTTTTATCACAAAAATGGTATGACGTGTGAAGTGTGACGTCAAATGTTACTGGCATATTGCTTTTTTTTTGTGTTTACATGCAGTTGCACTATTGAGCACTCACTCCCAAAATGAGCACGTTCCTTCAGTATATGCATAGCTTACAGTTACGTAGAAAGACGTACCGGGTAATTTATAGTCAAGCAGCCAACGCTTCACCGAGAGCTATACTGACAGAAAGGAGGATAAAAAATACATTATTCGCCTTATACTATAGCGGAAGTTTGATGTAGCGAATATCACATCAATGCATATATTTTTCGACTACAGTGTGCACTATTTTTTATCGTAATAGATACTGCGATAATAGTTGTTAGATCGTTTAGATAATGATGTTGTTTGTTGAACTTGTTATAATTAATAAAAGTTGAAACTTACCTGGTAATGTTATTGTCTAAAATTGGTTATGAAATATTTCTATTTTCTTAAATTTGAATATGAAAAAGTACAACTACAAAAAAGTAGTTTTTTGGTCACTCTTCAGAGGCGTTAGAATAAAAGATGCATATTTATAGATTTTTTTAGTATAAAATTTACAGGAATTAAGGCGACTTGCACCAAAAGAATACGCAATTTCTAAACGTCAATTGTAAGATTTGGTAAATTGTTCATAATCTGGTCAACAAGTTGACAAACGTAACAAATAGAGGTAAAGCTCCCAAAAATATGAGCAATAGCTCATTGAATTCGGAATGACCTCTATAAAACGAGGTCATTCCGAATCCAACGGGGATTTATTCTTTTAAATGTTAAAATGAAACCTTAATTTATTTTAATTCTTAAATTAATAATTGATACTATAGAAAAATATTTTGTGTCTTTTGCAGCGATGCACCCGCGCTGTACCGGCCTCGCGAACCACTGATTTCAGCGTTACTTTAAAATTATAAATAATGGAGATAGATTTCTTGAAGTCGATATTCTTTTATTGAACACTTTCTCCACTGTAAGGATCTTCTTTCAAAATTGATCAAAAATTAATAGTTTTTAGTTATTAAAAAAAAAACTAAAGATTTTTTTCATCTTATTTTGTTAATCACATTTGCAATTTATTAGCGCTGTAAAATCCTTAAAATGCCTTTTTCTAAGATAATTTCGAATCCAAAGAGTTATTGCTCTTATTTTTAGGAGTTCTGTTTCTATTTTTCACATTTTTCAACTTCTCGATCAGACTATCATATACTATCTGCTATCGCCATTTTATTTTTCTGTGCAACTCGTTATGGTTTCAATTTAGTTTTTTACCTTTTATATTTTTATAGCAATATATTTTCTGTTATTTATTATTTTAATAAACATATTTTTTGGAAAACGGTAGTTTTAAAATGATTATTTTAAAAGTTTTATCAGATTACTTACACATAAAGTTTTTAATATTAAAATTTGTTCCTTTTTTTCTTTTAATGTGCATTGTTGAGGATCAAATTGATTGTCCTTACATTTTATGCCATTAGAAAGTTTCAGCACTCACGTCCCACATCCGCATTGGACTCTCGTTATTAAACACGATGGAAAGTGTTAAAAATAAAACGAGGACTACTTTGACTGTTACTGCTACATTCCGTAAGTGCGTTTTAGTTTTCACTTCCTCCCTGCATCATGAGATCATCGCGAGAGTATCGTAATGACCTGTTTTCATTCAAACTACACATGACGGTAAAAAGTCATATCGACCGGAAACTTGGAAGTGGCCGGAAAATAAACAGATTTCAAACCGGAATGACAACACATGCATATACACAAGCCACAAGTTAAATAAAGGTTAGTAAGTACAGTGAGCGATCAGTCCCCGACTCGGGCCCAGCTAATTAGCAATCATAATAGCGGCGCGCGGGCATTGTACGTGTGTGAACCGTGTTGCGCCTGCGCCTTGACCGCACTCACAATACGCGCCTTTTCCGATCACTATAATATACTGATTATATTTCTGTGTTACTAGGACTAAGCACGCCTTTGTTTTTGATTTAGGTTCGCTAAGGTGGTGTGAATACACGTATCAGGTAGGTTTAACGATTTAAGTAACGCAAAAGACAAAATGCAAAGAATATATTATACAGAACAAATACTTGAGAAAACCTAAGTTTTAGCGCTTATTGTTTCGTAGTTAACGTCGGTAAACTGCGGACATTGTAAAAGCTTTTAGGTACGTTGTTTTACTGTGCGGTGTTGAATATCTAATGAATGAATTAGGCAATATGCACATTATATTCCTTTGGGTGACTGCTAAGAGCTTTACAACTGCAGTTGTCAGTGAATACGTCCCGAGACAGACTGCAATTGAGCGCCTTTAACTTCAATAGTGAGGTGACGGGCAGCATTCAACTCGGTCGGATGGCGTTCGTTAAACTACGCTCTTCGAGTCAGACCTATCCCAGCGAAGATAAACCGAACACTTTAAAGAACTAATATTAGATATCAGTGATTTATGGAATTTCTCAGCAAGACGAAATGTAAAACGGAGAATCTGTAAAAGAACCGGATTAACACTGAGCGGGAGAGTGTTTATGGCCAGCACGGCACATCTGTGCAGCAGGTCGATGAAATATGTCTACGACTGGTCATTCGCTTATAAGAAACTGCTATTGGAGATAAACATTTCTCAAGATGTGCCGTTAAGTTAGCGCCATGGTTTTTGTGTTCAGTTATGTGCTAATAGAAACGGTCTCGAAGTTGTTGATACCAGTAAACTCGTGCTGCATTTTAATGGCGTGATGATTTAATTGCAACAATTTTACTTATGAGTTATTAAATTGCAACAATTTTATTTACTTTTAATTATAATTTTACTTACTTATGAGTAGTTAATGAATTCGTGTCTGATAATTTCTTTTTTATGTCACGATTGAGGGGCGCACGACCAGGTCAGCCACCAAAGAGTAGGTGATCACCGTCGTCCGTGGACACTCACCATGGATCTCAAAGGAGTCACCAGTGCGTTGCCGGCCTTTTGGAAATAATAATTGGAGAAAAATTAGGTAGATGGAATGGGTCACCGGATTTTATGTGTTCGACGCTTATAATTATTCGACAAAAAGAATATTTACTTATTTTTCGTTTTCCCGACCAGTGTCATATGTCAGATCATATATATTTCAATGCTTTCTCTAATCTGTATTAAAAAAGTCAAATCGGGGTTAGTCCAATACTTGAGCCGCGTATCTTTATAAATTTGAACCTCATAACTCATAGCGCGACAAACACCACAAACACCGCTCAAGAAATACCTGCAAAAGATTTATGGTGTTTCATCAAGGAGCTTTTGAAATGTACCACGTAAACGCGCGCCCGACCGCGTACAACCCGTGATTGAGGTTTATTCAAGGAGCATCTTAGTGCATTAGGTATTCCTTTATTACAGGAACTAGGAATTTTAATGTATATGATAAGTGTTTCCTAATATTTATATTTTGGTGCTATTTCACTTTGATGAATTGTCTAGTTATTATTAATATAAACCTTCAACTATTCCCCAGAAGGGTAGGCAGAGACTATAGATTTCCACATGGTACTATCTTTCCATATTTCTCTTGCTTCACTGACATCTATCAATATTTTCATGCAAGCTCGTAGGTTTCGGGTGTTAAGATTTGGTTCTTTTAAATATACCATCAATTTCATCAGTAGAGCGACCCTCTTCTCTCCCTTTTCTCTTTATACGTTTCTTTTGTCAGTCTACTTTCATTCGTCCTTCCCGACGGCCGAACCACCGCAACACACCTCTTTCTACTCTGGTTAGTACATCTTCCTTCAAGCCACACCGCTCTCCGACATCCCTGTTTCCACGGCTATCTTTCTGAGACACTCCACTCATACTACGCAGAGATCGCATCTCCACCGCATCAATTCTACTTTTATTTTTCTTGTGCCGTACCCAGCTTTTACTACCGTACATAAGCGTAAGGATCAGGACCCCATTATAGAAAAACAAACGCGTTTGTCTCATGACAAGCGCGTTTGGATAGCCAATAATTAAAAGCTTTGAAAAATATTTCAAAACTTGAAATTTAGACAACGTTTGGTTAAACATATTTTCTATTATTGCAATAATTTTACATCCGACAACAGATATGTACATAGACATCTTTTCCTTTTATTCTGTGTTAATATTCAGTAATATTTAATACACTCGTCATTGTTAAACAACGCTATAATATTATACACGAATTATTCAAATATAGTATAGGAAAAAGATATAATAAGTAATAAATAAAAAAACACAGTTTGTTATTTGAAACCTTGACATTAAAAGACAGACAGTTAGTTTTCATAAACCTTTTAAAATATTATTTTTACTGTCTGCAGAAAACATCCGAAGCTTGTCAAGAAGTTAAGTAAATAGCCTAGACTCGTTAGTAATTCTAGACCGGACTTGAGACCCGTCTCAGATCCGACGCACGATATGCGCTGGCGCAGGCAGATATAAACAAAACAGTTTGTTCCTGTATTTATTAATGCGTGTGCGGCCATAAGGTACGGTGCTTTGCGCAAATCGCCCGTCGCTAGTGATGCGACTTCGCGTCGCAAGTCCGCGCGGTACTCCAATAAAATAATATGCGCAAGCAATAATGCCATGTCTCGCAATACAACCTGCAGCTATATTTTTTATTGACATTGTATTATGTTTGCAAATTTTTGAATGATCTACATGCAAGATTTATTACATCTGTAATTTAAACTTTTGAATACAGATTTTATTTGTCTGTTAAAAAATTGTTATTATGTAAGCAAAACGTAATAATAAACCATCCAAGAGCGAGCCGAACTTGTTCACAATGATTTTGTACCATAAAGCAATGCATTTGTACGATGTATTTGTATGAAGTACGTGTTTAACAAAAAAAAAAATACTTGAAAAGTGCGAATAGAATTCGTACCCCCAAGGGTTCCGTACACATTTAATTATGTACGTAGATATGTCAACCATCAAGAGCCTCGACGATTTTTGCCTGTTTTTCATAGTGATACTGATATCCATCCCAAGAACTCCAAAACACTACTTTTTAAGACAAAAATCGACAATGCTTTTGAAATGTTGAACACTTTATAAATCTTAAGTTCTAATGGCGGGAAATGATGAAATGTTCACCAAAACGTCAGTCATTCTAAGTCACGATTCATACTGTAATTGCAAAATGTTAATTTGTAATGACAAGAAAATAATTTTTATATGAATTAACTACAGATTAAAGATTTTAAGGCCATATGAACTTTTTTGCCAATTTTTATGATTTAAGTAAACGTAAATCTAAATACATCACATAAATTTCATCATGAAGCTTTTTTTGAAAAATAGGGCCTTGACAAACAACCGAACGGACAATAAAATGATATTAAAGGTTCCTTTTGAGGTACGGAACTCTGAACTTTCTCTCAGTTCGGACTGTTAACGCGAGTTCGAATCAAACTTAGTTTATCTTTCTGTTTAGTGGTTGTTTGGTGGATCAGTTCGAGTTCACAATGACACCAGACGTGACGTTTGTATGTGCCACTGCTTCGAGGATACAATAAAGAGAAGTTAAAAACGTGTTTCCCATTGGAGGATTCTCGTAACTTTTTAAATTTCATTTCTTTATTATGCAGCAGGCCATCCATAATACCATTAAATATTTTTCAAAATCCTAACGAATAGTTTATCTATTCAAAAATATATTATCAGTTACATCAAAAGATTGAAATACAAATTGTATAATTAAATGTGCTATTTGATAAATATCGTACAGAGAATCTGTCAAATCATACGGTTTACGTTTACGAACTGCATTTTTAGGGTTCCGAGTCAAAACGGCATAAACAGAACCCTTATAAACGTCATATCCGTCTGTGCGTCATATATCACAGCCATTTTATTCAAAAACTACAAGACGTGTATTGAAGAAATTCATAGTGTAAGTGTCTTGTATAAGCCGCTACTTAGTATTGTAATCAAATAACAAAAATAAATATTTCTAGAGGGGCACTTCATACACGTAACAGAAGCTGAAATTTTTTTTTATAAGTAAACATCACCGTATAGCACATATTCCAACAGTTCTTTTAAAAAAACTAATGTTTCTAAATAATTTTTCTGATTAGGTCAATAATTTCGGATATAATCGCTCCGAAAATAGAAGCAAGTGTCCCCCTCCTAGTTTTCTAGGAGGGGGACAAAATTTGTCCAAAAATCATGAAAAAAATAACGAAGGCAACTTTAAAAAATACTTTCAATGAAAATTATTTTTAATGTGATCGAATATATTGTTTTTGAGTTATTGCCGAAAACCTCTCAACAAAAGGACATAAGTGACATGAAGATACGTTCTTTTGCTGATACATTTTAATTTAGACTAATGTAATAGTAATAGTCGACATACTTATTTTTCAAGTTATAGGCGAATAAAATGCTTATAACTATTCTATGCGGGAAGTAAAGAAAAAGTGTAACAACGTATTTTTTTCATCTGTAGTGCATTTATTTGTAAAAATGGCTTCGAAAACTTATAATGAGCGTAGTTCGACATATTCTTAACCAGGTTTTTTTTGTTTCTTTTGGCACAATTCGTCAACAATTCCTCAAAGGTAGAATAGCCGGATGGGCAGATGGGGTAGGGTTAGTATAATTGAGTTTAGGGTTAGTAACCTTTGCGTACGGAACCCTAAAAATATTATATGCTTGTGTTTAAATTGTAGAAACATTATTTATGTTAGAAATGAGCGTCACCTAGGGACGTAGGTAAAGGTACATGCTCCTCCTTACAGTCTCTGGGCTTTTCAGTTTTATAAATTTTTCTGTCTGATGTCATAAAATAAGCAAGCAATAAATTGCAGCAGTCAGTAGAACCTCAGACTAAAATCAAATCGTATGTTTGTATATAATGTTTTAGTTAAGTTCTTACATAAAAAAATGCACTTGCAATGTACGTTCATTTGTATTTATATCACAAAAAATATTTCTTAATTACCTAACTTCTTATACTGATGAAAGTATTTATTATATATTACACTAGCTGTCCCGCCCGCTTTGCTGGGTAATTTTTATTTATAAATAAAATGGCAAAGGATTTATGGAATTCGAAAAATGAGTAGCCTAGAACCATCTACAAATCATCCCGCATCGAACGGTCCCAGTCCCATGTCTATACGTTTAGTAGCTTTTACGTGATTGGAGAACAAAGACAACCTATTTTCATTATATATGTATAGATTATTATCTGGAACTACGTCCAAATGTAAGAAAAAATAAATTAAACGTAATAAACAAATATAAAAAAAGCAACATAATAAAAAATTAAATTAAAAACGATTGATCCTACAGGCCATCCCTAACACTTCCCGCTATTATATTAATTGATGTGTTTTGAGCTTTTTTAGTTTATAAATATAGTTTTAGAACTATTTAAGCTTTTTCAGCTTAAAAAAGCGAAAGATGGTTGACCGTGTAGACTAATTCCTGTCCATAAACTTCTTTATGCTTTCGAGG
Organism: Eumeta japonica; assembly: GCA_005406025.1. Lineage (NCBI taxonomy): Eukaryota > Metazoa > Arthropoda > Insecta > Lepidoptera > Psychidae > Eumeta > Eumeta japonica. The sequence goes on from BGZK01001010.1 coordinate 17,618, forward strand.
TCAAATCATTCAAAAATGTACCTAGCAGTACATTATTGAGATCTTCAAGTTTAAAGGATCAATTTTAGTCGTTTTTGAACCCACTAAACTAAAAATATAATTTTAATGCGTTTTGAGCTCTTCGAGTTCAAAAAATCTATATTTATATAAGTATATATATTTTTTATCTACAATATTAATCAAGTTTGATCTGCTTTTACAGAATTTGATGCAGTTTTATAAACATAATAAGATAAACTGAGTACTGAACATACTACAATAAGAACTATACAAGTTATTTTGAAAAAAAAAAACCTTTTTAGCCAATATTTCGTTAACGATATGAAACATTCCAACCGATTTTAAGGCAGATGCAATGATCGATGTGGTTTTTAAGGTTCCGTAAATCCAAGTGATATAAACGGAACCCTTACAGAATCACTCGTGTGCTTCTTTGTCTGTTTGTCACAGACGATCACCTTTGAATCTACTGGACCGATTGAGTTCATATTTGGTACATATGTATATCACCGCGACCTAAGCACGGATGTGTAACGTAAACAAATGAATTTTAAAAATATGAGTGTCATTTTTGGGGGTTAATAAGAATATCAAAAAAAGTTTTGCAAATTTATACAATATTACATAACAAATGAAAGCGCTTCTTGTGAGGGCTCTGAGGGTATTCAATGTTTCTTTTCTATAATTTTAAATTTATTTAAGACAATAAATGACAATTGTCCATTCCCCCTCTCATTTATGAAACTACTAAGCCTAGAATCTTAAAAAAAATACAGAAAATAGTTCTTTTCTTATAGATTACAGGAAAACCTATAAGAAGTCATGAGTTTGCTTTGATTCGGTTCGTTTGAATGTCCTGTAATTGTCACTCGCCGAGTACACGAATGCACACTCAGTGCGTATTAGTTAATTTTTTTAATTCTGTTTTATCGTAAGAAGAATAATACAACAAGCGTGGTCATATATGGTGTATTTGTACTATGATAACTTGGAGTTATCATTGTGCAAATTTACAAAAAAAATATAAATTTTATACAGGAATAATATTTATTATTAAGCAAGATACATAAATATATTTAGTCGCAGAAAGACTGCAAATTTACGTGTAATAATAAAATGAGCACTGGGTGTGCGGCGTACGTGACGTTGTTACGGCTACTTTCAGTGCGCGCGCATGATGCTCCGCTCGACGTCGATATTTTCTTCTCGTCCCTACATCTACCGAATGATCGATGATTTACTTATCTCATTAGATCGAAGCACTTCACTAGGCGACGTAATTATTAATAGAGCGATTTTAGAAGTCGCAAGCGCGGCGCGTCCCGCGACGTACTAGGTCCAGACCTCAGCCGCGAGATAAGATCAGTGTTTGCGCAATGAATATCTAGTATAAAGTATGTGCCATTACACGCGTACACTCGTTCTAAATACTAGTGGGCTCTTAATTAGCTGGGTTTACGTTATGGCGCTCGGTGCTCACGGCCGTGCCCCAACAGGCCTGAACTTATTTCCTTATAAATATTCAAAAATGTAAACGACTACCGTTTGTTCGTTTGTTTACAACTAATGATTCGAAAACGTCCGGACGTTATACATTCATTTGTATTTATGCTCCGTATACCCGTCGGCCGGCCGCACTTCGTCGGGGACCTAACATCAGTTCCCATGTACTTTCGATTTCAGTATGTGAAATCCATATCTGAAAAGCTCTATAATTAATAATGTGAATTGATGATCTACGGCTGTCTAGGAGTAACGCTTGCTATGCAGCAAAGAAAATAGTTTGAAAAACCATTTATCTGCGTAATAAATATATATATATACATATAACTAAATTACCAAATAATTAGTTATAATTTTAAAGTATTTTTAATTTTATACAAATCCAATTGATTATACGCGTTATTTGTTTGTATGCACATGTAAGTCTCGAATTAAGTACGCTTTCAAAGTTGATTAATTATTTGGTTCTCAGATGCGACACAATAGAGATTCATAACCAAAAGTAAAAAGTTATATATTTGTTTTATTTTCTTTAGAACTTTGTTCCATCTGTATGTTGCCGTCTCAAAACTCTGCAATTATTTCATAGATTCCTCTGAAATGATACAAGCAGGTGTCATTAGTGAACCGTTATACAATTTCATTAAGTACAGAACAGAAAACCGGAGAGTTAAAAAATGTTTTTATGCATTTCATTTTATGCAATGCCATTACATAGATATTTAAAGTGTGTAAAAATTCTCTCAGTATTCTTTGTGTTTCCTTGTTCAAACTGTGGTATCTAATATTTTTTTTGGAGCGTAATTGAGGGACAAACGAGCAGGCGGATCATCAGAAAGCAGCTGGCCACCGCGGCCCGTGGGCACTCATAACTGCAGAGAAGTCAGTATGTTTTCGGCCTCTTGGGAGGGAATAGAACATCTAATAAAGGAGGGTCGGGCTGTGGGAGAGAGGGTAGTGGGCCATCGTAACTTTCGCTCCCTGGACAACAAACAGTAACGGAAGCTGCTTCCTCACGTCCGCATTCGTTGAGAATATTTTATAGATCTGAAAAAGGAAATAAAATAGTGGTTTTCAAATAAAACCAATGAAAATTATTTTGGACAAAATCTTTTGTGCGTTTTCACATACGCACCCATGATTTCAAGTTGTCAATAGTAACAACCAATCGGCTCGTATGGGCCTGCATGTGAGCTTTCAAACAGTAGATGCGCGTACATACCATTCGAATATATATTTATATCCATACTATTTTAAATTAAATTTCTACACTGTACAATTGTTTTAAATCTAATGAATGTTACGTTATATCGCTTACTGGTACTGAACCCTACAGGCACATGAGTCAGATTTTAATTTTCGTTGGTTTTTTTGTGTTCACTAGTATTTTATTTCTCTTAAACATATGATTTTAAGGAACGGAAAATAGTCAACACACGAAAGGTGATGCACTGAAAACTGAGTGCAGTTTTCGTTCTACTGTTATTTCTTGATCTTGGATTTTGATTTAATTACGTATAGAAGTGGCGAAGGCTGAGTATGGGCTGTATGGTGGCCATCTGGGTGGAAGCTGGTGCTGTGCCTTTGGGGCGGTGTAACAAACACCCAATGCAGTGGACTGCAAGCATCTATAATTGATTTCCTTTCAATTGGTAAAAGAAATATTATAACGAACCCTGGATATCATTGATGGCTGAACAGTCTCTAAAGAGATATGACGTTTTTACCACGACGGAGCCATTGTGTGCGTTAAGTGGGCAGGTGGTTTGTGTTTTTGATGTCATTGCAAGTCAGCGTGGTGAATGCGGTTTAATACTTTATCCTTAGAGAAGGTTCGAGTCGAGAAGGCCAGTATAGATGATCAAAACGCACCTTCAGTGCTTAGGTACTCAGCGCGCCGGTGCTACGCGGCCGATTGGAGGACTAGCATATTACTCTTAGAACTCTAAATAATACTTTACACGGTAGAATAGTTTTGTTACTTTTAGAAATTAATAATTAGTGATCCTAAGAAATAACAATATTATTGAAGCTGGAGTAAACGCTGGAAGACACCGTTTCAAAATATCAATCGAGACGAGCTGATGCAGCGTCGGGCGACACTACGGAAAGAGGTGCCGGCCGATAAAGATAAATATTGGCGACGCGCGGGCGGCGACGCGCGGGCGGCCCGCGTTAAGTCCGCGCTTTACGAGCGGCGGGCGCACGCGCACGGCTCTGGCGCGTCCTTTGCTCTGGCCGAGTATCGCGGTGCGAATATGAGTACTCCTCAATACTGTTTTTATGTATTCTGTTTTATGTTGTTGTTAAGGCATGCCATGGTTCTGTAAAAAGCAACAGTAAATCTCATATTATAATGCGGCATACCATATTCGTGTTTATTATTTCAATCCTTTATGTGATTTCTACAAATTAATCAATTGAATGAAAAAAAAACAATACAAATGATTATTGGCGTTTCAAATATTTTAAAAAGGAACCATTAGTTTTGTAATTTAAATACTTTACACAAAACGATTAGATTGTTGACGTCAAATAACATAGTATTTCTTTATATTGTGTGCATACAAAAAGCTAAAAAAATACTTGGATAATTTAAAACGCCCGAAACGAATAATCAAATCGGAAAAAATCGATTGCCTTTGGAAATACTAGTATAATGCTACATTATGACAAAAAGCAATACTGTAAATAACACTACAGCCTAACAGGTTTACGAGACGAGTTAAAAATTCGATTACAAATATTTTTCAAAATAATAAATTTGTTACTTAATTTATGAAGTTTTACATAAAAACTGTTTTTAATCTGTACAATTTTAGCAGTTACTATGAACATAACTCAATTAATTTAAAAATCTGTTATTGTGATAATTAAGTTGCCATGCGACAACTGACGGGGGCTTCGACGTTAGGTAAGTGCTATAATTAATGTTACTGATTATGAGTCCCTTCTGGTGAGTTAAGTTAATTAGAAAACTTGGATGTGCATCAAGAGTATAATTTTTTGATGCAACAAAATATTTCTGTATAATTACAAAGCTGGAGCACGTATATTTTGAAGTTCAAGCAAAAGAAAAATAAGGAACACTTTTTCAAATGACGTGAAACCTATAGTAATTTATCGCTTATATACATAATATTTTTAAGTAAAAAGTTATTTAACTTTTTAAATTATTTTCTATCACAATGTCTTTCAAATTAAGTTCGTTTGTTCTAATAGGCTTTGAGTAATCCCAAAGGATTTTTAGAACATTAAATTTATTATATTTTGCAAAAAATTAAGCTAATGTTTCTTGGTGAATTTATTTTATTGTTTCTTAAAATAATGAGTACATTTCTCATAATGAAATTAAAAAACAGCTAAAGACTCAAATTTCTTATTCGTTGTTCTTGAAAGAAAGATTGCCTTAGGGACGAATGTCAAAGTTCTAAAGTCGTAAAATATTTTGGTGCAAATATTGAATCATAACCTGTGAAATAACGATTTTTTTGAATCTATATTCAAAGTCTCTATAAATTTGAATAAAAAACTTTGAAGTTATTTTCGTATTCTCAGGGAATTTTAAGGTCATTAATATTTTAATTTTTCTGAAAAAAAAGTCAATACTTTAAAGCTGATATGATTTTATTAATTGAAAACAAAATTAAAAGTAATGAAAACAGTGAAATATTTTTTTAGATGATCACGGCCGCCCATGGACACCCGCAACATCAGGGAATCACAAGTGCACAGTCAGCATTTTAGGAAAGAATATTTTTTTTCTTGCGAACTCCCTTGTAGTAATATATTGCTCAAATCATTCCAAAGTTTTATCAAACGTTGAAGAAATTTGGCATGAAGCGTGCAGTTGTACAAACTGATGGCAGTTCGGGCGAGCGAAAGGGTGACCGATATCGCCGGCAGGGATTCTTGTCGCTGATTTCTGCCATTAGCAGTTCTTCCGAGCATTTCCAATAGTGCTGATATGTGTGATAAAGTACGCATAAATATGCTATGTTTCTTTGTAAGACCAATAGATCGAGCTGGTCGCCGCCTATTCGAGCCGCTTGTCGTTGGATGCGATCTACAGCCAAGAATCGATATTGAGGTGCTCCAACACTGCGGTGACAACAGTGACGAGATGTAATCGAATCTGTGCCTTATTAAGTACAAAACGATGGTCTGGTACGAAACACCGTTGTGCGCTATTGAGCATCTCAAACTTTTGAAAAGCTAGTTTCTTTCACTTTGCTCTCTACGAGATCTGAAATTGGACGCTTTTGGATATGTTGACCTCAAGAGTTCCGATACAAGAATTGTTTCGAGATGTGTCAAAATATAGGGAGGCGATTGAGCTGAAAGTTTAAAGAAATATAAAATGCATAAAATATTCCTGAAAGCTGCAACCTCTAGCTTGACATTCTATTACTTTTGAATTTACTAAAAAAAACTTGTTTGAAAATTCTTTTCACACTACATTTTCCTATCTGATCTATATCGGATATAGTTTCGTGTTTTTTATATTTTTCGTATTTTTTTTTAGTTAATAGAAATGATTAATTATTGTAATTGTTCTATTGATTACTTCAAAACTTACTGTTTACGCCATTTTCCTCCCTTTAATATTATAGTTTGTCTTCCATAGACATAAGACAACTGACAGATGAGGGCAGGGGAATATGAGGGCAGACATCATACAGATTCGTTAGCCGGCGCATCGGAGGTACTTCACTCACGAGTAGATAAGTGAAATAAAAAGCAAAACGCGGGTCGGTGCGTGTCAACACAATTGTCATAAAATTATTAATCTGTGAGAGTGAAAAACTATTAAAACCAGACCCACATGACAATCGCGGCCCGGGGAGCCTGGACACCTGAGACGCAGGGTCGGCGAAATCCAGATGAGCCCCAGAATTAACTTTTCCTCAGAGCTGTGTCCGAGCGGCGCGTACAGTTAAAAAAAATCAGGGTTTGGCTGTATTGTGGACAGGGCAATATATTTTATGTAAATATGTGTACATAACGGATATTATTTTCTTTGAGCGAATTATTTGTATGTATAATTATTTTTTAATACTAAGAAGTCCTTCGGATTTCGTGTAGTTATAAAAGTAGTAGTGAAACATGCACTAGCTGCTGCTAAATGAAATTGGTAATCGGTGTTTGCACATGATTGATGTCTATACAGACCAGCGTTAATATCAAAACGATTAAATAATCCGATTGCGTAGTCTCGCTCACCCCAGGCGCTGGTGTACTGGCGTCAGTGTTGCCAGACGTCTTGATTTTGGCGGGACGTCCCGATTTTTAAATCAAAATTAAATGTCACGCGCGGACAGGCTCAGTCCCGCTTTTCGGGGATAACTTGACCGTGCGTGCAGTGTGCTGAGGAAAAGCGGGTGGGTAGCACAGAGCATAGACAAGTGTGGACTGGCGCAGGGCTTAGCAGCTCTAAATAAAATGAAAAAGTAACCTCTATGATTTTAACTGCTAAACTAGGCTTTGACATTATACATATTGCCCTCTGTCATATTAATTTTCGACAAGTAAATTAAAATAATTTTGACAAGTGATATTTCGATAGATAACTTATATGAAGAATTTAACTTGTTGAAATCATCCTTGGACGTATTAGTCGGAAGTTACAAAGACACCACTGCCACCACCGCACAGAAATGGCACACCAGCTCTTTCAACAAGTTCCAAAAAAAGATGCCAGGTATATGTTTAAACTAGTGTCTTTCATATTAAGTATCCTAACATCAAACTGCTTTCCTGAATGCGTTTTTTCCCAGATGAATTGAAAATGGTCGGACGTCAGAAAGAAATGCTCTGTAAAATCAATGAAAGCAGAATTACTTATCCAGTTTAATCTACAGCTTTTCTGTGAAGAGTTCTTCATCTTTATTAAAGAGAAAAAGGAAACTTTATAAGAAGTTAAATCTTCACAGAAATAGCAGGAATAAGTAATTCTTATAAATAATTATTCTGTTATTGTAAGTTGCAATTTGTAACACTTACTCTGACTATTGTTTGAAACGACACATTTTTCTAATGAATAAAACTTTTTTGACTTTGATTTCTGTTTTTTTTTATTTTTTTTATTCAGAAGACGAGTAACTATAGCGTAAATCTGATTTAAAATATCATATTTTTATTAAAAAACATCTATGGTCACGTAAACGTAATTTGAACTCAAATAAAAAGATAACTGTTTCAAAACTTCTGATTTTATACGTTTTTTCACTATGTCCCGCTTTCCACGAGAGAATCCTGCTTTTATCACTCGAAAAGTTTCAAAAACCGACTTGCCAAAAAAAAAAAGATCTGGCACCACTGACTGGCGCCATCGTCGATCTGCTCGGATGCCTTCATTCTTTTACGTCCCCGGCAGTCATGTAATGTTTTATGGCTGTTTGGTATCCTTGGATTAATCTTGAGAAGCCCTTTCCAACCTTATACAATCTTTACATTTTGATTTGGCTTTTTGATGAATATAGACAGAGATTGCAAAATTTGTATCAAATTTTTAATTTAACTCTGTATATATAATATTTCCATTAACTTTTACTAACATTTTATATATGAAATCGATAGATTTTGACAAGAGCTGACGATTGAAACTCAAACGAAGATTGTAGCTTCTCCGAGTTAAAATTTATAGTAAAAACACCCTTCGCTGCGCGCGGACAAGGACTGTGTAACCACAGTCCTCAACGTAATGAATTCTTTGATCCTTTACCTATCGAATGGTATAATTAACATTTGGATGTAGAGGGTAGACATGTAGCTTCAGAATCGAACTGAATCCCCGATTTTGTTATCATCAGTTTTCAATTGCCTCTCATTATGAAAGCAAATTTAAAGACATATTCCCGACAAAAATATTTTTTTTTTATTATTCGAAGCCTATTTCATTGATCAACCTTTTGACATATACACTTTGAGGTATACGGACAATAAGGTCACCATCTATCATAGTCACTTTTCTAATGCCTCTAGTTCCTTAGCGGTAAGTAAAAAAATGAAATCGGTGATATTGTTGCCAAGTATTCCCAATTTTACTGTCATATCAGTTCAACTGCATATTTTTTTTTTTTCATATTAACGTACAGCTCAGAATAGCACAAACGATCGTCATAGTGAGTCAAAAGATGGTTGCAATAAAATTAAGTCACATATTTTCAAAGTGGGAAACCGTTCCACGTGACGAGCGCCATCGACAAGCGCGCGCGCCGCGGCCCTTCACCGCTGAAAAAATGTACAATAGCGTGGCCCTCGGGCCTGCCCCCGCCGCCGCAGACACCCCCCTGCACCGTACCGATGAACGCCCGCGCAAGTGTTGTGTCGGTGGACACCGACGCGCCCCAGCGACGCACTTCGTACTTTGCGTATCGCTTTTGTATTTTGAGGTAGCTCTGTAAGCTGAAATGTATTGTGAATAAATCCATTTAAAGATTGACTACGCCTTGTGCATCTAAAATAACACATTTTGCACTCATGTGAATAATTATTTACTGTGCAGTAATGGATATAAAGTAGCCAGTGAAATATAATATCTAAATGATGTACATTGCAATGCCTTATGTCCAAATTCGAAACGTAAAGTTGTTGATGTTACTTATGTAATTTTTTTCATAAAATTTACAAAAAAAATCTCCATAATCTCGACGTCCTATTGCACTGTTTTAAATAAATTTGCTTTTACTCAATTTTACTTCATTCAATAATTTTTTATCTCATGTATTTCGTCAAAAAATTTAGAACTACGATATAATAACAGTAAAATATCAGTCGATATAATAGTATTCAACTTTCACGAACATTTCACGCGTTAATGATGTGAAAAATGCAGTTCGGGGACGAAACTGAACTAAAGAAGCTAGCGAAATAGGAACTTCGAGTCGAGATGAAGTCAAATACGCAGACGCTGATGATCTGACAATGAGAGCAGATCGGAACAAAGGCACCGCCGCTCGGGCGGGCGCGGCGCCGGCGGGGCTGACCTTGTACCCCTTCTGAACAATGTGTGCAGATAACGCGCAATTACACGCCGACGCTAAGGATTTGGCGTTAAATTCCACGCGCATGCGATTTAGAGATTGTCTTGGGGTAGATCGCTCGACGCTGCCGAGTTACGAAGATACGATGGATGGTGCTATTCGGAATCATTCATGACGCTAGTTCCAAAAAGATTAATATCGACCTTTGCACTAGAGACGAGATAGAAAACAGTTTTATTGTTTTTTGTTCGTCGTAATAATAGTGATACAAAAACAAATATTTTATTTTGTCATTACAAAGATACCAGCTGCATCTGACTATATCAAATATCCATATCCAAGACATTAACAGGACGAACTTATTTTTTTCGATTACTTTAAAGAACGAATGATTGAAAATATTCAGTCGAAAATACTCAAATTTAAATTCACAGGACCGTAAACGATGACGCACAAAAAGTTAAGAGCTGTGCTCAGTCGACGTAGTCGTGTTCGTCTCGTCCACGGCGCGGGCGTCGCGGTCGGCGCGGTCACGGCTAGGTGTTGCGTCGATAAGATCGGCGGCGGCGGCGCGGGCGGCGGCGCGGCCGAGCCGGAACAGCGCGCGGACGTCGCCGATCCCAGATACATTCCGCTTACGCAGAATTTCAGCTATGTTTGATTTACCACCAATTATGGGCTTCCTCGTGGCGGCGCAGGGCGCGCGGCGCGCTCCTCCTGAGGTTTCTGGGATATTCCAAGTATTTAGATGAATTAACTACGTCGGTTTTAATTGGTATTATTTCTGGGTTTGTATAGCGCTATGGACGACGCGCGCGGACCTCGCAGGACCAGCTTCGCCGCTCGCCTATCGAGTACCCTCTCATTACAGTACATCAATGGGATATAAATTGTTAAAGAGATGCATCATTTTTGCTGTGAACTTTCTATGGAAAATATATTTGAATAAAAATTTATGACGTCGTTTTACTCATGAGATGACGACACATATTTCAAAATTCACGCTCTCATAGCTAAGCGGTTGTAAAATGAATCTAATAAAATCAAAGGTGATAAATACATAAATCTTAACGAAAAGTAAAAAAACCAACCATATAATGGTTTACTTTAAATTGTCTGTACACAATTGTTAGCGTCAACTTCGGCATCCGTCGGACGAGTTCGGTCGTCATCGGCTTTTCGGCCGATGACGACGGCGCCGCGAGCGCGCACGGTCCGTGAAAAAGAGATCGCATTCAGGATCCTGCGACTGCAGAGTGCAGATTTAATTTTGTAAACTTTAACGAATTTGGAAATAAATAAAAGCATGAGTAGTTCCGAATTTTTTTTATCTAATTGAAGTTCCATCATTAACACAATATAGAAATTTTGGATAATGTAAATACAAAACTAAAATTTGATTGTAAAAGAAATTAAATTACAAAGGCGAGCTATAATATCAAAAAAACAAGGGGAAATTATTAATGATGTAATAAACAGAACCAAACCCAACAACTGTTATATATTTACTAACCTTCATTCAATCCTTGAACGATGAAAATCACTTCTTTGTGAATATATGAAAGTTTTTGGCCGAAAAAATAGATTCAAAACCAGCATCCCGCTATCCTACACGACAGTTTTCACAGGCATACTCTATGTCCATGTCATTGACCGATAATAATCAAATTGAAAGATTTATTCTCAAATTTAAACTTAATTGTGTCGTTGGATGGGATAATGTATACGATAACCTAATGATAGAGCATAGATATGTCTTCATGCCTCCAATAACATACATTTGTAACCTATCGCTCTCGTCTGGTATATTCACTATAGTCTTCAAAAAATCTGTCATTACTGCAGTACGGAAAAATAATGATAAATCAGTAATGAACAATTATAGATTTATATCCGTACTTCCAGACTTATCAAAAATACTAAAAGATAAATCTGCTGACGTTCGAATCTGTTCACTACGAAGATTCGTAGTGAAAGAACAGATTCGAGGGTCAGCGGTGAGTTCTGTGGTGTATCATAATGCATATTACAGGCAAGTATCCAAATTAATTTTGTACAAGGCAGGCACTTTTAGAGGAAATGAAAACTGTAACAATGTGACATATCAATTGAAAGGGTTTGTCGTGAGGGTCTATTTTTTCGTAGTGAAAGAACAGATTCGAGGGTCAGCGGTGGGTTGCATGCTGCATATTAATGCATATTGCAGGCAAGGGTTTAATTATGGATTTCCGCGAATTAACACCTCATACAATAGAAAATTATTTTATTTACGCTACATGTCCGTACTGTATGTATTTGGGATTCAAAATTAAATATGAGTACCTACTTTATTACTTAGTCAGTCTGGTAGGTTAGGAGCAATTGGCTGCAATTGACACACGAGTGATGCTTTATGGGTTTCGTTTTTTTAATTTAAATGTACATATATTCATTTATTTATTGTGATGAAGGAAACTTGCAGTTATACGCATTAATACAGCCAATTACAAGTTCTCTACATTACATTTAATAAAACAAGTGACGCATATTTTATGCTTCTGGTATTCATGAAGTATAAGATTTTTAAATGAGTCTTTTTGAAACATTTTCTACTCTTGTAATGAAGCTCTTAACAGTTTGTATGCTCTATGAATTATTATGTATTCGATATGAGATTTACTCAAATTCTTGTAATTTAAAGTAATATCTTTATAACAATACATTACTCCAAAACGTCTAAAAAATGAAAATAAATGTTGAATAAAATGTCTAATACTTTTTATTGCCTACTTGACATAAAAAATTAAGAAAAATTTGTTAACTGTTTACATTTTCATTTAGGTAGGTTTATTAATTGAACTATAGCTTCATATGTGTTTGAAAACCATTATGAGGAAACGAATTCAAAGAGGTAATCAGCAGTAACCACTTAAGCAATACGAGCATAATTGTTCGTACGTTTCAGTCATTGGCATCCACCTGCAACCAACGGTCGTGAACAACCACTGTTCTCTCGCACACAAACTTTCATCCTTACTTATTACAGTTCTACGAGGGATGTCGCCTGTGCCCACTTGACTTTGCTAAGTCCGTGAGCTATGTTGATTACTCTGATTGTTTCTAGTTTTAGATATTATTTCGCAGAGAAGCCCCGGACATTATTCCATTGAATTTAGATGACTTTGAATATCTTCAAGAGACTGACAATGAAAGACCACGCTTGTTATTTGGAGCATAATCTGGAATCACCATCATCTGGAAAAAAAAATTATACCGGGTGTCCCGCAACTATTGGCGTCACGGGACACCCGGTCGAAACGAAGTTCCTTTCGTTTTGTGTTACGTTGTATCAAATAACAGGAACTGCGAATAACTCAATAACTTTGGGGGGTAATTAAACAAAAAATTAAAAATAATATCTTAAAAAGAATATTCATTTACTTAATATTAGATATAATACATATAAAATTGTGAATTACACGTTTTTTACTAAAAATTTTGCTAAGTTTGTCAACCTATGCAATTGTGTAATTTTTGAAATCGAAAACTCCATCTCTAGAATCGAATAATAATCGAGAAATAATCATTAAAAGATAACCTTACTGACATTATTATTAATTGCAAATGCATGTAATATGATAATAGATTAAGATTTTTACCTCAATGTTGAAAAACGAAATTAGTGCAGCAGCGCGACCGATTGCTGCCACGCTTACTTAATAGATGACACCTGTTAGCGAGGGGGAGTGAGTCGTTGGCAGTCGGACGGGGCAGGCATAACGCTTTTTTATTACATGATGATTTTTGCCAACTAACACCTCCCGCAAGTCGCATTAAGGAACGTCGTTTCAAAAACAAATATATAATTGTTAGCATAAATCGTTTTGAAATGAGAATATGTTTAATATTGATCTCGTTGAACTACATCGATGATCATGGTCCGTAATTATTGGTGTCGATGAAAAGGTTTAATTTCCAGGTACGTCGTGTGATTAATCAAAAGAAAAAAATCGTACACAAGAAGATACCCGCGAACGTCCTCCGTGGTTCTCGAATTACATAAAAATAATCTCACAAAAGTGTGACTTTATTTTTATTATCTCCTTGGAATTTATACGTGAACAAAGTCGTACGTGGGATGAAATATGGTATTCCCGGTATTTTTTATTTCATCGAAAGAGGCATTCGTACCCGCATGCGATGCGTATCAACGCGCGCGCGCCCGCCGCGCCCCGCCCGCGCCCGCGCCGACGTGTTTTGGCATAAATTGTCGCAGCGACGACGCTCTGGGCCGAGCCGTCAAGGTGCGAGCGAGCGCGCCCCGGACGAACGGCCCCGCCGCAGACAGTTACAGATTAGGCGGCCCTTACACGGCTTTATTGAGATATTATCGCCTTTTTTTCCGAATGCTCGTTTCTAACGCTTCTTTAATCCTTTTATGCGACAGTGCGAACTTCGCCGACCGTCACTCGTGAAAGGGAGCGGAAGGGTTCGACCGTCGGCGCCGAAGGACGAGCCGGGACAACGGCATCCGAATGAATTAAAAAAGATATTAACATAAAATAAAAACAAGAACAATAGGGGACCGGCGAAGGGAAGTCGTTTCGTATTAAGTTATAAATAATAATTAAGAATTAAAATGATAATCGTCGCGGATAAACCGTCTAGTTGAAAACAAAGAAACTGAGAAAAGATCGGTATCTATCGTTATGGTGAGCGGCGCGCGCGCTGGGCTGCTGTTCGAATTATGCGCGTCCTTAGTCTGAGATATCTGCGTTTGTACTCGTTTATTGTTTACTGACTTCTGCTCACGAATTCGTCCGCGTACAGCTATAACGTATAACGCTGACGCAGTAGTTCGTTTTGACAGGAGAGGGTGCATTGTAGGGTTTTGCAAGCGTTACAAGCAAATATTCTTCTGAGGAGAGTTGTATCAATTAGATATATTTCCAGGCTCATAATAAATTAATTTTATTAGATGTAACTATTTAGTATAATAGCCTAGATTTAGGTATAAAAACAAGTTGTTTAAATTAACTGTTTTATCTCATTAATATAAAAAGGGTCAGAAATATGTTCTTTTACAACCATTGCAAAATAGATTTTCCGTTTTAAATACTTGAAAATACAACACAATATTGAGACAAAATACTCTGTAACGGTAGCTCTACAAAACAAATACCAGTGTCTAAGTTAGTTTGTAGGCTACTAAATGAAAAAAAAAAGTATGTATGTATAAATCGGCTTGGCAATTTTTACGTTTGCTCGAACAAAGAAAGTGGAAAGTGAAATAAACAAAATTTTCAATGTACCGCTAATTGATGAAAAGTATTGAAATCACAACTCCGTGCTCATACAAAATTTTTATTTAATTTTTTTTAACAATTATGTGATCATCGTATATCATAGCTGTTTATGGAGGAAAAACTATTATTTTATATGACTCACTCTAATGAAAAAAAAATAGTAATAATAATGTTCTGCAGTATAATCACTATATAAATATCGTAATGTTTACTTATATGTTCAAAAAAATATTTGATTTATCGCAACATTACAAAGAAAATATTATAGATTATCTAATAAAGACTAAAAACTGTGTCATTTTTAAAATTTTCGTGCAAATGTCATTTTGCTACCAAAAATTTATGGAGTAGTTTTGTCAATAACTGCAATATGATTATTTTATATGCTATGTTTATACATTAAAAAATTATACACAAGTATATTAATTTAATATAAAAATCAAAAAAAGCGTGTTACGAAGTTAAGAACAACACTGAATATGCGATTTTAGAGGTGTTTATAGAATCCAGCGCGGAGCGAGAGAGGGGCGATCGACTAGCCGAGTGGGCCGAGTCACATAACGTCGCCACGGCAACGGCCGGTCTGAAGCGCCACATCAGATGTTTCATATAAAAAATCTATAAAAATATTTTGATAAAAAATGTTTTAATAAAAAAAGGTTTGATGCATTGATAAAAAAGTCGTAGGTTTTTCGATTATCATATAATTCGGTAAGGGCTAATTATTTATCGCATGTAACTAAACAACTTAAATATTGAACGCCCTCTTTTAATTATAAAACATTGTACTTACAACTGCTTAAAACAGAAACAATATATACGATAATATACCGTTTTACATATGTTATTTGATCAAAAATTTTGATCATTGGGAATTATGATGGCAAACAAATTATGAAAATAACTTCACATAAAACTGTATTTAGATATGATTGCGAAGCATCAACTAAAATTTCTTAAAGATAGAGTAAACTTGCATGCAGCAAGCCTCTTGCCCTTTAATGAAAACTTGCACACTTCACTACGCCGCTCTGTAGAGTGTGAGTAGTGCTCATTTCTTATAAGAAAGTGCAACTGACCGTTATAACATTATCGGGCCTTGATGGGGAGTATTAAAGATCATTGACTCATTTTTTACTGATTTAATTTCAATTTATTGAAGTAGTACTTTTAGGCACATTGCGAAAAGATGGAGAAAGTAAATTTTTACGATGCGCATGCACATTCTAACGAAAAGTGCACAGTATGAAGTTGGTTGTAAAACATTTTGTTATAGCGTGATGACAGTGCCGTTAAACTTTATGGGACGGTAGTAAAACACGAAATCTTGGAAAATCTTTTCGATGCGTACATTCAAAATAGACCAGAATTATTACAGGTATTCCTCCATAATGCGATTTAATGTAAATAGGTAGTAGTATTACATCTATTACTATATTTAACAGAAATTATTAAAATTTAATAAAATTTGATTTATTAATATATTTTAATCATTATGATGTAAATGTAATAATTATATTTAATTCAATGAAATTATCTTAACTAATTATTTACACCAGAGAGAAGTGTAACTACTTAAAAGCTATATAAGCACATTACGAATTTTTTTTTTTTTTGAAAATCATAATTTGTTATTTATAAATAGAAGTACTAATTTGTAGAAAAGTTGTTCAAGTCGTACAATTAACTTTTCAAGAACTCGTTCACGACAAAACGACTGAGGTTGTTGTATCAGGTTGTGCTCATTGTACACACATCTCGTGCGCTTACAATTATTGGCCGTACCGATAGACAAAGACTCAAAGCTCCGGCTACCCTGCCGTCTGCACGCCGAGCCCGCGCGCGGTTTCTGTGCCTAGGGAGCGCTCCCGTAGTTTTCGCACTCCAGATACCGATCGCTATTTTAGTTATTTCGCGTGTTTTTACACGCGTAAATGGTTTTTCCATTAACTGCGTGAGTGCGACCGCATGTTGACCAACAGCGGCCCTTGGGGGACGGGCTTCGCTCAGCGTCACGGTTAGCGGTCAAACTCTGTTAGTGATGGTCAATCCATTCCGAATTTTAATTCAGTTATGTTACGTTACGTTTTTACGTAACGTTTATAGGTAATTTTTGAATTTTAATTTTAGATTCAGTGATTCAAGGGCATAACGCCCTCAACCGGAACCGTTAGTTTTATAACCGTCCTTCGCGGTTTTTTGCCACCCCCTCCACTACTCGCCTTTTCAAGCGTCGTCTACTATTAATCTATTACTCAGTGTAATAGGTAGTTTAGTTATTTTTGCCTTTTCCCGGGACAACAAATTCACCGGGACGTTATTATTACGTCGTGGTAACCCGGAAAGGTCTCCTGACCTTCGCGCCGTTGGCACTCTCTAGTGCCTTCTGGCCCCTCAGATGAAGTCTGAAAAGCTTACGGGCCAAAGGCAAGCGCCTGAATGCTTCAGGGGGTTTTTAGTTCGTGAGAGTCGGACACATCCCGTGTGTCCGGGCGCACGGACTGTCCATAATGGATTTTTGCCCTCCTTGCCCTTAGCACGGGCAGAAATACAAAAAAAAAACCTCAAATTGGTGTTAAAGTACTAACCGTGCAAAAGATCCTTGGTAAGATGGAGACTTTTTTTATTTAGTAGTATTTTTGAGGAGCAAACTAGCATGTGAGCCATCAGAGAGTAGGTGGTCACCATCGTCCGTGGACACTCACAACCCTAGAGGAATTCATACGTAGCCGACCTCTTGAGTAGGAGAAATAAGATAACTGGTGGAAAGAAGAAGAAGCTCATGAAAGGGAGAGGATGTGATGAAGGTCTCAGTTACTATGTTGTCAAAACTGAACATTTACTTACTTCTGACCCACAATTTTGGCAGTACAGTAAATAATACGAGTACTGCAGTAGGCATTAGCAGTAGATGATGTTACGTAGTGCTTGTAGAAATTGTCGAGCGTTATTGTTCTAAGGAAGATCATCATCTCAATGAATTTATCTTTGTATCGCTTTATAGAATTCAAATAACTTAATCACATTATGTTAGTTTAGATGAAACTTTTCTTTGAACAATGTACCGTTATATAAATAATGTATCGGTATATAGTATAGTATATAATATATGTATAATAACAGGGCCAGTCTGTGATATTAGAATTTGGAAAAATGGAGTATATTTTTTGTTCTCACAATAGATAATTAAAACAAATACATCATTAAAAAAAAGTGAAATTTAAAGAGTATTAATAATATAATAGAGATGGCCGCTGAAGACTGCACAAAAATATCGCAATTGATTCTTACAGGGCAATCAGCGAGGGCGAATCCACGCTGACTGACGCTGACACGTCAGCGAGCGACCAAACGAGCTCTCCGGAACGCAAGTTTTTTTTTGCGACGCAACTACTTATTTTCATAAGGAGTTTACTGAAACTCCCGTTGGCAGCTTTTTATTTATTGATTTCGATAGCTTATTTTAAGGGGATGTTTTTTTATTATAGAAAATTCGCGAGAAGCCGCTATTCTAAATATGTACCGTGCGATAACGTACTATACCGCACAATACCGTACCATACTGTACGATATCGCATCTGTTTAGGTAAGTCTTAAAACAAAATTAAAATAGATGGTGATTATGCTTACGAATCGATACGTGACGAGTAATACTCGGGGGCCTGATTATGTAAAAGAAGAATTAGATTGCGACTCCGGAATCGATTTGCGAGTCAAAATTGTAGGGTGTAAAAAAATGATATTCTTATACACAATTTTGAGCGACTTTGAAGCGTTAGATTAAATTAACACGGCACACTTATCGAGGACCGATGTCTGTACAATAATATGGTATAATAGAACTGATCTGATGATGGAGCTACAAGGTAGGCACAGGAACTCTGTAACGGAATAACATATTCCAGTCGTGTTTGAGATTGTAGAGTTGTCTTGAGATGTGCTTTCACCATTAGTGATTTTCAGGGTTTGATGATGGGGCTAAAAGGTAAGCACTAGCACTCTATAATAGAACAACGTAACTTAGGCGTATGTGTTCTAAATATAATTTTTTAAGTGCACTTTGGCCATAATTGACTTTCAGGGTCTGATGATGGAGCCTGATGGTTGGCACCGGAATTAACACATCATAACGGAACAATATATCCTAACCGTATTTGGGCTTGTTGAAATTGGCCTGAAATGTATTTTGACCACGATCGACTTTCAGGGTCTGATGATGAGCTTCAAAATTTCCAGCTCCGTTGTCAGACCCTGAAAGCCAATCATGGTCAAAGTGTATTCCACGACAATATCAACCACGGCTACGCTGCATTGTTTCGTTATGGAGTACTAGCGTCTACCTTCCGGCTCCACTTGAAATACGATATAATTTTTTTGCGAATTTACACTTTACCGCTCGATCGGAAGGCAGTTTTCCGTCAAGAAGAACGATCAAGAAACTTGAGGGTAGCTATATTACAATTCGCTCACAAATAGCCAAAAAAAAATACAAAACCATTAAGAATGAAACAGCCCAGTAAGAAGTTGAGCCGCTTATGCCCATGGATATTTGTCTTTTAAATATTCAGAAGTTGTATAATACCCTTTTTTACTGAGTGATTTTTTAATAACACTCTTAAATTTATATGGAGGTAAATCTTGTATATCCACAGGGACCTTATTGAATCTGCGCACACGTAGAGCCCTCTAAATAAATTTGTGATTTTACTTAGTAGACTAACATGTGAAATCAGTTTATTTTTATTTCTGGTATTGAGTTTATGTCAACTACTATTTCTTTTAAACATTTCAATTTTTTTTATATATAATAAATTTTCATAAATGAATTGAATTGAGAGGGTTAAAATTTCAATTTCCTTAAACTTAAATACATTATTAATTAATTGCTGTGGCTGCAATGTTACACATCCTAAAGCACTTATTTCTCAATACTGCTCTTGTACAATTCGTTTCAAAAGCTCGAGCAGTAGCGTGTAACATCTGGACACACACACAATGAATAACTGATAAAAATCAACCCTTCTGCTGTTGGGAAAAAGGAGGTAGAAGTTTTGATTCCAAACATTGAATGCTGTATTTAGTACTGGTACGTATGATTGTATGGATAATGTCAAAAATGTGATTTAATTAAGACAGTAAATGTAAAGATAAAAACGAAAATATTAATGAAAATTGAACGTTATTCGTCTATTTACTAAAACAAATATAATGATTAACTATTAACATTTTTTAAAAACCGAAGGACTGTTTTGTTTTAAATTTTTACTAATGAGAAAAATATTTTTCAATTTGATAATAACTGGAATTTCTCTCATTTTACTGAAAATAAATTTAAACAGACGAGCAAAATAATATTTCACTTTTCCAACGTTCCGTTCTTTATCCACAAATCATTATAATTTATCTAGATAGTGTTACGAATTTCGCTTATAATCTAAATAATTAAATTGCACAATAATTTCAAAAAAATATATGTATTAGAGATTAGTACTCTATATTTCTTATCTTTAAAATGTAAAAAACTTCCCCGCGCCTACAAGTTGTTTAAATTATTTTAATTGCTATAAATGTTTCAAATTGTTATAAATATTATTTTTGTCGTATGTGAAATGTTATATATATAATATCACTCAATTAAGCAATTATCGAAGTTCGAGTGCTGACAAGTCAGTTTTATTTCCGCGAACAGTCCATTTACAAGTCAAGTGAGTTCAAAATTGAAAGTGTTAAAGTGTTTCCATAGTGAATTATTGTTTCTCAGCATTGCTGAATATTCATGCATGAACATATATAGTTTTCATGTTGTCTCAATTCTCGAACTCCGGTTTCGTAATAACAGTATAAACCGACGTACAGAAAGACGTTCATAGGTCTGTATGTCACAGCCATATTACTGAGTATCTATTAGGGCAATGGAGAGACACAATTTGTGTATAGAAAATAATGACAAAAAAATCACTTTACATATTTCTTTATATAACTTTGGGCATAACTGGGGCGTATGCACCTAAAATAAATATCCGAAACAGTAAAATTTTAATCTGAACTCAGAGGAGCCCTTAATTAACACATTCGTAACTGTTTACACATTCAGATCATCTTTCTGATAGGATGAAGCCAACGCTTCGACAACTTCGGTGACGTTGGTGAACGCTAGACTAATAAGTCTCGAAGGGTCCGTGTTTGATGGCCCCACCACTACCTTTCCTTTAACTATCATCCACGCACAGATCATCGAGTCTCTTGTCTTTTATCATTTCGCAGACATCATCAATTTTATCATCCATACTTCCACACACTTTCAGAGGGAAGTACACGTGATGAGCGGTGAATCTCGTCGCTGCTCATGGAACTCTAAGTGGGCTTAGATTATATTTCAGGGCAGACGTAAGTTAAATTTACGTGAATTTAAGTGAATGATTGGTAGTTAAAGGCTTATAAATTCAAATTTTTTATGAATGACTGGGGATCGGGTGCACTTCAATCGTAATTTTTTTTTAATTCCTGAATTGATTATTTTTAAACAATACTGAAATGACTGATAATTTATTTCAATAGACTTCACTTAAAATTTTCTAACTAGAAATAAAGAATATAGCCTTCTTGTGTCCTGTAAGCTTAAATTTTCATACTTGACATATACATTACATATGAAATTAACATTTTACTTTATATTTGCAGGTAAGTTATAGATTTAAAAAGAGCATATTAATGTTTTCTTTAGAAGTGACTTTAATAAATGCTCTCATCATTTGGCACGAAGTTGCAGTGGCGGTTTCAGTATCAAGACGAGACGGCGCATCCTTTAAAAAGCTATCAGTGGCGTGACAACTCACTTAATGGGTGCCAATATTTAACGCGCACATCCCGTGTCGGATCACTGAATGAGGCCCGTCGGCGCGGCCGGCTCACTCCTTAATCCTTCCATAGAGCGGCGCGATCAGCATGATTGATCGGGCGGGCCCCGGCGCAGCTAACGAGCTTACGCGCGCCGTTACCAGATCGTATCGACTTTTGTGTCGACTGCGCGATTTATTGTCGCTTAGCAGTGAGATTGAAAGCGTTTTATTAGAATAGGCACTGAATTTAAAATTAATAACGGCTGTCGCGATTTCGTTATGACGGAATTAGATGCGTCGTTGGCAACGATTTTTGTTAATCTTTTTGGGTGAACCAAACATCGGGCGATAGTGATATTATTTTAAATGTCATGTATTTAATTAAATAGATGAATGGACCAGTTCACGGTATTAGGCCTCTAAGAATATAAGCAAATACTAAATGCCTGTTTAAAAGATTATGTGTAAAGTTTTATAAATTACCTAAATTATAAATTATTATTTAAATGTGGTAAAGCTGTGGCTAAATTGAAGATACCACACACTTACAGAACACAGACGTGAAATACCAGCTTCCGCTGTTGTTTTTCGTCAAGTGAGTGAGAATAAATCAATCTTCTCTCCATTACTCCGTTCATCAGATATCTTATTCCTACCCAAGAGGCCGGCAAGGCATCGATGACTTCTCTGCGGTTTCAATGGGGCAATATTTCCTTGTAACTCACATAATTATTTGCCTCTCGAAATTGGCATAAAAAAATAAATCCACAATAGATTCCAGACCTCTTCTTCCTTGACTTAAGTACACCATAATACAAGTAAAACTCGTTTAATTCGGTGACCAGTCTTTCTCTCATGCATTTGGCAGTTTTAGAGCTCCACGTCTTCATTAAGCTGCTTAATTTTCCGTTACTTTTTTTTATTAATATTCCATGACTTCCATTATATCTTTTAAGTTATTTTTCCATTCTTCAATAAGGACCTACGGCAAGTCATGCTTCCATAACAACAGACGATCTCTGTTACGTACAACATATGTGTATGTCCATTGGCTAACTTGACCCGCGGGGGGGCCGGGGCGGGGCGAGGGGGGGCAGGTGTCGGTAACTGCCCTCGCCTGGGTACTCCC
Organism: Eumeta japonica; assembly: GCA_005406025.1. Classification (NCBI taxonomy): domain Eukaryota; kingdom Metazoa; phylum Arthropoda; class Insecta; order Lepidoptera; family Psychidae; genus Eumeta; species Eumeta japonica. The sequence continues at coordinate 40,359 of BGZK01001010.1, forward strand.
GGTATCTGGGTAAGGGTAGGTTTTTCTCCCATACTACATCGTGTAGCCGAGCAATATACGGGTGCCCCACCAGCAATGAGCGTCCGGACGCTCATTACAGGGCCGTCTTTAGTAGATTCATCGTTATTGCGGTGATGACGTATATAGCAGGGACAAACCAGTTTTTGAAGAGATTTTTATGGACAACTACCTAAGAGATTAATTACAGATTGCAGTTTATTACAAATTTAATTAAGTTACCTTTCAAATGCTTAATTAAAAGTAACGTCTTGCCTGATTCATCGTCTCACTTCAATTCAGCCCATCAGCCCAAATTTATTTGGAAATGATGTTCATTTTATATTGCATTTTTTATTATTTCTTAAAATTCAAACCCTAGAAGATAAAAAGTTTGAAAAGTATCCATGGAAAATATTTTTTTATCATGTTTAATTAATATATGGTTTTGCTGCGCTTTGTCACAATGAAAACGTTCAATCTCTAATATTCGATAAAAAGTAATGTAAAACTTTGTGTGACAAAATAATTTTTTTCTTGGTAAAGAGTAGTCATTATACCCTTTGTATGGAATGGGTTGGTTTTATTATGCCTATCGTTTCTAAGGACGGTACTTGGTCAGTAAGTTTTGCAGCAATTAAGGCATAAAATTAAATAGTCAATAGCGTAGCCGTCGCGGGCGCACTCGACCGACTTTAGGTTACTACAATTAGGCGGTGCGTGTGCGTCGGGCAGTACAGTTAGCGCGCGAGCTGAATAGAAGCGGTGGACCGCGCTGCGGTAATTAACTGCCTCTAATGAGGAGGGCTATTGAGACATCAAACGTTAACCGCCGGTTACAAATCTACAAACAAATTAGCCGGCCGCGCCGATGCGCAGAAAGCGCGCGCAGCTACCGAATTGATTCACATATGCGCGTACGCATACGGATACGTTGGGGTTTGAATCTTATACCATATTAAAAATCTTTTGCGGTTTTGCTTTGGCCGCACGAATATAAAATAAATTTCCACTTTAATCTTGACTCTCCATGTCGATTTCGAAATAGAATTTCAAAATGATCACCTACCAATTTTTGTGACGGTTTCTTGGAATGTGTATTAAATTTTTGTTTTGTTGAGTGAGATACGATTGTTAGTACTTGGGTAACTTCTGAATGAATTGAGTGATTGAGGTCATATACACACGATGTATTTTGTTTTGTTGAGATGGTGTTTCATAGCGATGCTGGGAAAGATAGGTGACGCTGCAGCTAGTTATGGATAAATTTTATAATTTTGGACTAAAATGATCCATATTCACTACATATTTTGCTTCAAAGTTCATAATAAAGTGTACATTTATAAAGCGAGATGATTTATATTTACAAAATATGTTTAGTTGGCAATAAAAAAGTTTAAAATATTTTGTCAAATTCGCGCAAAATGTGATAAAAAACGAGAAACCTACACGCCACCACCAGAAAGAGCGAAATAAAGTCTGCTTAGGTAGACTATACATTGCATAATAACCGATTCCCGTTTAGGAAACTATGTAGAGTGCAATAAGAATTTTGTGCTCCTGGCTGGTAATAAACGTTTTAATTTCGAATATTCTGCTTCTTAAAAATATAAGATGTGATATGTCAATCTAATGTCATTTGTTTGTTGAAAAATAAAGAAGCAAACATGAGATTAACGAAAAGTGATTTAAGAACGAACATGCTTTTAACGTGTTCAAATGACTTTCGCATCGAATTGAACAGATCGTTTTCAGAATTAATGTGATAGGCATAACACCTCATCTGAACACGTTGCTCATCCGTGCACTGCGAGGAATTGGTGCGATATGTCTAATAGTGGTGTATCTCCCTGATGAGACTGGTAAAAGATGGCCTTCAACTGCGGTTACTAACCAAAATGTGGCTATTGTCAGCGCCGGCTATGAGTGGATTCGAGATCATTCGAATTTGAAGATCGGCACGCAGCCAATCTAAAAAAATACATAAATATTGAAACTTTAAAAAGTATGTTATCATCGGTTTGCTCCTGCATTAACCTCATGACAGGAACAGGCTGTTTTAATAGACGCAAAAAAAAATGTTGATGAAGTACTTTCGCGTTTAATCAGCTACTGGTTATAATACAGTGACACAAGTATACTTGAATTCATGATTACGATACAAAGAAAACACAACAGTTACGAATGGGTGCTGGAAGGCGACAGCAAACTAACTAAATCTAACGGGTGAGTAGCGTGGGTGTAGTTCTGCATCACGTGACTGTTTATTTTCCTAGAACATTAACACTTTTTGAGAGGTTTAACATTTATGAAGCCACAAGAAGCCGTGACTGTCGTCTACCAGCTGTGCAAAACATGTCATCAGATCTGTGATACGAATGTGTTCGAAAATTGTCGGAGCCAATGAATAATAAGTCTTTAAAACTTAATAATAATAATTTGAAAAGTAATAAATGTAATAGTTTCCTTATAAATTGTTTTATTTATAAATCATCGAATATCTTTATACCTAATCTGTTATTATGTAGGGCTAAATAAACAAGTTTCCTCTTCAAAAACGAAAGTAAAATATGTATGTTTGATAGCATTTCTGAGCATGTGAGCCACCTGAGAGTAGGTCGTTAGTGCCACCCGAGATCATGGGCCATTCGCAAACCTAAGAGAGTCACTAGTATGTTGCCAACCTCTTGGATAAGAATAGAATATTTGGTGCAGGAGGAGTAGCGTAATGGTGACAGGAGTGGGGTGATGGAGGGGCAAGTGGGGAGGTGATGGAGGGAGCAGTGAGCCACCGGAACTCTCAGCGAGTGAGCGAAGTGCAACAGCGGAAACTGTTACTCCACGTCTGCATTTTGCGAGTGCGCTATCTCAGCAGTTGAAGCTGCTCATTTTCGTGTTGCAGCCAAGTTGACTATAGCATGGCTCTACCACTTACACACACGAAGTTTGGCTTGAAGAGTGAAAGTAATGAAATGAAAGTCAATAACTGGATACTTACGAAAAAGTATTCAGGTATTTAATGAGATAATTTATGAAACTCAGATTTAAGCAAATGTATTATTTACAATATTTACTCGGCGTGGCGCACGCCGGTGTCTAAGTGCGGCCGCGCCTCGACGTAACTAACGTATTACGATTTCCTCTCGCCTCTTCGATCCTATTGATTCAGGTCGTTCAATATTTTTCTATGACGTTTCAATTTTGAGGCGCACCGCATACAAAAGGTCACAAAAAGACCCGCACAAAGACTCCGAGCCGAAGAGATGTATCGGCGGGGCGTGCTCCGTGTAAACCAATTAGTGATGCTTACGCGACGTAGGATGCTGCGTGCGCGCACTGCGACACTAATTTGGATCACGTGATGGAATAACTAAAATTTATGGAACACTGGTTGTGAATCTCCTTTGCGAATTCAATATTCCTGTTATACATTACATCACAAATGTAATTAAAAATTTTGAAGGAACGGATTTAATATATATAAATATGGCCCCCAAATAGTTAACGCTTCGTAACTTCACTAAAAAAAAAAGATATTCCCTGTGAACAAGTGATGATGCTTTTTGTAATTTTTTACTAGTGTCAGATTTAGTTTCAGAACGAGCGGCTTGAACTAGCTCTCCGCACTAGTCCAGAACGATTCTCGAAATACCGGCTGTCACCGTCGAGGTGACATCTTCGCCATCGACAGCTCAATGTGTTCATTGAGATATGAAGTGAATAAGTTGTTTCTAATTTGAATTAAGTTAAGAACTCATAAATAAATTTTCTTACAGTCATTATTCAGGTTAATTTTAACTGTCACATTGTGTATTGGAAATACTTTATAAGTCAAAAATATTATATGGCAGCATTAAGTAACTAAACTTTTTGTTGGCTTAATATATGTTCGATAATAGTTTGTAAAATTGAATATTTTATAGTTATGGTAAAAGGAACTGTGGAAAATCATCAAAAAATGGATCCCAAAGCTATCTGTCTCTTAAGCTTACCTCACGTAGAAGAGAGATATTTCTAAAAAACAGATAAGCGGCTGGCCTACGGAGTGACAATGAAGTATATTCCCAGAAACACTTCAAATGGGAAACTCTAGAAAATGCTTAATAATAGCATATATTATCATGTGATTAATTTTCAGGTTTTATATTACAAATTGACTGGAACGCTTATCGGGTCCTCTAGTTAGAGCACTGATTATTATCTCTATTGCTAGTCAATGTTAATGACTTCAAGTGGATACGGGCTCTTGTGTCCGCGCTACAGATTGTCTTTAGTAAAGCGAAGAAAGCTGAAAAAATATGTTGAAAATTTTATTTTTTTAATTATAGATAATGTGAATCGAAAAACTCATTAAGTACCCGATTACTTCTTCAACTACTGTTATGTAACAATAATAAATAAACACGTACTTAATATCAAAACATATTAAATTTGTGATGAAATATAACATATTGAAAATTATGTGTTTTATAACCATTCACTAAAATGTTATTAAAATTTGTACTATGTACGTCGTACAAGTTTAAGTATATTGCGGAATATAGAAACTTTTAAATATTTCTTTATTGGGACAATGACAACGTTTACACAACTGAGTTACTTGCCTTTGCATTGATTAATTGTCGTGTGTAAAATAAACGTGGTTACAGCCAACTATACGACACAACTTGTTATGTTTTGTTGTTGATTGATAGAACGTAGTTACGTTCAGACGTAACATATGAAGTTGCTCGTTGTACACAATACTTGGTTTGTATATTTTTTGGAATTCGTATTGATTCTTGGTATTTTTATAACATTAAAAGCGATTAAACCTCTTTTGAGTTTACACAATGAAATGAGCAATTTAAAAATCTAAGCTAAAAGTTATGATATTTGTAAATTTATTGATAAGTTTAATAAAGAAATGAAAGTCCAAACGCGTCTCTGACTCGCGCTGTCAGTGCCTACAATATTTTTTCCATTTAATCGTAAAGAGACATACTACAAGAATTTTTATAAAAAAATGAGAAAAGTTTTACAAATAATTATTTATTTTATACAAAATCGGACTGTGCCGAACGTGCGATTTCATGTATACCGAACTCGTGATACTCGTGTTAGCGTGCGATCACGCCATAATATAGAAATACATTTATTTATATTTTGATTTGTCTCTGTGGAGTTGAAATGACTATCAACGCAAATGTCTATCACAGCTCGTTTTTGGGGTACTTTAAGTTCAAATGAAAACAGATCACGACGGACACGCGTTATAAAACTATAAGGGTTCTTCGTTGACTGTTTAACTTTAAAAAAAGCTCATTAAGAAAATCTGAAAAAAAATAATTTAATAATTTTAAAATAAATACTTTAATATTATTTAAGAAAAAAAAATAGTTATCCATTCCCTCCTTTATCGCCACAACAGTTAAGCCAAATATTTTTTAAAACAAAAACATAGAGAAAATAGTTCTTTACCTATAGATTACTACAGAAAAAATTACAAAAACTTTAAGGTATTAAAATAACATGATAAATCTTTCAATATATTGCATACCGACTTCCATATTTTACGTTTAGTTGGAAGAACGATAATAATCCATAGACAAGTGTCAAACCCGTGATTAAAGTACCAGCTTTGAAGAAAAGCAACGAGTATTAAAATCGGTCAAGTGTGGGTCGGGATTCCGCTAGGGTTTCGGAATCGAATGGAAAAAGATCATTTTTTTCCGTAAATACATAAGAGAGATATGTTGAGTGATGGTGCGGAACTCTTATGCTGTGTGCTCGTTAATAGTCTTTTGTATTCAAAATAATAAATAAGGAAAGATAAATGAAATATAAAAATTTAATGCAAAAAATAGAAATTTTATGACACTGAATACAATCATATATTTTTTAAGCTTTTAAAGCTTTTATTTTGCAATTTGGTTTTAAAGATGAATCAGAAGAGATTTTTTTTATTCATCGAATGGAATGCCTAAATAAGGCTTGTTGGAAGATAAGGCCCAAGCCTTTCGACTTAAAAAAACAATTGAGCGGGGCGAGGATAGGCCTTCGCAATGAGGCGATACAAACCTCACGCAAAAAGAAGAAAATATAATGAACTAAAAAAAATATGTAAAAGATTACAGAGAGACAAACTATTCTTCATATATATATGTGCGCAATATATCAGAACGACTTTGACTGTAACAGCGAGTTCTCCGATTTGAAATAAAAAGATTGTGTGTGTGTGTGCCACTGCATTGGGCTGACAAAGGCCTGAAACATGAATATTATGGATTGTGTACAAAAAGTAACATTATATATTTAAATTGATAAGTTATACTGCTCGATTCGTCATGTTAGACCATTAAATATTACCGCATCAAATATCGTGTAACAAAATTCAGTGGAAAAGTGTGGTTGTTACGGTACTGCCGTTTTATTTTAAAGCAATAAAACATTGACAGTGAGGAATTTATGACTCATAAAGAATATTTAGATTACCTTACTTTTTTTTACAACCCCTTTGAAACAGTGCAACGATTACAAAAGTTTCAATATATTTTTGAAAAAATTGAATATGAAAATTTTCCTCTGATCAAATCAAATTAAATCAAAAATTTCTTTGGTCATTAGGTAATGAAATCGCACTTTAAATAAGTTACTTATTAGTTTTTTCGACATTATCACCCACTCCAAATACTGATTTACCTTGAAAAGACGAGGCAGGAAACTCAAGGGTTCCTCTTTTTTTATTCATTAATAAATGTATTGAGTAATTAATAATATAATCGACATTTATAAATAATACGAAGCAACCTGATAATCTAGCGGTTCAAATCCATGAGATTTCTTTATTAAGATATTCAGACACGGTATAATAACCTTTGCCATATAACTTTCTTTTAACGAAACGTTTAAATTTATAAAATTCGTGAATATTGAATTTCAGCTGGGATCTTTTTATAAAAGCGGACACATTGCCCCTTAAATGATTTATTGACTGTATTTACACGGGTTTTATGAGCAGCAAAATCGTTCTGTGGATGTATCTCATCTTTTGAAACGATTTATATTTCTCTTCACATATGCGAGTTTTATAATATTAAAAAAATATTTGTCAATAATTTTATTTGTGTCAATAAAATGAAATTTGTTTGAGTAACGACATTTATATTTAATTTATGTCTATAAGTTTTTTATGTGACAAATTTGGCTGAATGAGACCATATTAGACAAAATATGTTTAAAATTAAAAACTACATACTAGTAATTGTGTTCCCGAATTTCGTCACTGAGCTGAATTTCGAGTTACTGACCTAAGTAAATGTCGAAAAATTAATGTATGATAGATAGAGAGATACGTTTTTATTCAAAATAAGAAAAGAAAGACAATAGCGAGTAGCCCGCGCGTGCTCATACTTTTACAAATGAAGTAAGTTTTTACGTGCACACGCGGCTGACAATTACATAAAAGGCTCTGTCAGAACGTCTTCGTTTTATTTTCGGTACGGAAGTAGAAAATAATGTAAGTACGCCTGATTTCAAAACAAACGAAGGCTTAAATAATTAATTACTATTTTAGCATGAAAGAATAAATTCTAGATCACTTACCTATAAGTTAAATACATCGTTTACCGTCATATAATATTAGAAACGTCCCGATATAGTCTAGAGTTTACGTCGTTTAAATAAAGATCGGACGTAAACGGGGAAATGAATCTATTAATCTTCCGAGAATCGATGAATACTTAATTTAATGTTTACAGAGCGGCGGTCGGAGCTGTGAGCTAACGAGGTGTGCGCGCGCGCAGGCGGCCGCACGAGGCTCTGAACATCCGAGACGCAAGGTCGAGGCCGAGTGCGGGCACGTCCCACACCTACGGCTAATTAAAACGGATCGGCCGCTACAAATCTTATACGCTAATTATGCTCGATCAGATATAGTTTTGTTCCTCGTCGTGTCGGTTCCGCGTCTCTATTATCCTGTGAAACGGCGGGCACATAAACAGAATTATGTTGAGCGTCCAAACAGACACGTCGGATGGGAAACCGGCCACCTAAGGACGAGTAAGGCTAACGGCGACGACAACGATAACAGTTTAACATCTCATTCCTTCCGGAAATTAATTTACTTTTGCTTAAAGTGATCCGCGACCAATTTTTTTTTCACGTAAAAACGGAAAGTCTGACCGTTAAGGTATTGGCGTACCCTGTCCTGCAAATTTCGTCATTAACAGTTATTTGAGGTCAGGCCTTTACACATTTGTACGCAGATGAGTCGTATAGTCATTCGAATGAAGCTTTGTCGCCGCTCCACACTGTTACTGCACTTACAAATGCACATCAACAGGCCTTTTTTTCAGTGTGGCGAAATATGTATGTAATTTAAATGCCTAAACTCTTTTCTATACACTCGGCCGCTTATTCAAGCATAGGGAACACTCCTGAGACTCAGTAATGTTTGGTAAGATCATTAGAAGTTTTTCATTTAATTACATATTTTTCGGACATGTAGAGCAATCCCTTTATATTTTAAAAGTTATTTATTGTTGATCCGAAATTTTAGTTGCGTCACTTGCGTCGATGTGAGTGTATTTTTGTATGTACAATATATGTGTATTTTCATAAGATTTCTATTTTGGGACGTATCGCCGTTTTAGTATCTGTCATCACCAAAAATCTGACGAACGAAAATGAATCTCCTAGAAACGTAAGTCGCATAGGTGCATTCTCATCTGAAATCTAATGCAAATTCTTGGGAGTCAAAATAATGAGAGGCATCCGAGATTTTTATAGTTTTTCATTAGAGCGAAGGCATTGGAGGCACGCGGCGGGCGCGGGCCGTGCCGAGCGGCCGCACAAAAGCCCATCAACCATCACAATGCTGGTCTGGCGGGGATATTATTCGTGGTGTTACGGCTTTTTGCCGACTTTACTGCTTTCCACTAGTAAATTACGTTTATGGACGTGCGAAAGTGGACGTGCGAAAGTAAGCCCGCGCCGCCCGGCCCGCGGCCGCTCGGCCCTGGCCCGCAGACACCGGGCAAAGGCACGAGGATGATGCCCGCCGTACACCGAGCGCCGTATGTGTATTTAAGAAATTGTACATGTAACACATTTCCGTTTTGTTCGGTTTCTGTACATCCAACGACAATACATCTTAAGGTCGATAATCGTAATTCGTCGCAATGCCCGTTTCTATAAGCCACTACGAAAAGCGTATTCTCGAATATTCTTACAACAGTTTTTGATGAACAAGCAACCAGAAAAATATCTTTATGTGAAGGTCATGCTCCCGCGCTGATCGCTCGCCTTACAGTAGGGCGCATTTTCATAGTCTACAATGTTTTGGTGAATCTTTTCCCTCAAGTGGGAATTTTCGCGATATTTTGTTTTCACGTAACGTATGTCAATAACGACGTAATTATATTATTTCTATTCGGACTAAAGTCAAGAAAGTATTCACGTACTCATGTCTCTTGCGCCGATCACGAGCATGTTAATCACCAAACTATCACAAAAAATAAGCAAAAATATTTCTTGTTTAATTTACATGTTTTTTAATACAGAATCTAATCCTTACTTATTGATATTTGTCAAATATTGCTGGCCTCAAAAGGCCGCCTATTTTATGAGATCCATCGAATCACAATTATAGTTGTATACTTAACCTGAATGCTGCGAGGGATGCGATCAGCTTGGATGAACTATATTTCGAACTAGGTACTCGAGTTTCATAAAACACCGTGTATATATTGTACTAACTTTTGACCGCGGCCCCACCCGCGTAGACATAAAAAGAATTCCTGTATCTGTATTCCAGTATGTTTTTTTTGATAGAATTTGAGTTAAATCCGCTCTTTATGAATATGAAACGAACGATCGAACTTAGTCGAACGAAAAGAGTAACTGTCAAAGTTCAAATCAACCCAACTTACAGTTGCGATCTCCTAACATGACGAAAAAAAATTTTTTTTTGACAGGATTTGCATATAATCCCTTAATAGTGGGCGTCTACGTTACGAAAAAGCAACTGTGCCAAAGTTCAAGTCGACCGGACCTATAGCTTCGGAGATCTCGTGACGAGTCAGTCAGTGGTATTTAGTTATACATGTATACCATAAAAAATAAAGAAACCATATGTAAAGATGAGGGAGAGTGCAACAAATATCAGTGACAGCGTATTCTGACGTCCGTTCTTTATATGAGTTTTCTATATAATTATCTACAATAAAATGCACTTACTAGAATCTTGGTAGAATCTCCAGTGATTTATGTGAACACTAAAGCAATGCTTGCACTTTCAAATGACTGAAATTTTAACGGTGCTAATTTTAAGTGCTCCACTGTCGACCGAAGGCTTTCTCTGACCTCCTGATATCGGGCTTGTTCTATCGCCTCTATCTCCTCCGCCACTCGCCTCTATCTCCTCCGCCATTCGCTTTCGATTCTGGCGCAGTGACGTATAGAAAATTTGCATGTTAAAGATCCCGTGGAATAAACTTAAAAGTGTAGATTTGACGATGATGTTTTTCTTCACCGTTAAAGCTAAATACTAAAAGTATAATTGATCTGCGCATGAGTTCCCAAAATAGCCATCGATACGATTCATCAAGGTTCAACCTGGCATGTCGCCGCGGCCGGCCGCTAGACGATCGACTAGCATTGCATAGACTCAATTAGTCGGATACGACCGCGCATAGACCGAAAAGCATCGAGCACTCTACCACGAAGTGACTTACCAGTCTGCGTGTGATGAGCGCGCCCTTGCTATCGCCGAGCTTTTCGCACACGGTTTTTATACGTCTAGCTGATTACCGGCGTTTTACTGCGGCGCACGCGCAATGTGCCGCGGAACACTGGAAAGTTTAGCAACTTCATTTTTATAGCTGATTGTTGTTTGTCCGTAAATCAAAATGGATGGCGTTCGTAAAAAAGCAATGAATTTAAATATTTGCACAAGTGGTGAACGACGGATGGCAAATCAATTTTGCAAGATTGTAATACGAAAATTATTAAATGCAAATGTATGCAGATAGAGTTAAGGATATGGCTTATAGCGTGACGTTAATGTGTTACATAGTCATTCTTTCAATAAATAACTACCAGTTTGAGATCGGTAACTTAAGTGTACCCCGTTGTTATTTTTTGCTTTCTTTAATATTCTGATAAATGGCCTTTTGCGAGCGCGACGGCCATTGTGAAATGTGCAAGCATCTTAAATACGTGTGCTAAAAATTCAGATTTTCATTAAATGACAGAGAAATTAACAATACATTTCATTAACCAAATATTCTGATGGTTTGATTGCTTTGTTTTGAATACAAACAATCTCTTATATGAAAACATCCCATTTTTTTTTTATAATATTCAGTTACATTATTTCAACGATCACTTACTTTATATCTCTATAGTAATAACTATAGATTATTAGCTATTTCTTTACGAAAGCAATAACTTTCGTAAAGAAATAGCAATGAATATTTTCGATTAGTTATGATCATTTACAATACATGTTCTCGTTTTGTTAAATATAATTAACTAACAACGTTCGAGATCACTAATCGTAAATGTGTGATACAAAATTAGCAGTACTTTTCCTTAATTATATTGAGGAAGATTTTAATTTTTCCTAATTAAAAACTGCGTTATGACACTGCAATAGGGCCTATAAGAGAGACGAGATCAATGTTTTATACCCAGTACGAGGTCTCGTACTCGGTAATTAACATTTACGTCGATATAGCGTTCGCAGGGCGGCGGTGCGCAGTGCTCACCGAGGTCGCGCGCTGATTGCGGGTGCATTCGCCGATCAGTTTTCAGCTTAAATCAAATTAAACCATTCGTTTGTCGCCGCGGAGGGCGCGCTTCGGCGCCGGCGCCCGTGTTAATGCCGCGCGCTCGGCGCGAGCGTCAGCGGCCTCCGGTCTCTGCGGGGCCGGCGCCGCTGAACTTTCAAAGGAGTGTAATACGTTTGTTGTATTCACAAAAAATACATATAGTGATCATAGGTTAGCATTTCAACCGGACTTCTTCGTATTTAAGTCGGCGGCCGTAGTGCTTCCGGCTGTAGAAATAGTTGAATTTATTAGACTTGGGTAAAACTAAAAAACATTTTCTTTCATGGATATTTTCCATTTTGCGGGAGAATTTAAAGAACTTCCATTTTGCTTTAGTTATTTTTGTAAACGATGAGTAAAAGTCTAAAATATGAATTTCCTTTTAAATTTTTGATTCATTAATTTCGGAGGTAAAGTGAAAAATCGTAAATTTCCTATATTTATTTTAATATCTTCTAATTGACTTATATTAGGATAACAAACAAAAAAAAAGCATTTGCATTCCTTGTACTTAATCCGTTTAATTTAAATTATGATAAATGTATCATGCAAAGTAGTATACTAAGAAAATGTAAAGCATACTTGATAATTTTTTACAAATTTGTTTCCATAATCAACCTCTAAAATCAGAATCCATTTATTTGCGCTAAGCATCCGTAATTGCGTCATCTAACTTTACATATTTGCCATATTACATTTTTTTTTGTATAGCAAATTCAAAGAAAACACGTTGTAGAAGAAGGACAAATAGACAGTCAGAGAGAGAACAGAATCATTATATAATAGGTCCATTTTTCACCAGGCGTATGGATCTCTACACATTAATAAAGCCTGACAGGTCGTATCTCGGAATTGTGAGGTCTCATAACTAGTACAATACAACTCATTGCATGTACTTTCAGAGAAAAACAAATTCTTCCAAATATGTAATTGCGGAAGGTTACATAAATTTCGCCACTGACTCGAGTTGCAGTAACCGCGGGAAGGTGACGGTCTTCAGACACGAGATAGACGAAATGTTAAAGGTCATGCGGATGATATCGCAGACGATCACTGGCGGGTATTTTAGCAACCGAACACTGCATAGGAGTGTCACCGTCAAACTAAATTCTAATCTTTATCGTGTTCCGTAGGATCTGTACTAGAGGCGCGCGGCGGCCCCGAGCGTCTCGCCCGTATTTCACCGTTCGGTATTTTGGCGCGGTTATCGCGCCGGATAAGTTTCCGTCGGCGGGTACCGCCCGGCGACGTCCCGCAGTTGCCGCAGGTATCTGGCCGAAGGTCAGTGTATACATAAGGTGACCATACGTCCCGTTTTAAACGGGACTGTCCCTTTTTTCGGTAATCCGTCCCGGTGTCCTCGAGAAAGGCTTCGGGACGTTGAATTATCCTATTTTTAAGTAAAGGTCAAGGAAAAGTGATTTTTAATTGAATTATACACCGGTAAAAACACATACATCTCTTATGACTTATCTAGCGTAAGCCATTTAAGCGCGTCAGCAGCGTTTTTTTCTGACTTGAGTCACCATTAACGTCACAGTGATTTTATTTGTTGTGATTGTTGCGGATTTTTTTCAATGTTTCGTTTTGACAAAAAAAATTTGGTTGCCTGTAAAGTCGGTATACGGGCGAAAGTTTTACGTGACAACGACTTTGAATGGTAAAATCATTTTAATGTGAATATTCATTCGTATAGTAGGAAGAAGGATGAAATAATAGTAACAATTTAAAACATTTATTTATACAAAGAATTATATTTAAAACATTAATTTATACAAAGAATCTCGCACTGAATTTCATATTAACAAAATTTTATTTTTACCTTTACACATACATACGTATTTATATACAAATATACATACAATAACTTGCAATACATTTGCAAGCTATGCACTAATTCTCTAGTGCTGCGCGCGCGGCAGACCGATCATAGTTGAGTGGGAGAGAGACGCAAGGCATTCGGCGGGCCTCTCTCTCGTTCGGTGACTCATCGTTACGTTACCGAGCGTTACACTTTTTCATAAGTGACTCCCAGCCGCAACCTAATTTAAGACGTTGTCACGTCAAAAAAATGAAAACGATCACATTATATTACGATACGGGGAATGCACGTGAAAAGTACTTGTCATTACTTAAATGTAATTTTTCCTTTACTTAAATTATTATTATTTTCCGAGAAGTCTTTTAATGTATAGATACAACAGAATTTGTCGATCAGAAATCTCGATAATTCTACTTACTAAAAATCTCTGCTCTGTAAAGGCTCGATGAAAAACATCCCTACAATTAAATAAATACGTATAACTGTATGATAGTATACGATTCGGCTGATAGTGACGAGTCAGACTGCCGCAAGAAAACCCACAACAACAACCCGAGCGGCCGCCGGCGGTCGCGGCGCTGTCTGGCGCGCAACGCGCGCGTCGGCCTCGCACCCGATATCGAAAATCTCATTTAGAAGGAGGCCGCTGCCGGCCGCCGGCACAAAATAGTGTACTTGTTTTGTGCCGCCGGCGTCACAATGGGGTTTCCCATGACTTTGTAGACGGTTGCGAAACGTCTCGAGTCGCGGTTAACTCGGTTTAAGTATCACTTCATAGTTTGCCGCCCGGTCGTAGCTTATGTAACTCAAAGTGCATTATGACATTTTAATATTTTTTATGATAGCGCTACATGTAGACAATGGATAAGTAGATTAATATATAAGCAGAAAGATTTTAGTATTAAATCTAAATTTAAACGATCCCTAATTACTTTACTTATGGATATTCGTAAGTTAAATGTAATTTAGTTGAAACTCTTTACTTAATTTGAAACATAATTTATTTTTACAAATTTTATTGTTCAGTATCAAACGAAAAACGGTAAATAGGTACTCACATTCCTTAAAATGATACTATTCAAAAGAAATTTCAACTTCAAGTCAATGAAATTCGTATCGACAGTATCGTAGTATGGGTGAGTAAAAATTTAAATTTCAGTATTATTTTATTAATATTATTGTAAACTGACGTCTATTCTGAAAAGGATAGGCTGTTCAGTTGTCGTTTTGCTACTAGGTGCTATACCTACATTCACCTGATAACTTCAGGAAAGAGGGAATTTTTAATCAGTGCGATTACGACGTTTGGGGCTAACAGTTTAACTTGCAGATATGAACCCTGTGATTCGATTTAACTAAAGCTAAAAGTCATGGGTCAAGCGCTCAGGATCGACACCAGTATGTTGTGGTTCGAAATCAACGTTTTCAATATAATCTTCATAAATAAGTTGAAAAAGAAACGATGTTAGTCCGGTGATTAAGAGTTGCCATAGCAATAAGTAGCTCCCTAACCGCGCTGGATCGGCGTGGAGGTTTTAATGTTTTAGTTGACCAATCCGAAATAAAAAGATTACTGAAGGGCGTAGCTGACAGTGTCATGCCTAAAAACCCGACACACCAAGTATTTTGAAGGCTCATTCGAGGCGAGACATGCGCGCACGTCATAATATCAGGTGCAGTAAAAAGCACGTCGCTTAATGTATTTAAACAAACTGCGAAAAGTCGTTTGAGGAAGAAAGTTCGTTAGACGGTTAACGATTATTTAAGTGATAAATACGCGTGGTCGTAAAGTGGCGCGGCTAAGTTTATGTCGCGATTAGCCCGTAAATACAAAATTGCTAGGTTGTTACAGAAAGGCGATAACTGTCGGGTTGCCATGACGCTTTGTTCTTTAAAAATGGCTATCCTGATGCACCACTGACATTACCGGAAGTTTTTTTGAGTTTTTTTTAGTTATTTTATATTTACATTGAAGAGCGAAACTGTTTTAAGCGTAGTAAAAAATGTTTTAACCACCAAAGAATATTTGTAATTCTATTTACTGTATAATGAATATATTTTGATTATTTGAATTTAATTGTTTGTGAAATTAATTGAATTTATTTATAACTAACTTTCGCCTACAATTCTGCCCGGGCGTAGCGAATGTTGTGAATTCTTCTGTCTTTGTATGGACGACCTCGCTGTTAGCGATAATGCTGATCTTGTTTCTGGTTTCGACCTGGATTCCGATTCCGTTCAAAATATGCATAATGCAAAAAAATATACCAAAATGGATAAAATCGAACACATATGTTACGTACGGATATAAATAATTATGATAATAAATGTTATCACTACCTGTCCAGTAGTTTTAGCAAATTTCGCAAAGAAATTCACAGACAAACAGACAAAAAGTTTGAAAACTCGTGACATGTATTCTGTTGACGTTTCTAACACCTTCCAGAATATTTTTTTGTTGCATAGATTTTTTTCTGTACTGTTTTACTATACCTATAGATTAGGTGGTTTTAACAACATTTACTAAATAGGTTTAATTCTATTGTGTACTATGGCTTGCAATAAATATTAAATTAATTTTTTTCATCGTTGATCTTCTATTTAAAATATTTAGCAACGGGCTAAAAATTGCACATTTGAATCAAAATTCAATAAAGACTCAGACATAAAGTAATCCATTAGTAACCTATTTCATTTTAGATGTGGGACTCTAAACAGTATCAGGTAAACTTTTTTCAGGCGAGGCGATTTCGAGTTCTGACTACCGAAGTTCAAATTAAGCCACCCGCTCCGTGCATTCGTGAGCGTGTTCAGTTGTCGCTGCCGGACTACGCGGTCGCCTCGGGGACAACGGTCATTAGCAACTCCCGACCCGCGCTGCGCCGACGCAGAGGACTAAAATGTGATACAATTAAGTGGGTGGACGATTACGTCTGGCACGGGGGTGATGAAGATTTGACATAACTACTGATATTTCGTTATTAGTCCGAGCGATACAACTTGCAGTCTTGCATACTAAAGCGTGGGCAGTGCGCGCCGCGAGCGCCCCCGGTGTGGCCGCTGTGAGGTTGTAGCGCTATAAAAGTGGCCCAATCGACGTCGGCTCATTAACATACTATCGATTACATTAAATCACAATGGCTGATAGTGCGCCTTATACGGGGTAGGCGTGATCGTATTTTTAAAAGCTCTTAATTGTACTATAAAATATAAATATAATAAAAACAATAACATTTATTTAGATGCCTAAACCGCAGTAAAAAGTAAATGATACTTTTTATAAGTTCAAAAAAACAAGTTTCGTAATATTCTTATGTATTAAATACGATCAATTCGTATACTTCTGTAATTATGTGTAATGCAAGTCCTTATATATTTGGTGCCTTCAAGTAAACTCAGCTGGACGCCATAAACGAAAAAGTATTTCACTAATTTCGTTTAATACAAGCGGATTAATTAATAGTTTAGGTGAGCTAACTAGGTGTACGCTGGAGTATAAAGCAGATGTAATCATGGTGCAGGAAACCCTTTTGAAACCAAGAAAATCGAAAGCCTGCAAAATAAGTAATTACATTCGACTACGGATTGATAGAATAGACGCTTCAAAAGGTGGAACCGCGTTATATTACAATCGCTCACTATACTGCTGTCCGATTGACATTCCACCACTAGTAAATATAGAAGCTACCGCATGTACACTTAGCACGACGGGACATGGTGTTCTGACACTAGTATCGGTATACCTACCTCCCAAGAAAAAATTGCTCCGGGGCGATTTAGGAGCTCTTTTCGCCCTAGGGGATGCCGTTCTCTTTGGTGATCTCAATAGTAAAAGTGCAAACTGGAAATGCAATTACTCTGATAGGAACGGTAAAAAAAAATGGTGGCTCTCGCAGAGGATCTCCATTTCAATATCGTTACCCCACTCACTTCGACTAATTATCTTAATGATCTCAATCAAAAGTCTTGGTTGAGATCATTGGATACTGGATACTTGGATACTGCCCTCACGAAAGGGGCAGCTCTAAGTGACTGACATCCAGGATTTAAAACTATAACAAATTGGCAGAAGATATCGACCGTGCTTGAGGAAATCGACATCCTGATTTTAAATAGCATCCCTAGTGACATCGTTTTAACAGACGATATTGACAGTGCTATAGGTGTGCTTACCAACCACATCAAGACAGTGGTCGATGACATCTCTCGGGTACTTTCAGAACTTAGGTTGCAAGAAGCTGCTTAGAGATGTCAAAAGAACTTAAACCAGGAAAGGATGCCTACAGCAGAATAAGCTCTACCTTGGACCTCCAACGCAGAGTGAAGGCCCGGCGCAGGAGAACATAAATTTGCCGAGGTGGTCGCGGCTCTGGGAGCCGCTAAATCTCTCTCGAAAAGAATCCGTCCCCAGCCCCATTCTAAAGACCGTGATAATTATATAGCGTTCCGATGCCAGGAAAAAGCTGAGTGTTTAGCTGGCAGCCTCGAACTCAGTGC
The DNA here is from genome assembly GCA_005406025.1 of Eumeta japonica. NCBI lineage: Eukaryota > Metazoa > Arthropoda > Insecta > Lepidoptera > Psychidae > Eumeta > Eumeta japonica. The sequence continues at coordinate 58,488 of BGZK01001010.1, forward strand.
TTGAACCGTGTTTGACGGGATTGCAAGTGGGTTCGTCACAGTCTCCCTTCCGTCCAAAGACGATCTGAATCCTATCACTCATAATGACGTTGGCAAACATATTAAAGAAATTAGAAAGGCGCCAGGCATGGACTCGGTTAGCAGTAAAGCACTCAAGTGTTTTTCTGCGTCGCTTGTGGCTCTTTTGGTTGCGATTTTCAATGGGTGCATCAAGAATTGTTACTTTTTTACATCTTAGAAAGAAGCTGTAGTTATTAGAATTCCAAAACCGGGGAAACCACACGACCTCCCTGCTAGTTATAGACTTATCAGTCTTTTGAGCATACTAGAAAAATTATTTGAAAAATCACTCAAAACTCGCCTAAGCGATCATCTCATTGGGAAAGGCCTTATAATTAATGAACAATTTGATATTCAGACCTTACCATTATTGCTCACAGCAAGCCCTCCAATTAGTAGTATACATTTCGGAGGGCTTCAAAGTCAAAAGAAAGACAGTGGCGGTCTTCTTTGACGTAGCTAAGGCCTTTGATAGGGTTTCGCACGCAGGTCTTATACACAAAATTTACCAACTAGAGCTTCCAGATCGTTTAGTAATTATTATCCACCAATATATTAGCAATCGCCACTTCTCTTCCGACTTGACAATACTTACTCCTCAATGAGACCAGAGCTGGAGTACCTCAAGGCTCCACGCTCTCCCCTGTACTGTACTCCGCTTACGTAAATGATGTCCTGTGACCGAAAACAGGCGTCCAACTCGCGCTTTTCGCAGACGACACTGCACTGTTTCTTAGGTCCAATTGCCTCCGGAACATTCTACCACGGTTACAGAGGGCCATTGATAAGCCGACACAATGGTTCTAACTCTAGAGAATAGAAGCGAATCCGGAAAAATGAGCATCTATTTACTTTGACTATAGCATTCGGAAGTCGTCTTTTCCAGTACCAATACAAACTCCTCATTTACGTATAATTAAATCAACCATTTCCGTTGCAATATCACTATAAATATTTAGGTATCACGATTGATAGACATCTTTCCTTTAAAGACCATATCGCTCGTGTTAGAAAATCAGCATTATTTTACCTATCCCGTTTATACGGCGTGATAGGTAGGAAAAGTAAAATGTCGTTACATAACAAGCGTGCGATATACACGATGTGTATCAGGCCTGTCATGAGATATGCAGGTCCAGTTTTTGCTCATGCATAGCCTGATGCATTATATGATCTTCAAGTAGTGCAAAATAATTTCGGTAGGAGTGCAGTTGACTCACTTAGTACGTCAGGAACTCTGTGCTACACTGGGACTAAGAGCACCCAAACATTTCTAAATTTATGAAGGACGCATCAGGGTGTTTCTTCGACATAGCGAGTAGGCATCCAAACCCATTATTAGTCTTGGCTGTATCTTACGAGCCACCTCCTCCACATAATTTTTGTAGAAGACCACGGAATGTCCTATTAGATCCGCTGGACGATCTCACCGTCGAGGTGGAAAAACTTATAGAAGTTCATAAGATGTCTATTGATTAGGAGTAGGGGTTATCCCATTCAGTACGACTTTTAAAGGTCATCAATCCGGTGCGCTTTCCGCGCCTCCCGGTGTCCCCCCTGAAGTTTCAGTCCGTACTGCAAACTTAACGTGACCTCCTATGCCGAGGTGCCTGCTTAAAAGGACACCCAAAGGGCAGTCACGCGAACACACGGACCCGGACACGCGGACGGGCCATTATGGGTTTTTCTTCCCCTTCTCCACTCCTTTCACACAGGGAGAACTACAAAAATATATATATATATATATATATATATATATATATATACGTTTGTTTTTTTTCCAATCTCCTTATATTTATTTAAGTAAATGTAAGGAAGCTTATAATTTGAAATAGCTTTAAACGAAGTATTAATTTAGATGCTCCTTTTTCAAATAAATTTATTACTCCTATTTTAAAACCATAATATTCTGTCAGAAGTAAAATCAAAATGTACATAAAACAAAAATAAATGTAATTTCATGCTTTGTTTTTTACATTGATCTAAATACGAATTTATCTAGCACTATTGAGAAATGACGTCACAGTTAATGAACACCTCATTTTTTAAGCGTTAATTCTTAAATTTAATTAATATTCATATTGTGGTCAACTACTTATTTACTGGAGAATAAATTCGTATTATTGCTCTTTATAAGTAAGGTTAAAAACAAACGCCGAGACCTTTTGATTTCTATGTAATCCAATCGTACGTATATGTAAAGTCATATCTCTTATTCTGGCGCTAGACACAAGTGACACGATATGTTTTACGACACCAGCTGTAACGTAAAAATGTGATAGCGGTCCTTATTAAGAATTTTAAAATCCATAACAGGCAGGTTCTCAGCATCGTGATCGGAAGTGTGAATTTATTCCACTCACACGAAAGCGGAGACGCGGTCGAATGCCACACCGGCAACATATTCGATTAGGACGTTGTAACAATTACGATAGTTATCATTTCATACGGCCGTATACCGCATAAGTGGAGTTATAACCACTTAAGAAAACAAATATTTTATTCTTATAGAACAGATTTGTTCATCTGATCTACAACATCGAACCACATATAAATCACGGTATTAAATCAAAATAGCATAGTCGGCCCGCGCGCTGGCGGCCGGGCCGAGCTCGCGCCTCTACCGCGCCGAGGAGCCGGCGCACGCGGCTACACGAAACGGGCGGACCCCGAAAATCAATCTCGGGCGCCCGTTACCGTTTTTCTAAAATAAATATTGCATGTATGATATTAATGGCAGTTACAGTTATCGATTAATTAAACCGGTTGCGTCCGATCACGATCGAGTGTTGAATCGTAAGCCAGACCTTTTTTCGGGTCAAGAGAAGCGCTGTAAGGACCCCCGGCGGGCTCACCCGCACCTTACTACAATGTCTGCGGTGGAGTTGTACATTTGTCCACGTATATACGGTATTTTATGAGATAAAAGAGCGCAATATGGGGACCGGTAGTTGGAGATCCCTAATGAATACTATCGTGAAATGCAACGTGTCTTAACTTGTTTACTTGATTAAAATAATTAACTAAACATATTCATCTATCTAGGTAAGGTTCACCGTCATCTGAGTTTACAGTGACTTTAATATTTAAGTCGTGATATTGAAACTGATAAGTGTATGAAATCTTGCAGTTTCCGTGCTGGATTTCTTGTTGATTAACATTAACTAGCTGCGTAAAATACAGGGGTATTTTGAGGTGTAACTTCTCTAAAACAATCATGTGCTGTTTGTTAGGTTTGAAATCAAACATTGCATCGTAACAAAAATGTAACGCTATAGCTATTTTATGTTGTTAACTGATTACGTGTATTTAAAATTGTTTTGCTTTAAAGTTATATTTTGACCTTAGCAGAAGTAACACGTAACATTTGTACTTTGTTTTCCATAACCAGTCGCGTCTGTGCCTCTGCCTTCATGAAAAATGAACGAATTTGTTTTTTGTTTCATAGAATAAATTCTTTTATTATTCTTATCCAGAGATTAATTTTTCATTAATTTTATGATATTTGTATATATTGTACTATTACATTTTAACATGACTTATTAACCGTTAGTTTAGTTGTGAATATATGACCACTATCGTTGCCGAAGAAAAATATACACTTCAATCGCACATGAGGATTATCCTACTAAAATGCCGTAATGTTAAACTACTATATTAAAGTGTTTTAGGGCAAATGTGAGACGTTTAAGGTCATATTTAAACACAAAGAGGAAAATAAAAATATTCAGAATATTCAGGGAAATAGTTAAGCACCCATAGGCTGTGGGGGCGCTGGCATCGACTTAGGTAATATTTTGTAATAAGTTCTTCTTTATGAATCGTACTTATATCACGAATAGACGAATATATTTGCTGTAAAATTTGATTACAATGATATTTCACGAACTTCACTATCATTCGCTGACCGCTAACTCTACAGGCGGTGTCCGATCTTCAATCGCGGTTGCACCGCTTCGATAAAAACGACTGTTTAGATGTAATGTGCGCCCGTTCCTCAACTCGACGTGCACGGTCGAGCGGTTCGCCGTTAACTAAGTTCAGATTCAAATTCAAAAATATTATTAATTAGTGTTTCATCATAGATGTCACTCAAAATACATCTCAGATTCTGAATTTACCGATTGTTTGGAACGCAGTTCTTAAACGATTTTCATTCTAGAATCTTAAGCGAAGACACCTGCATAACTAGATGTATCGTACTTCCTTGAAACTACTAAGTAACATAAGGGTATATTTGTGCAGAAATGGTAATTAAGCAACGAACGTATTCGAATGAATAATCATTGCAAATAAATTCTCCGACTCCGCGCCTATTTGTCAAACGCCATTACTTTAAATAGATTAATTTGAGAAGGCGTCAAAGCGTCGCACGACCGAGTATGTTAATGGGCACAATCAATTTCGTCGTGTTTTCGGGATATATTTTTTACGTGGGTCGTCGACTCGGCCCATAAAGCGCTTTATTGGACGGCGCCGACAATGGCTCGGCGCTGTGGAGCTTTCTTTTTTCGCACACCGATTTTTTTTCGTCTAATAGAATTTTTATGTTCGTCGGCATGTTATCGTCGCCGGTGTTTGTCTGTTGATAAATATGGATTCGTGGGCTTTTGTGTGGCGGAGAGGTGTAGAAAGTATTATTCGGTCTCGTGCCATGCGCGCGCGCCGCCGCGCTCGAGCTACACTTTTCACACGCTATCAAACGCTAGATTACGAAGCGTAATAAATTAATTGGAAATTTATTTCGGTATAACCGATAAAACGTACGTATTACCTTTTGTATTGTTTAGAGATTTTGTAGAGAGATGTAGACACAAGCGCGTACAAGCGTGTTCAAACAAAAACATGCATTGCCTTTGCTTTGTTGACTAATCGCGCAGTTTCAAATGATTTCAATTTTTATTTTCTATATCTCGTTCAAATGTTTTCAAAAATATCATCGTTATTATGATCGACTTAGTTATATTAAAATTACTGAATACACACTTTTTTGGAGATATGATATTACTTATTAATATTTCATAAAATATTCGTCATTATTAAAGTAATATGATGAATAATAAAAAAAGTTTTATTAAGACAGGAGAAAACAAATAATTTACGATCCAGAGTGTGGTTTAAATTAAGAAAAATGTGCATAAACACTGATATAGATAGAAAATAGACAGTCATTGAGGAGTGCCGACAGAAAGAAAACTTAAAGTTATGAAATAACAGTGTTTTTTAATTGTTTTTTAGTTAACTATAGTGTTAAAAATTAAAAGTTCATAATTAGTACATTAAAACCATAAATATTAGTCTGTATTTAAATCTAGCAATACCTTAATAATCTAATTTTATGACAAAAATATTATTCAAGATTGTATAAAAAAAAATATGTACATATGTTATTATACCATGTATACCTTTCATGAAGACTGGAGACTCGTAGTAATACGGTACATGTATCTTACAGCCTGCGCCGGATTAATACCTAACGGGCGTCGGGCGCAAAAGCTGAGAAAATCAAAAGCGAATTGATAAATATATTTCATTTATTTACAATTTCATTACAATTTTTGATCACATAAAAATGTAATCAGTACTGACATGAATAAATAATACATACAATAAGTAATATATATACATTTTACATAAATATATAAAGCTTTTCCGCGTTTTTCTCTCATCAAAACTTTTTGTGATGTTATCTATGTTTATAAGACGTACAATATTACGTTCCAAAGTTATTATTGTTAGATAATTTAACATCCACTCATTGATCATTTCAGGGATCATTAACAATATCTAACTTTGAAAGTAAGCTTTCTGCTACACAATTCTCAATTATCAAGGAATATATTGCTTGTTGTCTACTAATACCACTTCCAGGCTTGATTCTAAGTAATTCAGAATAAAGATCTTGGAATATCGAAAACTCCATTTGTAAAGGAGGATCTGAATCATTTTCATGAATGCTAAGTAATTTCTTAGCATTCGGTGCCAGCTTAGATGCAGTTAGCTTATTGAATTTTGATAAAGAACCAAAGCTGAGTTTTACCATCTCAAGAACAGCCACTCTCTCATTTCTACAATAGAGGGTATTGATTCTATAATTCGTAATTCTTTAGGATTAGTTAAATTTAGCTTCTGATGTATGACCATAATCGAGATGTTTTAATCTTAAATTCCTGCGACGCACACGATCTTCTTTACATTTGTGAATTTCATGATGCTTTTTCTAAATCTTCATAGTGTGAAAACTAATGTCTCTTATTAGCTATAAATTCTTTCTACAATTTCACGCAATCCAAAGCTGGATTTAATAATACTCCAGGACTCTGGATACTTTTACTAGTATTATTCAAATTTTCAAGAATATTATTCCAAAGCAATGCCATAATACCGATTTTTACAGTACCAATTTTTTATAAATTCCTTCAGCTTCGCAGCGAATTTTCACATTATATTCATCATTATCACTCGCGATTGATAATAAAACACAGAATGATAATGGACAATTCCTTACTCTCTATTAGCTTCAGCTGTACTTGACCACCTAGTGCATTCTGCTCGTTTTAGCGCCATTATTCTCTCGCCAATTCTTTGAGGTTAAAATATCATCTAATAAAGACCAACGTTTATCTGACGCCGAAAAAAATACATAGTCTCTTCAGAATCCGAAAGTTTTCTCAATAAAGTTTTATTGTTTGAATTATCAATGTTCTATATTCATTGATTTTTCGAAAAGGTAGGAGAGGAAGAAAATGCGTTATTTAATTTGTGGAGGCCTCTGGCTTGTGGCGCCCAGGGCACGTGCTTAAATGCCCTTATGTAAATCTGCCATTGCTTAAAGTCAGATTTATACAATGTATTTGAGATGACAATGTACGCAATGTATGCGTACATATGTATGTAGGGCACAGCGCACGTGCCAATGAGTATATATGTTTTATATTATACAACTATAATCTAATCTTTAACTTCTGTCCGAGTGCAATACGTTATATTATTATAGCAACAGAAATACCGTCATGACAAGTCATAAAATTTTACCTACACAAAATTTGCCCAACGCGTTTATAAATAATTTTTCACTTCAATAAACCTGTTATTATTGTATGAAAATTTAATGATATCGTACAGAACGTAAGGGAAATTGCTTTACAGAAAGAATCAAGGTGTCCATACGAAGAGGAAATTTAGTTAATTATAATTTAATGAAAGTGAAAGTACGGAAACAAACTACTTGTATTAATGTACGATATTAAAGTACAATTATTTTGACTGAAGACTTATAGTCTAAGAGATGAAATATATTTCATACTATTATCAGTTCGGTGAAGGTCGATCTTAGTTCGGATCTTCTACTATTACTAAATCAATCTACTCCTATTGCTTCTTACAAACATGCTACGTATTTTGTTTATATAACTACTTACAAACAAACCGCAATGTCCAAAAGAGAAGCGACACGAACATCGCTTTTGGATCCGCGGCACCTATTCATGGAGATTAAGTCCACGTTACACCTTAGTAAGCAGTAGTATGGGATGATCACTAGACTTCACGCTTAGGCTGGGCTGGGCTTATAGTCCTGACGTCAACAAGCCGCAGTGAGCGCTGCAATGACATCCTTTGATTACGAGGGGTTTAATTACATACGCGTGCTGTCGCGATTGAAATGTAACATCTGACGTTGGAAGTCTTGTAAGAATCTGTGCACAAACAGAGTGAATAGTAAACTTACTAAAATCGTAAACAATGTATTATAGTACATTGTATAGTACAATGTATAGTACATAGATACAGTATATACTATAGGTCTATGTACATAGACCTACGCTGACTTTGTGGTCAAAAATAATTTTCTTGGCAGATTACACAACGAAATCATAATAAAATTGTAAAAACTACGAGTTTAGCGACAACAGTATTGATGATATACCAAGACATAGTGCTTGACTAAGAGAAATTCTGATTTGTCGTTAGTAGATGACTCAGTCACTTGACCCTGTGTACGAAGTGAGTAGGCGCAAGTAGATCACTAGCAAAAAGCTTTGCATTTCAAGAAGAAACTAGGGGGTTCGAGTACTGTCCATAGACAAAATGACCAATGAGTTTCTACGTCTTCAAAGTAAAAAACACTTATTCCGTTTTCCTGAGACCGCATTAAGCCATTAAATTGCTGCATCGCCCTGGTAGGTTAAATAGCCATCGCATTAGTGAAATAGAAAAATGGGGGAGATAGTGGGATGATTAAAAGCACTTAACAAAAAAAAAACAAACGAGTAGTATGTATATTATAAAAGGTAGATAAATTACGTTGTCCTACTATAAAAAGTAGATTTTTGGGTCTTTATAAGTTTGTTATAGTCAAGGACACAAACTTTATCATGTAAACTAATGAGCAACCATATAGGCAATACGGTTCGCCCAATTTCTTTGGCCTTAAAAATCATTTATTTATTCATGTGAAAATAAGGTCGAATATGAAGTTTAACACAAAATATTTTCAATTATTTTGAAGTTTCTCAAAAGAATGTCCTTTATCGTAATACTACAATAAAAAGCCATATTTTCTAAGAAGAAAATAAGTATAAGTAATAACACCATAGTCATGGTATAATATCTTACATATGAATTGTCAATTGAACAGAAAGAATACAAGAAGCTGAAACGTCATTATTTGATAGCTCTTTATAATACATATAACAATACGTTCTACAATGAAGAAACGGTGAAGAAATTATGTTAGTTTACTACAACTTTTTTGTAGTCTTCCTTAATTTTCGTACTACTTTTCGTTGCAATATCTAGTCGTCCTACATTAATTATTAACAAATGTAACATGTTCGATATCGGTCAGGACCCTATTCTAGCCGTTAGTCATTCGACTGCCCGACGCCGTCTTTGTGTGTCATCGGCGCATCTCGTCAGCGCCCCCTCGCGAGGTCGCGGCACAATCGCAGGCGACGGCCGGTGGCGTATTCAAATGAGCAGCGGAGGACGCCCGATTGTTAGCCTGCGATCTTGGATTGGTTCCAAACACATCCACAATGCAGCTTTGTATTGGCAAGGTTACTACGCCAACCTTGATTCACGGGTGTTTCCGATTCGCCGACGGCGACTATCTTCACTACTCCTCTCTTTGAGAGCTCGCCTTACAGATACTTGTGTTCCTAAACTACGCGCCGGTCTTAAGTGGGGATCACTGTATTACAGTTGTATATAATACATAATTATATAATTTTTGTATTATATATTAACGGGAGAAAAAGTCCTAAATACATATATAATAATTATCAAAGAAGTTATAAACCTAAAACACCCGTTGTTTGTTTAAGCAAGAGATTACCATGTAGAACGCCATTTATTTAGTATCAAGATTTTTGCCAAAATGTGCATGAACAATGATCACGTAGACGATTTTCAGTAGAAATAAGCTAAAATGAAATTGGCGATTTTTGAGCTCGAGCCAAAATGGAAAAACGGGGGTCTTATGTGCTCACCACGTGCGTCCGTCCGTCCATGTCACAGGCATTTTACTCGACACCACAAAACATATTTTTAAAAAATTTGGAGTGTAGGTATGTCTTGTATACACGGCTACTAAATTTAGTAGTTAAATAACAAAAATCAATATTTTTAAGGAGGGCACTCCATACATATAATAAAAACTGAATTTTTTTTTTTCCGTGAACATATTGATGTTTGCCACATTGAAACACTGGTGTGGCACATATTTCAACAATTCTTTTAAAAACACTTAAAGGTTTTTGAACAATTTTTGTGATTAAGTGGGTATTTTCGGAAATAATTACTCCGAAACTGACATAAATTATATCCCCTTTCCAAACTTGAAAAAAAGTGTAACAACGAAGTTTTTTTATCTATAGTATATTTTTTGTAGTAACGGCTATAGAATCCTATACTGAGCATGATCTAATATGTTCTTGGACCGTTTTTGTTTATTTCGACTGATCTTGGGACTGAATTGAAATTTTGGAAACTTTTATATTTTTTTTAAGTATGATCGAGGGCCAAACGAGCATATGGAACCAACAGATATAAGTGGTCATCGCTGCCCATGGACACACGTGACTCCTGAGAAGTTTTCACTAGTACATTACCGGTTTCTTGAGTAGAAATAGAATATCTGGTAGAGGAAGCAGTGGGCTGATAGAGACGTGGAGGGGCTGATGGAAGGAGGTTGCGGGGTGATAGAGAGAAGTAGCTCATCGGAATTTTTACTCACTGGACTAAGAGAAACAGCGGAAACTGTTTCTTCACACCTTTATTCTGTGAAAAGATTGTATTGCACCGGTCCTGCCGGCGCTATTACGTGCTACAGCCCAGTCGACCATAGCAAGGTTTTTACCACAATAACACTTTTTTTATTAACATCAAATATAACATTTGGCTGTTGCTTTTTGTATTTTGCGTCTAATAATTTATTTAAAGAATTTTATAAAAAAAGTTCCATGCATTACTACGTATGTAATATAATATTCCATTCCGTGTAAAAGACGCAGTGATTCGTGTTGGTTCATTGACTTCGTCCGTGTTTCCAAATTTATTGAGAAAAAATGTGTATTTTATTTAATGAATATGTTAATACTAGGGTAAAAATTGTATTGCGTCCCAAAAGTTCGTGATAAAAAATCGAACTTGTAGTCTCGTAGCGGGTTGGGCTTGAGTAAGTCTTGTGGCGAGTACCTGCGGAAAAACAAACTTCAAGTCACAATACGCCCAAATGAGGCTTACACACACCTCCATGTATGGTTTTCGACAACAAGTTAACCGAAAACATTCCAATCGATGATTAATATCAAAATTAGTTTGTCGACCTCCACCGCACGATATTACCGCTATCCTAACTCGACATGTGTCTGCCGTCAACACGTCACCCCCGAGAACCACATCAGAATGCGTTCGTAAGCTGCAAGATATACATGGGACATGCGAAAAACTATGCTTATTCAAACGCAATCCGTTTCTGATATGGTAACTTCAATAATAATGCGTTATGGGTCCACATTCTATTTGAGTCGAGCCCGATCTACTCTACTCAAATATATTGAATAATCTAGTAAAACTGTAAAACATTGACTTTAAATTTCGGTCGATGCAAAGAATATTAGGTATCTTTAATTAATGTTATTATAGCTCAGAAAGAAGTATTTAACTCCTAATGTAAAGTCGTTTAGAATCTTCAATTAAACTAATATTTTTAACAATAAAAATTCTCTCAATTTAGGTGTAAAGTCGAAAGTGGTGAATTAGCCTAAATAGAAATAACAATTAATAAAAAGAAGAAAGGAAAAATGTCAAACACTCAGTATCAATATACATTCAAGAATTCGCATATATTTTGTGGTTATTGATGTAATGTCTATTGACATTTGCTAAGTTGGGTCATCTTGTCACTGGCGATATTAATAAGCGCTCTTTGCATTCATCGGTTTTGTTTTATAAAATTAAGTCTGAAAAGGTTATTTCGATACTGGTTTCAAGCAACATCTTATTAATATACATGTCGTAAAGATCTGCATAACCGTTGGGTGCATTTGATACTTGGCGTATCGAATATGTATAAAAATCAGCGATAATTAATGTTTTTCTAAAATTGATTAATTTATTAAAAATTTTAAATAAGAGAATACATTTTTCGTTTCTATACATTATTATGAAACTTAAAGATTAAACGTCATTCGTTTGCTGACTGACACTGACAGCAATCTTTCGCAATAAAATATAATAGTTTCTACACATTTAAAAAATGTATAGTTTGATTATTTATTCGTAATTCACTATACACTGTCGGTCAGAATTAGAAGAATTCTTTTAAAATCCTTTACATCTCATAAACAAAATGAAACGTTAAAAATAGAAAACACGTAGAGATCATAATATCAAAATTTAAATACCATTTTTGATATGTTTTTGATGGGATCTATGGCGTAAACGACCTATCTGGTCACATGGATCTCTATAGCATTCTTGACTTCCTCCATAACTTCTTTGTGGCCATCATCAGATCAGAACCTGGTTAATCTCGAGTGGGGATCTTGAAGTTTTAAAGTAACTTGCAGTCAAGAAAAGATTTTTAAAACGTTCTTCTAATTTAGACCCTACTATATTCATTGAGTGTTGAAAAATATTTTTTAAGAGATTCAAATGTTCTACGACTTCTTTATACTCAAGATTGATGTATGAACCTCGATGTTCTGTTTAATTATTACATCCAATAATTAACAGCATTTTTATGTTGAATTCAAAATGCTAGTAATGTGTGGTGCTTTCCGTGGAGCGCATAGGCTAATAAATCGCTTGGTATCGACCGCTATGACAATAAGTAATCAGTATCGCGGATCGCGCGCATCCCTGTAAATCACGCCGCGCGCGCGCAACGCGACGTCGAAACGCGTACGGCAATTAAGTGCGCAGGATTTAACAGTACTATGTCGTTTTTATTATTTTTTTCGTCACATTGATATTATAAAAATAAATATTTCTTAGTTTGTCTGTTTGTTACACTTTCTTGATTGAATAAATCTCGATAAAATGGCTGAATCATTTCTTTGGAATTAAATAAAACGTGCTTTAATTATTTCGCAGTAGTTTCTTTGTACATGGGGATTGAGTTCGAACTGGATGTTTAAGTGAACGCACAAGACGTAGTTCATGAGTGTTGTATTTTATTACAAACATTTACTTTCAGTATTGCTCGCTTGGCCATAGTGTAAATTTTACACTTTTTTAATATCAATTGAATATAGTTATAATATTCAAGAGAAAGCTGAAATCTGCACCGCGAAGGAGAATGGAATCGAAGTAAAAAATAACACCGTGATCAAGATCAGGAGTCAAATTTATAAATTAAGGTTTCGGAATAGGAATGAATATCAAAGATGAAGAAATGTGTTTTATACACATGGAAGCGAATTTCATAACATATTAGAAATTTAAACTGTCCAATGTAGGAAAATTCATTGACCAGATTAATGATATTTCATTATGTCAAAACGAATTAACAATAATGATAGGCATTTCTAAATATGGGACTAGAAAAGTTACCTTAGTTGATTGATTATATAAAGATATGTACTTAAATAAATGCAGGTAATTACTACATTGTACTAATGATATTGCAATAGAAAATTGAGGTTATAATACTTATGGATTTACTTTACTACCCTCTTATATGGCAGGCTTTATTTTTTTAGAGTTATTTATTTGATAGAGGAAGTTTGAAATTGGGTTCAAATACAAACTTAGATTACTTTATTACAATAGTGTGATTTATGTAGTTTATTTTTAATTCTCGTTTTTTCTTATAGGGAGTAAAAATAAAATGAAAAAAAAAAATCTATTTAATGTTGTAAAATAAGGTACTAAATAAATTATAGGTTATAAAATATTTTTTTTTCATGGGTAAATTGTCGGTATGGGCCGACGATTCTGAAATTCGGTCTTTCATAGAAAATCAGATATTCCATTTTTAAATTTTACCAATGCAACGTAGAATGAAAACAAACAAAACACGCGGTGTTGAATTGGTCGACTAAGACAAAAATACCTCTCCACACTCCCGGATTTTAACAGCTGATGCAGATCGTAAAGAAATAACAGTGAAATAAAATTGGACGGGACAAGTGCATTGACGAGGGAGCTGTAAGCCAAAGTATGTATTCGCAGGCTTCCGATAAATACCGGACACCGACACGATGGACTGCAAAAATGGTGAAGGGACAGGCTCGATTCTATCAACAGAGCAACGAAAAAGAGAAAGAGAACAGAGATAGGCATTTGCTTAGCGGAGGGATTTTATATGGAAATAACGGTAATTTGAATTTTAATAATTTATCAAATATACTCAGAATGATGTATATTTGATAAATTAAAAATAATAACAATCCTTATCGACTAGTAAAACTCTAAAGCAACTTTCAACTTAGAACTTTTGCAACTTTCATGAAGAGTTGCAAAGTTTCAAATGACATATGGATTTAAAAGTTTTTGTAAATCTTATATTAGGTATACTTGATCTTAGATTTTTTCATGATTTTACTTAAAACCTAACTTAGTTTCAAAATGATTAATGAAAGTTTCATATATATTTTAAAATATCAACGAGACAAGTTGGAACCTTTAGTAGATACTTTAAAGAAATTATTTGGAATAAAAACCGTAACGAACGCGTCACCGTATTTTCTTTTTGAGGACCCCTCAGCTACAAATAAAACTTATGTTGGTTTGGCCGCAGGAGCAGGCGATGAAAAGGTACTTGTGGTTACACTTACGTGTAGATATACATATTAATACAGTAGTTCAACCGCGTGAACAACACGATTCATATCAGTCCAGGTTTTATTACACTCTTGTTCTGTCGAATTTTATTAACAAACACCGATCAAATCTTTTGAGTCGGTTTTGACTAAGTACTTTTACCAAACAATTAGTAAATTTGCATATGAAAATATAGGTAGTGCCATTGATTTTGACGGGTCGGTGTCATTATTTTAGCCGAATTTATTATTTAAGCAGACATTACTATTGATGCAAAGTGTTTTATTGAATTGTAATATGATATTTAAATTAATAGAAAGAGAAAGAATTACGTAGACAGCTAAGATAAAGTTCATTATAATGGAGTAAATTACTATAAATTGAGTTGGTTAATATTGAAGAGCAATATTGTGTCACGACATAGACTTGAACGCCCATTAGTTTAGAGAATATTTTTAGAAGCAGCGCGACCGTGTCTGATGGCGCGATAGGCGGCGACATCGGCCGCCGGACTGACAGATATGCGCGCCCGCGCGCTTTTGGGGCTGGCGAGCTGCGCTTGCGCTCGCTACACACCGAGCGAGGGATAACATATCTAAAAACGCTGTAGGAATTTCTATTATATGCTTTAATAAAAGTAAAGTATATAACATACGTGTAGTTTCAGTCTCATCTTACGCAGGGAAACAGGTTTTTCCCTGTTCCTATCTCAAGTCCTTGTGTATAAGAAAATATATATATATTTTTATTATAACAGACACTCTCGGCACTACCAATTACTATTATCAGTAGTGTGATAATGTCTAGGCAAATGCGACCGAAAAAAATATTTCGTTTGACATGTCAAGACTTTATTACATACAGCCTCCTCAAAAATTCAATTTCTTAGGATTACATTAATATTTTGACGTAATACAATTAGTCAGAATGGCGCAAAAAGGTAAAATTGACTGATCTCTAAAAATATAATAAAAATGAGGGTACAGAAAAAAATGGAGAAGAAAGTGTTTTTTCGGGCGCGCGACCGCGAGCTACTAGAAAAGACCTCGCGAAGTCTCTTGGCGGAGTACGAGTATAATTGTTAATAACGAAAAATTAGAGTTTCAGGTTTCTAGTATAAATTCCGTATGGCTTTTTAATACTGAAAATTTATTTGAATAAATGAGAAGTTCTTTTTAAATTTTTAAGAATTACTTTTTTTTTATTCATCATCTCACATTTCCGTGAAGAAGTATTTGAACATGTGCCTCGAATCGATTTGAGTTATAAGCAGCGACAAAGATAATCTGTATCGTATATTAAAACGATTTTTTATTAGGGGCCCGATTCTAATTTTCTTGCGAGGAAATTCATATTAAAGAAGAATAAAATTAAAAATTGTTCAATTAAATATTTAAAATTATTCACATGTTTCTTAGCAAAAATACGTAAAAATTCAAATTTAAATTTTATGTCATGTCATTTTGTTCGTAAAACTATTTCAACTTAAACTGTATTTATATTTTTAAAACAATAGGCTATGGATAGACCGACACTCGGATGAATGTATAAGTGATTTTGTAAGAGGTTTTTGGGGTTATTTGTAAATGTTCAAAATTAATAAACTTGTCCGAAACGTAATAAGCATAAAAAAACTGTAAGTTCGTAATTTGATTACATATGCTACCTACAATGCAGTATCATAGCGCAAAGGACAAAATCACGTCTGCAAGTCAAAAATTAAGCACGATAACCCCCCAGCGCAGCATCTGTGTTCCGCGGATCGGCTACAAATTATTTGTAGCTATTTATCTGTGGATCTGGCCGGGCCCTTCGGTAGCGGCATAAAGTATCTTTTACAAGACGTTTGAAATAAATTTAGTGTCGCGGCCGACCCCGGGTTAACTGCGGCCGACGACGCGGTCTATTTCTCACCGACGTCCACCGTTTACTTTTTAATGGCCTTTGTTTTGCGGGGCTCTTCGGTCGGTGCGGGAAGGTCGGGAACGCCGTGGAAAGTGGAGCGGGCGGTCTCCTCTGACGTCGTGTATGCGGCGTTTTCTCATTTAAAGAAATCTGTTTCTTAAAGGCGATAAGAAGTGTGAGGCTTAATGCGTACTTTTATATAAAATGGAGTTTAAGCTTTCTTTTTTGTTAGTTAAAAGCTCTTTTTTCTGAGAAAAATTTAAACGAAATCGTTTATTTGAACGACTACAAAAGACAATAAACATAGAATGTATTTTATTTGCAGATCAGTGAAAGAGAATCCTACAAAGCGCTGACTTTGCATTTCAGTAAAACTACAAAATTTTGTACGAAATGTCTAACCATCGACGCATTGTCGATGGTGGTTTTTTACACCCTCGGTCCTGCGCGGCGCGGCCGTGGCCGGCGCGATGGCGCCGATAGCCGCACAGCGCGGCCCTGATTTGCGGGCCCTCCTCGCGTTTTACTGCCGAGATTAGCCGTGAAACAAAGCACTTCACTCATTTATTTCTTTTGTAGCCCGGCTCCTTGCTTTTTGGATTCATTCAAATCGACAATCAAATATTTGTTTTTGGAGCCTCAATCCTTAGGGGTGATAATAGAATACATCCACTTTTATTAAAGAATGTTACTTTTTTATTATGTTTTACTTATTTATAGGTGTTTATCGTGTGATAATAATATTTGCTAATTTAAAGTGTCTGAAATAATTGTTTTTGGCGTTACGTAAGTTATATTATGAGTTAATTTTTATGCTTTATGTTACTTTATACAGTCACAGGCAGGCACTACATAATTAGTATTAGCCTAGTTCAGCTCGTTGAACCCTAACTTCGGGTACATGATTTAGTATGTCAGGCTGGACAGTTTATCGGCGCTCGTAAATGGCCGCTTAGCGCTGTTCGTCGCGGGTGGTCGCACTCGCTCTGCGCTCCGTCTGGATGCACCTGCAAATATATAGCTTTATTAAAATTAATATCACAATTTCAGAAAAAATTGCAATACATAAACAACGAATCAAAAATATAAAGCAAATTGTATAATAAATATGTCACTAAATGGGCATCTTTAATCAAAACCGTAGTGTGGCTTGTAGATGTTATTAAATAAGTTAAGTAGTCTTTTTTAAAATATATGAACATCCGTCATCCCTCAGCGTATATCTGAATTAGGTGCCTGTAACCACGAAAATATATATTTAAATGTATGCTTAAATCTCAACTATGAACTAAATATATTATGTATAATAAACAAGAAAGAGTAGCAATTATGTGTTAATTAAAATTAGTTACTTACTTTTTATATATCATTACTTATATGATTCAAGTTCTTAAGTTCAATCATTTCTATGAAAATCGTCTATGACAGGCAGATAGAAGAGTGCTACGGGACATGCTTAATTTTTTTCTTTTGGGGCGCGTCGCGCAACAATAAAAAAGTATTTCTTGATATGATTTCAATTTTATGTATATTTTACATAAATTATTTTATTTCCGACCAAAAAATGTATTATAATTTAACAAGAAGGGTGTTTCGTTTTTATTCGACATCACGTATACGAGTTCAAGAGGTGGCCTTCGAGAGGTGAGCGTGTCGGAGGTCACTCGAGTGTTACGTCGGCAGATTGTTAGTCATTTCTAACCCCTCCCTCCTCCTTGTCAGCAAAATTAACACAGCTCTTATCCTCCCTATATTTTTGTAAAAACAATTTTTTACGAAATCTGTTCACGTTTGTTCACGATTACGAATGAACAAGTATAAAGTACCCATCACAGTTATTATATCTATGATAATGAAATGAGCAATTTACGAACTATAGGTATTGGAATTTAATACGCATTTAATATTTATTCAAGGAAATTATTATCACTATAGATAAAAATTACATTATAAAAATTATAGCATATAAACGATGTTTATTGAAGTGAAAATTTGTTTAGGCGCGATGGGCATTTTTTGAGATGGGAAAAAACCATTGACTCGCAACAACAGTAACCGACATCTTTGTATATAAGTATGTATACTTATTGTGAACTAGCTTTTGCCCGTGGCTTCGCCCGCGTAAATTTTTTATAGGGCCAATTTATACACATTGATGATATAACCACAGCCCCTATATATTCATAGCTATTTCATGAATGATTTAGCTAATGATTTTTAAAGCTATATAAAGCGATAGCTTAAAAATTGTTGGAAGATAAACATAACCCATACTCACTGATTTTTTATACATTTCAGTTTACACATAACATCACTATTAGTTAAAATGAAAATCGGTCCAGCTATTCTCCAGTTATAAGTGTTCGGAATATTATATTGTGTAATATATGTAAATTGGAACTAAGTATTTTTTATGATGATCTCACTAATATATATTATAGGTATTATAAACGCTATAGTTTGTAAGGATAGATAGGTACGGAAGTATATGATGATTGATGCTAATGCAAAAGTTATAGGTGGCTACTGCAGTATACTTCTATAAACTATATTAAACGATTTATTTTGGTCTGTATAAACATGCAGATTTTGTGATCTAGAAACGCGTGAGCTAGCCACATAGAGCTGGCCGTGAGAAAAACATTGCGTGCTCAAATGTATGCCTGCTACCTTTACGTCTGACCCTATCGCCGGACCGCACCATAATATCACGCACTCGCTTGTCTATCGTTATAACTATTCAAATATTTGTCCAAATGATGTAGTGTAAAAGACAAAGTTTATCTACTTTAAACATCAGATGCGATAAAAGTATTTATTTTGATATAAGGATCAATTTGTTGCTACCAAATGTGCGTTTGAAATAAATTATCAATTATTATTGTATTTATGGTTCACTACTTTGGCGATAATGGCTTACATATAAAACATAGATATATGCTGTCGCGGGTTTTTTGTAGGACTATTTAAGATAAACATTTCCATTATACATTATATACGTTTAAATCCAACGGTTTTTGTGACGCACGCCAGAATAGCTCGCAGATGACAGATTTTTTCCTGCTTACTTGACACTTATCGTTATATGTTGAATAATTGACACTATATCTTTATAAATTATACCCTATGTGTTATTCTGATGTGTAAAATATTTTCTGATGATTAAAAAAATACACACGTAATTGTTCAAGTTATGACTTCTGTCGGCACTTCCGGAGTGCCACTGTTTTTTATTTTGTTGTATTTAAGAATTCATTAAAATTTAATTAATCGTTATAAGTAAGGAAATATTAACTTAAGACTTGTCAAATCTAATGATATTCGACCCGATAAATTCAGATGAGTGAATAGGCGCGCAGTACTTTCCCTACTTCGGGTTTTTCTAACTTAACCATAACTAACACCGCGCGAGAGCGAGTTGAAAATAATCAATTATTTTGGGAAAATTCTAAAGATATTTTCTCCTTCATAAATTAGACAAGTAGGATTGCCATGTATGTACAAATCGGAATCTAGTAAATTTTGCAAGAAGTACGAAAAGTTAAATAAATAAACATTGCTGACTCTTCTCGTCCTCTCGTAAAGGCGAGTCTGGTGCTCAAGAAGACAGAAAAAATGTATTGTTAGAACGACATAGAAATTCGAATACGAATTGAAACCAATCGATGAAATAGACGTTCTGAAACTAGTTATACGCACTGTAATCCGTTAGGCTATTTGGAAGAATTTGCAATATTATGACTGTGAAATTCTAAATAGTGAAGAACAACAAATATTTTTGGATTAAAGAATAACTAAGTACTTACAAAATTATCGTACAAAATATGACGGCTTATAAAATTCAGTGAATGTGTCATAGGTTTTCTTCGTCGGAGAGGTGTAGTCACACCTTTCACCTGAAAAAAATTATTTGCATCTCAAGTATTTGAACCTCCCGCTAGGCTAAGGATTTTGCTTTAGAATTACTCGCTTTGCTTGTGTTTTTCATAGAGATTTTCGTAGTTCTAATTGAAAAAATCAATTTTGCTCTCTTACTGAAAATGAATAACATCATATTTCTATGAATTCAAAATCCAGTTTATTGTAGATAACCCCGAGATCACTCAAGACAGCTTCCAAATTCACAAACGGGGTGAAGAGAGGGGGAACGGATGGAAAACTTTATATTTTTCCTTCTAAATCGTAGAATGAGAAATATGTCTCATTATAAAACATACAGTGTGTGAAACCATTTCGAATCTTTCATCACCACAAGCTCGGGCTTACGAGAACACAGATTGGTCCAGGGCGGTGAAAACATCCGGGACTCACATTCGAACTTAGATTGAATTAAAGCAGTAAAAGGTAAGTCGCCCGTAATCAGGGTGCAAATAAGGTGCCTTCTGTTACAAAAGTATCACGGTGACTACTAAACCATCAAAGTATCAAATATTGGTAAGTTTAGAATCGAAACTGATGCTAATTGACCAAATACATAAGGTGCTCTTAAAGAGTATACTTCTATTTAAACAATTGTATATATCAGGATATGCACTATAAACATTTATCTACATAATTAAGAAAATAAGGAATACGTATTCTTTAGGATATACATATGTTAATATGGATTTATATAGATAAAGTTTGTATTATCCGAAAGATTTTAACCTTTGGGCCTTTTAATGCTTTCATATATGTATTTTTCGACAATAGTTAATTTATTATGTGAAATTTACGGAGTAGTTCTATTTAGTGCCAGAGGTTATTTATTCGTTTTTTATTTTGTATACAGAAATGTGGTGGTCAAATATTCATTATTATTATTATTAAATGAAGCTAAAAATATATAGATAATCTAATAAAATCATTAAAATTAGGCGATTCTTAATTTACTATGTTAATTTATGGAAATAGTTCTTTTTAGCGCTAGAGGTCATTTATTTATTTATATTAGGTTGGAAAAAAGTTTTTTCGGTATTTTATAAGTAAAAAGTTGTAGTAAAATCTCTTTGGTTGTGCTGTTTGTATCTCGCTAGTTTTGATATCATTAAATAGACGACATTTAAAAAAAAAAAAAAAAATATGTAAAAACGGTATCCCGCCATTTTCCTAATGCTTTTCTTTCTATCAGTTTGAGTGAAACTAACGTAAAAGATCGATATGTTTTGAAGTTTTATTACAAAGAAACGAAAAAATCGACACAAGCCGTAAAAAATGTGTAACGTTTATGAACATAATACAGTGTCGATAAGAGTATCATGAAACTGGTTCAAGCGTTTTCAGTCCGGTAATTTTGATGTCAAAGATAAACCTTGCTTTGGTATATCTGTTACGGATAAAGTCGATGCCATTTAGAGAAAAGTAGAGCAAGATCGGCACATTGGTTCTTACAACATAACTGAAGAGCTGGGGATTGACCATTAAACATTTTGAACCATTTGAGAAAAGCTGGATATACAAAAAACTTGATACTTGGGTCCCACACAAGCTCACTGAAGGAAATCCAATGAATCGTGTACTTATTTGCGATTCTCTGTTGAAACATAATGAAATCGAACCGCTTTTGATCACTGGTGATAAAAATAGACTACCTACGACGAAAACTTGCGTAGATCATGGTTTAAAGCCAAGCAATTTTTTACAGACTATAGCGAAACCCGGATGAACTCTCAATAAGTTGATGCTATGTGTATGGTGGGATTGGAAGAACCACCAAAACCAAGCAAGAAGTACAGAAAAATCGAACAAAATAAATAAATAGATAGGGAGTGGTTTTTCACCATGATAGCGCCAGATCACACATATTTAGCCACTCAGAAAATATTAGGAGAGTTTGGTTGGTAAGTGTTAATGCATTCACTATATAGCCCTAACTTTGAACCCTTAGATTTTCATCTGTTTCGGACCCTTAACAATTGTTTAGGTTGTGTAACGTTAACATCAGGAGAAGACTGTAAAACTATTTGTTGCAGTTTTTAGATCAAAAGTCCCAAAATTTCTACTGCAAAAGGATTATGATATTATCTACGACATAACAAAAAGTGGTTAAACAAAACGGCATATATACATTATAATCAAATTTAAATAAAATATTAGGAAAAAAATCTTGATTTATATATGAAATACGAAAAATATTTTCCGTGGCCTTATATTTTGTACATGTGCATAACTATTATTAAAATTTCCACAGCAAAATACCGGCCGAAACTAAATATTCGTTATATTTTTATAGAAACAGCAGCTAAATGAGATTTCTATCGTTGTCTGTTTCACCTTTTACCGAACGGGTAAAGCTCGGTGGCGCCGCGTTTAAATTTATGAGCGGTTTGAGGCGCGCCCGAAACCAAAGCGACGCCCGCCCGTAACTCAAATGAGCGCTCGTTAAAGCTACGGACGAACGGGTCACCAATAAAGTTTGATTCATTCCCGCGCCGTCGATAAGCGCAAGGGCAGTTAATACGGCGCCGTTGTGAACTATTACACGATAGTAAAAACCGAAATCTAGGTAGGCGTAAAAGCTGCGACAACTGGATGTGGTTCAAACGAGTGACCATTCTACTGAATTTTCTCCTTCATTGTACAATAAGATTTTAGTGAACTTATTACATTACATAGGAAATGCCGTGCCCAGGAAATGAATCGAGTCAAATCGTTAATGCGAACGCTTATCGATCTTACGTTTGTCTATAAGTTATTAACGAGGTACAAGTTTATTATTGTTGCAAAAATGAAATTTTAAATAACATATTTATTAAAAAAATTACGGTTGTGGATTTATGTATTATATAATCTGATCGTACTGGCCCACAAGTAACCAGAGGTTTTTGGATTCGTATGCGCGATAATGACATTGAACAAAGAAAAAAAAATCATTATATTTAACTTAAGGTGCTTAAAGGTGCTTTTGATCTTATTAAAGATCAAAACGAGCTTGTTTGTTTAACATCGATTCAAAAGTAAAGGAGAAGAACCAATAAGAAATTAGTTATATTATTGATTTTGCTTATTCATTTCATTACTGTATACTTTTGTTAGTATCATTTTATAGACAATTAATTATATGTTGTTCTAATTTGCTCCAAAATATGTATTTACAATATTTTGTAAATTATTTGCAAAATATTGTAAATACGTTAATATTAAATTACGAATTAACGTATTCGTAAGTTAAGATCTTCTTATTTTGGCACAATGCTATAAATAATACACATCTACGATCTTTTGTATAGACCACGTTGTACATTTACGATGTGTGAAGACTAGACTTTATATATAGAACTTGAAGGTTAGTGTCGTAAAGGGAGACCAAGGGAATGTCGCGAAATCTCAAGTCCGGTTTTGAATATAAGGCATTACAACAACCGGAAATAGTATCTAAAATTATGGCCACCCTATTAAATTCGTATCTATTCAATTAATATACAGTTGTGGCTCTGTGAACATTGTTTATGGCGACTTAAACGAGTTATCAGATCAGATCCCGGCTCGAGGCTATAAACGGCTCAGCGTGGCGTACCATCTGCTTTTTTTATTTTAAATTTTTCTCATTTTTCCTTATGGTGATTTAATATATTGTGAAATAACTAAACTTTACCGTTTACATTTGAATAAACTACACAAATATTTCAAAAACCATAAAATGGCAAATACAATTTTGTAGAATTCATTAATTTTAACGTACATTCGTACCTGTCCGACAAACGTATTTGCTCGAACTTTGGGCGTCATTTGTTAATCAAATTAGAGAGCACTTGAATAGTCCTACAGTATATTTCAATCTTCCCTGATAAAAGCACATCCTCATTATGCATGGCTAAATTTTTTGACTAACTTCATAGCGCAGAATCAAATTATGTCAAAGTAATTGCTATCACATTAAATATTTTGGTATCATATATTCATTATTATTTAAAATTTTAATAAAATAAAATCTGATAAAATAGTTACGCAATATGAGCTACGAAAGTTTAGAGTCCTTAATAGATTTTTAAAAAATTAGCTTCTAAACCAATTCAGACAAAAGATCAACCATTTTGTTACCTATTTCAATACCCGCAAAGTCACTCACCAAAAGCTATAGAGTACTTCCGATTGAAATTGAATCATGAAATTTGGCAAAGGACAATGTCTCACTGTACATGTAACAAAAAAAATTGATTTGTAGTTAAATCACATATTTTTTTTGACTGCAATTTGAGATCTAAAGTCGAAGTATCGAACCTGATGTGGATCGGTCGATTGGAAAACATTTTTTGACATCCTGTAAAAAGTCGGAGATATGTAAAATACAGAATTTGAAGAAATTTATTTAAAAAAATTGAAAAACAAACGAATTGTACGAAAGCTTCACGGCGCAAATCCTACCCGAGCTTCTTAAAAGTAGTTTTCTTAAAAGTAACTTAGTATGTCTTATGTTCATATTTTCTACATACAGATAATTATAAACCTCATTGAAGATTGAATACATAAATAGAAACCACATGGGGTTAAATGGTAAACGAGAAAATGTGCCGCTACACAGCATAATAAAAATATATTATAAACAACTGAATAATGATCGTAAGAAGACTGGAACGCCATCGGTCCGAGCTAGACCAGAATGTCAACTTTCTACAAATATTTTTCACACGATCTCGTGACATGAACTGGCATGGGGTAATTGCGGCGTGCCTGCGCGCGCGCTTCGATTCGCGTTTCGACACCTAATGCCACGTCTTAAAAGACACCGAGTCGTGATAATGAGTGTGATCACAATCGATACAATGTGTTAGTCGATCGCGTGTGTTATTGTCCGTGTGATTGTCGGCCGGCGACGTGTCGATATCGACTCGCCGGGACGTCACACATCCGGCTCGAGCTGTGGAGATCGAGATGTAACGGCGCTTTTTAGAATGGCCTTAGCTTCGATTCGAGAGTTTTTAGCGAACGCTCTACTGACTGGATACGGTTTCAATGTTTTCGCCGAGCGTATTTACTTCTAATAATCATCCAAGTAATAAACTTAACGCTGACAAATGGATTTAATATCAGGAAATAAAAATCACTATTAGATTGTCACTTCCAGACTTCAATATCACCTCGATTGGTCACAAATGTATAAGTTTTGCTAAACATACGACAAAAAGGTTTAGACAGTTTTAACGATTTTCATCAGGCAGTCGTTATGGAAGATTGTATAGTTGAGTGATTGCCGTTGAATGAAATATGTTGTTGTGTCAGGTTTTTATTTTTAAAGTAGCTTAATCTTCGCGCTGGCCCGTGCGATTTGGAAATTCATGTACTTATTGTTAGTTAAAGACGCAGTGGTTCAAAAAGCAGATTCGGCAATGACGTTAATTTAAAGGGTTTTTTTTCAGGTAAATAGCCTAGTCACTTGGAGTATGTAACAAAATAGTATAGTTCTTCATCTATAAAATAGAATATAGCAAAATATAATACAGTTGTTAGTTACCTATTACTTTTCAAATGAAATCAAAACTTAATAAAGATATTCATATTTTAAGTTCTCATTTTAAGGAACGATCTTTTTCGGACTTTTTTCCTTTAAACAGTATGTTAGAAAAACAATAAAGGCATGAGGGGTATGAGATACGACACGCACACGCGAGAGGTATGCTTTCGAATTCATTTTTTTGTTATTCAAACCACATCTGTTTTCGACATTAACATTACCACCCATTCTGATTCACCTTGAAAAGAATGGGCAAGAAACCTCTTGCTTCCTTGCTCTTTTTACTAATCAATAGAAAATATTGAATAAGTGATAATTTAGTACAATATTTAGTAATAACATGAAGCAACCTCAACGCCGAGCAGTTCAATCCCCTGGGTTTATATCATTAAGATATTCAAACACGGTATAATAACTTTCTTTTAACGAAACGTTTAAATTCATAAAATGGCAAATTTTATTTTTCAGCTGGTATCTTATTATAAAGGCGCATACATTACCCCTTAAATAATTTATTAACTTCACTTACACTTGAGCAACAAGATCGTTCTTATATCTAGTGTTAATGTTATGGAATGATATTACGTTTCTTGACATATACCAGGTTATCGTATATGTATAATGATGCTAAAGTTAAAATATTATTTCTTTAAATTTTTTTTGAGGGATGCCATTGATCTAAAATCATAAACAGCACGAATAGCTCGCTTCTGCAGCAAGAAAATTGTGTTAATTTCGGCTGCGTGACCCCAAAAAAAATTCCGTAGGTCATCAGACTACGTAAAAATCTGAAATGAATTAGTCTAGTATTTGTGAGTTAGGAGAAACAGATCTGAGTGTATTATTAAAATGTAACGGAAAATACCCGCATTTACCGGAGACATTATAGAGTTCGTTTTTGGAATTAATTTTTTGTAGCGCTTCTAAGGAGCAAACGAGCGTACGAGTCACATAACTAGTAGGTGATTGCCGTCGCCATGGATATTTGTAACCCCAAAAGAGTCACCAGCGCGTTGCTGGCCTTTTAGACAAAAATAGGGCCGTTTCGTTAATCTTTTGTTTATGCATGATGAAATTAGAAAAGAGCTACTCTTAAGTTTCTTGTTCGTTTTTCTTTCCGAACTAGTTGTAAAGTGTAAACTCGCAAAAAGTTATGACCTATGTCAAATGTTATTTTATAACCTATGAAATAAAGATATTTTGAATTCGAATTGAGTGGGCTGTTGGAAGAAAAGTGGGCCACCGAAACTCTTTCTCACTGAACGAAACAGAACAACGGGGGCTTTTACTTCACGTCAGTGACAGTCAGAATTTGTCTACAAAAATCGTTAAGTCAATAAACTATGAAATTGTTGAAATTTTTTTTGTCATGTACCTTATTGAGAAGTGCCAATTATGATTCTTAAAAAAAATAATTTATTAACTAATTACTGAAATGATGGATAATTCAAAAAAAACTGACCAACAGTATGTCATTATAGGGTTCCGCAGTCATTATTAACTAAGAAATGAATAAGTTCGTTGTTATACTTTTTCCATGATTCTCGCATACAATAGTTTAAGTACTTTGGTCACCTATAACTAGAAAAACAAATAGGTATATCGACTATTACTATTCAACCAGTCAAAACTAAAGTGCATCAGCAAAATAGCGTATCTTCATGGGACTTACGTCCTTTTGTTGAGAAGTGAAGTTTCTTGGCAATAACTCAAAAACAATATACTCTATTATGTTTGAAAAATTTTTTGTAAAAGTATTTATTTAGCGTTACCTACGTTATTTTTTTCATATTTTTTAGACATACGATTTGGAAAATAGAGGGAGTACAATTTCTGCTATTTTCGGAGCGATTATTTGCGAAATTATTCACGTAATCAGAAAAATTGCTTTAAACCTCAAAGAGTTTTAAAAGAACTGTCGAAATATGTATCATATGTTGATGTTTGCTAAAAAAATTTCTTAGCTTCTGTTACTAGTATGGAGTGTCCCCCTAGACATATTAATTTTTTGTATATAACTACTAAATTAAATAGTGGCTTATACAAAACATCCGCGCCATTAATTTTGTCTTGTGGTATTTGAATAAAATGCCTTTGACAGTGTAACACCTCAAAATTGACATCAGTGTTTACTAGCAAATTTGAACAAATTTAAATTTCCCTCATGAAATGGTAATTAGAAACCAGCTTCTGAACGAGATACCGTAGTGTTACTTTGATGAATCCATAATTCATTTTGATTAAAAGTAAAACAATTTTTTTTTGTATTTATAACTCGATTAATTTGATGACTTAAAAAAAAGAAGAAATTTAAAAGCTTCTGTTTTGAATATCTAATGTTATTCAATATTTCATTAGATTGATCTGTCATCTGTTGTTTGTCATTTGTGCCATATCGAACATCATATTTTCAAATACAGAAATTTGTGGGTACTCTTTTTCTGATTGGAAAAGCGTCAGGACAGGTGAAAACCAAATTTCTCTCAAGGAGATATTATAACGAATCAGGCTTCTCGTGTCCGATATAAGTATTTATGGTGGGATCCTCCCAAGCAACGGGTAAGATACGATGTTCTATTTAGAGAAGTGATTTGTGAAAACGATTTACCCAGTTATAATCAGTGGCACGTTTTTGAGATGGTTCTAAGATCCTTTCTTTTCACCTCCCGCAAGGGTGGATGTCTGACATCTGGATGCGCAGACGCCTGTTAGGAAGTGCACAGCGTTCCATTCCTGAGGCAGCCTTAGCCCGCAACATTTTTGATAGACGCATCTGCCTGCACTGCCTATTGCTGAGGTTTCATCACAGATGAGAGTCCAAAAACAAATATAGGTGGGAAGTGAACCCAGTTCAATGTTCGTAATTAGGTACCTTAAACGCTTCATTAGCTCTTCATGTAAAGAGGCTGCATCAAATTTATCTCATTTGTTTGTGAACGTCATTAAGTTTCATTATATATCTTTGTTCGGCACGTGTTGTCGGGTGAGCCCATTAATTACATTGTGATTATGTGTACAATGTATATTATATGTTCCAATTGACAAACAGTTAGGTAATTTAGACTTAAGTTGAACCCTATTGTATGTCAGAGGTCACATAAAGAACAACCATACGCCCAAAACCTCATATCTCACTGAATATAAATTAAATATTTGTTTTGTATCTTATGCTTATCATTTACTTATATTGATAAATTTTCTAATGAAAAATACAGTGATACAACATACGGAAGGACGGACGGACGGACAACGGACGGACGGACGACGGACGGACGGACGACGGAAGGATATGACGAATCTATAAGGGTTCCGTTTTTGCCATTTAGGCTCGGAACCTTAAAAAAAAAGGCTATAAACAGTAAAATAGTATTTTTACGAATTTTTTAAAATCATAAAATCCTCACGATAAGAAAAACGTACCTATTTTTCTTTTATTCAAAACTAGTCCATTTGTTAATAAAAAAAATTATAAACAGGTTGTGAAAAAAACTTTATAGTCAATGAATGCCTTTACTCACTTTAAAAACAGTACATAATATGTTTATATTATAAAAGAAAAATAACCACATCACTTTGGGTTTTCACTTTTTGTTAACTTAAAAAAAGTAATCTAGTCTACAGTGTATGCGCTATAAAGTAAAAAACTGCTCCGAGAAGTAACCATTTTATACGCTAGAAATCCCAACTATCGACTTTACAATTACCTAACTCGTTGAAAAAATTTAATTTTAAGAATTTAATTAATTATTTTCTTCAATTCTTACCATAAAATATCAAACATTTAAATTAATATTTTCAAGTTTTTAAATTTAGGGCTTCCATAATAACCATTATGGAAGCCCTAAATTGAAATGAACCTCCGCATAACCATGCGGAGGTTCATTTTCAGCGTTAATTTCAAATTATTAATAATTAGAGATACAATTCCAAAAGTAAAAATATTTTAATTGAAAAATTCCTTTTCTTTAAAATTGGTTGTTAGTTTTTGGTTTATTCGTGAAAAACGAAATATCCTTTTTTCATCTTATTTTGTTTATTTCTTTTGAAATTTTTATGTTATAATAATACATTTTGCTGGATGTTATTCTGAGACCAATGAGCTTTTATTTTTAGGTGCTATTTCAAGAATTAACACCTTTTTGAATTTGTGAACTAGATTATATATCCGAATTTTTAAGACATTTTTATAATTTTAATACTACATACTGTCCTTTCTGTCCTTTCTGTTCCTAACTTTTTTCGTTCAAGCCAGTGTCTGTTGTTGAGTAATTCTAGGGTTATTTACTGGGTGTACATTGAATATAAACATTTTTATATGCTGGCAGTATCCGGTTAGAAAAAAATAGTTCTTGGGTTAAATTTAAACAGATCAGCATCATAAATTGCACATTTCCGCATTTTAAACGGCGTGACGGTTACGAGGAGCGACCGACGGGACGTCGCGCGCGCCGGCCCATCCATCATCGCTCCCGAACACGCGGCTACAAAGCGATTCGTCGGCCATCAGTTCGCCGTGATGGATCATGCGCGCGCGCCGCGGCGCTTCTATACGATGAGCTTTACTTTTAGTGTTTACGTGTTCCCATTTTGAGAAATTGTCGGATGCTTTGTCGGAGGGATATTCTATTTTCTATTTAAGATGAGTTAAAAACGAGGTATTTATTAGAAACGGTGCTATTTCTTGTGACTTTTTTTTTAAAGCGTCGATGGCACTCCAGTGTTTTTAATGTTCAGTGACTCGAATGAAAACAATTTGAAGGTTATTCAGTTAATCAGCAATTACAAAGATTAAAAAGCTCTACGTTTATTAAGGTCCAAGCTAAAAGGTTCCGGCCCCCGATGTCGATTCGCGTTCCCTTCCATTCATGTTCGTGATTCCAGTTCAAATCTCTGTTTTGAAGTGGGTTAAATAAATAAAGGCTTCTAGATTAGGATTATACTCATCAGTAACCATTTTGTTGGTCAGGTTGTCTTCGACATAGGCCTTCTCTATCTCTACACCCCACTCTGTCCCGAGCTGATCTTCTTCATCCTTTTGGTAAATCATCTTACCATCTTTTAATCTGACGTCTTTTTTGTGTCTTTCCATTTCTAGGATACCATTATATTACACGTTTCGTCCATTTTCCCTTAACGGTTCTGATGATATGACCAGTCCAGCTCCATTTAAGTTTCCTTAGTTTTTATAAATTATCGCTGACCTTTGATTTTTTTCTTAGTTGGTTAATAATATATTTCATTTCTTTATTAAATTATGTTTCATTTAGTACAGAATATATGTCGATTTTTCGATGTGTCCAATATCGGCATGAACGAGTGTAAATGTTACTTTTGTTGCAAAGATCATTTTTTTTTTGTTAAGGTTTGTGGCATTTTTCAACCAAATGCTTACGAATACATTCACTTTCGATACAGTTATCATGGAATGAAGTTCTTTTCAGTAATTGTTCTTTTAATCTTAAGCCCACATTCTACTTTAGCATTCAAGTTCATGTCTTACTCTTTAGTTAAGTTTTACCTAATGAACAGCGCTGTTTGATATGAGGGTATATATGTGGTACTCTGGAGCATTTATAAGAGTCCAACCTTTAAAAATCTATAAGAACTAATTTCTCGCTTTTCTCAGTTTCTATTTTTATTTTCTCCGTGATTATCAATTAATTATTATTAAAAAACTCTTTAGTTTATACACAATTTTCTTTATATGTCAAGTGGCGCAGTCACTGCGCGGGCGTGGGTCCCACACATCTCGCGGCGCCTACAAACTATTTGAGTAATAAAAAAAATCTTCTCGTCGCTTTGTTTGTGTGAAATTTCAACTCAAATTGTCGAATGCCGTACGAGTTTTATGAATATTCAATAAGACTGTTTGGTAACAAAACACCGGCGTCAAACACAATGTATCGCAAAGGTTAAGATCTTGCCTGTCTGTCTGTTGTTTGATCTGTGTGAAATAGAGTCCGTTCTGTTTTAGAGCGCGAGGCGCGTGCGCCGACCCGCGGGTCAAGCTTTCGTGTTCGTTTTACTTTAAGTAAACGTTTCTAGTCTTTACAAATTTTAAATATATGCTAAGCGGTTTTGTAATGATTTTAAAAAAATGCGATGTTTTATGTACAGTTTATCTTCTGACTGACTCTGTTATTTATAAATTTGGCTTTAAATTAGTCAGGAAGGCTTTCCTCTACTCAAAATATATTTTGTAGGATCGAAATTGCTGCCCGAAAAGCCTATGAAATATCTAACATCGCATCAATTTTTATTTAAATTTCTTGCCGTGTAAAAATTAAAAGACTTATCGCTAAAAATTTTAACATGAAAGCTCTAAGACACGAGTGCAAAAGAATATAAAACTTTAATTTCCAATAGCGTTCGGCGGCGCGGCTGTTCGCGCGCTCACGACCCACGAGATTTGAGCGCGCGCTATACAGCGCCGAGAAATCGCGAATAAAAAATGAGCACCTCTTTGTTCTTTTAAGGGTTCCGAGCCAAAATATATAATTAAAATACAAACAGAACCTTTATGGTTTTGTCATGTCCGTCCGTCCATCCGTCCGTATAAGCCGCTACTTGCTTTAGTAATTAGATATCAAAATAAATATTTGTAGGTGAGGGTTCTCTTATACATGTAACAGAAGGTTAAAATTTTTTTTAACAAACATATTCCGACAGTTCTTTAGAAACACTAAGATTTATGAACAATTTTTTTCATTAATTGAATATTTTCGGAAATAATCGCTCTGAGTGTAATATAAATTGTGTTCCCCCTTTGCTTTTTAAACCACATGTCCAAATATATGAAAAAGAAAAATACGAAAGTAACGCTTAATCTTCAACGAAAATTATTTTGAATGTGATCGAATATAACATTTTTGAGTTAATGCCGAACAACTGCGTTTCTCAACAAAAGGCCGTAAGTACTATGAAGATACGATCTTTTCCTGGTGCTTTTCAGTTTATACTATTTTAAGAGTAATAGCCCGTATACCTATTTGTTTCTCTAGTGTTCGTTTGGTTTAGTCACCTGCCTAAAGTGCTTATACTTATAATGTGCAGGAAACATGGAAAAAAGTGTATTAACGTAGTTTTTTCATCTGTAGTGAATTTATTTATAGTAACGCCTATAAAACTTTACATTGAGCATGGTCCGATATGCGCTTGGCCGATTTTCTTTTTAGGTTTGAAGCGGATCGGTACTCACGTGACTTTTTGCAGTGGTGACATTCGAATACGCTCAAGACGGTATAAAGTTGTATCCGCGACTCCGACTTCGACGGTCGTACGATACGTAATCAGTACGATTAAGAATATTTAAATCGAGATCATGCCCGTCTCTACTAATTAATATAATTTTCTTGAACTATTTTTCACTTATTCCACTTGAATTTAATAATCAAGAATTCAATACTGGTCTTTAAGAATGTATTAATACAAAACTTTCCAAGCAGTCAGGCTTAATGTTGGAGGATGATGTTTGTCGAAGAAATAGGATAAGCTTCTTTATTGCGACGAATAACTAATCAAATGAAATGAAAATCAGTTAGTGATCCTGAATTTTTTTTCTGAGTGATATACTTACATATACTTACCTATATATGTACATTGTGTACATGAAACAATATTATATTCGACTTTCCAATCAATATATTTAATTAGGTTGATTTATTCGTAATAAGTAACATGTCTACAACAATAACAGTCTTAAGATGAGCTGACCGCCATCGAGTTTGATTAATAGAGAAAACTCTTGTGTAATCTAAAATTTGTGGATGATCTAATCTGTTAATTACTAATAGGACCATTGACACAGAATTTCGATCTAATAGACCTATAGTAACAGTTTCTATCTAAAAGAATATTAAAATAATGAAGTTAAACAACACAAACTCCGTCTCGGACTTTCTCGAGCTGTAGACGAGCGACGTTAGCGTTCGCATATTGCACCCAGCGGGCTATTGTGTGCAAATGGCGCGACGTGTTCATTTAAAAAAAAATGCCTACACGTCGGATCCAAAATGTATCGGAGCAACGGGCGACGGCGGCGACGCGGGCGCACGGAAGCCAACCGCGGGGGGCGGGCGAGCGCGACACACGGCTTTTATTTTACCCTCGGCGGGATAAAGGGTTTACACGGGGGCATCTTATATCGCCTTATGACGTGCCATTGATTTTGACTACACATTTTTTGGAATGTGATCAAACATAAGATAATTCCCATTGGAATAATAATAATTACCACTTTATTTATTTAGCCAAATCCAACGACGCTTAAAGTGCGTGCTTTCTTTTATGAATATTTTAAAGTAAAATTTTCATAGCATTAATTTTGTGTTAAAGCAAAAATATAAAGGAAAATTATTGAAAAGTCTAATATAACACAGAATAGAAATTCCGAGTCCATGAGTGATGTTAGAAAATATTATGCAGCTACGGTTATTAGTATTTCTTATTTCATAGGAAACAGGTAATTA
Organism: Eumeta japonica; assembly: GCA_005406025.1. NCBI lineage: Eukaryota > Metazoa > Arthropoda > Insecta > Lepidoptera > Psychidae > Eumeta > Eumeta japonica. The sequence goes on from BGZK01001010.1 coordinate 92,622, forward strand.
CAACCAACTCGATGAAGTCTCACCGAATAATTTTCTTTTTAGTTGCAGCATATCTGACCGTTATATAACTTAGATCTCTCACAAGGATCTTACTTAGATAGATTTACTAATTTTACTTAGAATAAAGTTAAAGAAACGATCGATCCTTACAGTGGCCGCATATGATATGTAACATCTGGCATCTCACCTCGGTAATAAGCACTATTAGCATTATCCTGATCAAAAATGATTCAGGTATTATTTGAAATATTTCATAACGATGAATAATTCTTTTTAAAGTAAATTGTAATTTATTTAATTAAAGTGAAGACAGCTATTTTTTCCATTAGGGGGACTACGAAGTGATATGGTGACTAAAATATGAGACATGTAGCAAAGTACAGTCCAACCTCTTTAAGTCGAACATCAAGAGAGATGCAAAAAAATCGAGTTATAGAGTTATGGAGGATTTCCACTGCGGCGCATAATGATGCGACTTGTAGAGGTTAATATTCATTGTGACTAATTTTGAGTTAGACAGGTGAAATAAATAAAGGTTCAGGTTAGAGAGGTAACAAACATATTTATACATACATATGTATCATAAATCAACATAAGTTCAAAACGTCCTTAGAATAAAAATACATTTAAGTACATATGTATAAAAAGCCAGTAATTTTATTTGTTGTAGATAATTCGGTTCTTCCCTTGAGAGCAGAAAATTCATGTACTTCTGAGTTGTTGTTTGCTCTATAAAATTGCTTAAAAGTAATTCAAGTAATTCCAATGCCGTTCTTGCCTCTTTGATGAAAACCCATGGCGCGCATGTTGTATTATTCGAATCTTCTAAGTCATCTAAATCATTAGTCTCGGTTGGCGGAAGAACCAAAATATTTATGACAATTTGACAATCGACAACAAATAACTTGTTTCGCTAAAGTTTAAATGAAATCAATAATAACAATAAGTACGCAAAATAAAACAGCTGACACCGAACAAGTAAACACCGTGCTAACGTTAATCTTAAATTTCTTTATAATTTCTTGGAATTGGTGATCTTATTTATTGTGTACTTGTATATTGTTTTCTATACACAATTATGTACGTAGTCGGTAATTTTTTAAAACGGGTAACTTATTTTTCTTAAAGCCATAAGAGTAATAACTTTCAAATAATCGAATTGTAAAAGTTCTAAAATAAAATACTGTTATGTTTGAGTTATTAATTTTTCCGAGTCATAGAGCAAAATATGTATCATGATGGCTTGTAAGGAGTCACTAATTATTTCGACTAATAGAGGGTTGAGATTACTAGTAATAAAGGTTTTGGGGCTTGAAGGAAAGAGAACGAAACTTTTGTTCGAGTTTTTGGACTTAATTTTTTTGTCTGTATTTAAAAAGCGTTGAAAATTGTATAAATAACAATACCACTGTTAATTATCGAAACATTTCAACCTTGTTCATATCGAGCTTGAGTTCATCATTCAAAAAAGCTATTAGCGGTTCAGCTTCTGGCGAACTGAAGTTTATATAAAAATCACCACTTAAAATCATGGTAAGATAGTGATAGTTACTCACTTCCTTCCCTTTTCACGAAATCACTTATACAGGCAGCAGGAAAGCGAGAGGGAGGTACACATCATTTCTTGAGTGAACATTATCATGTATTTGGAATATTACAAGATTTAATTAGACCTGTAACTTAAACGACCTTTTAAAAATTTTCACTTATTCCTTTTCTCATATTTGGTTTAGTTGCAATTGGGCAATTTGTAAATGTAGTAGCAATACAATGATCTCATATTCAAGTCATGATGATGTCGCCCAAATTGCTTCGTGAAGAAGAAACTCTGTAATGGTTAAATCATGGAATTATAAATTTGAATATGTGTTTAAGTCTCATAACGAAATGTAATTGTAACCATAATCTGATGCTACTTTCAGAACTTCGGACCCGTTGAAGACCTATTTAACTTTTATTATGATACGCAATTTAAACCGTGATCAGTATTATAAAGCAGATATGTCTCTTTACCTAAAAAGCATTAAAATGAAACAAAGTCGGTAAAATTGATAAGTTGGAGTGTTTTAGTATTCACTAAAAAAAATAAGACGGGAATAGCTATAATAATTTTTAGAACTTCCAGTTCTTATAAAATAGTAATGAAAGATGAGCAACAACGATTTACTTGCATAAAATACACCATAATAGCTTGTCGAAAAATTGAAATGGAAAATATTACATTTCTAAATACCAAGCAAATAGCCGTTTAGTTTAGCTTCTTAATTCGTTTCGGATTTGAATATTTTTTTATTGGATTACATTGAATATATTACAAAATAGTAAAGATAATTAATATGAAACTAAATGTTCCGTATGATTTCCGATTCATTATATACTAATGTATGTGATGGATTAGTCTGAGTCTGACCATGGCACGCATTCGTCTCCTTTAAAAAAGAACCAAACATTGTTTAAGAAAGATGTTGCCACTATCGATTACACATACATTCGACGGGATGAAGGGCAAATTCTACCGCATTAGTAGAAATAGCAAGAAGCTTATATTCTACGACATTAGCGACGGATCGCTCGTACGCCCCAATACTAAAAGTATTATGATGTTACATACAAGTTAACATATTAGTTGTATGAGTATACAGAAAGATGAAATGAAACCACACTATTTTCCCATCCACATTTATTTCCCCGGAGACAAAAAAAAGGACGATCAAAAAGAGTTTAGTTAAATTCTTATAAAGATTATATATAAAAATTTTTTACGGTTCTTTTTATATTTTGATGGGTGAATTAAAAAGAAATAAGTAAAAATGTTTCATGTACTGATGTCTATTTCCTTCCTTCATAGAGCTTTTAGAAAAACTAAGATTTCATTTCCAATGCAGTATATTAATAAGTTTAACTTAATCAACTTAAAAAAAAAACAGTAGAAGACTGCTACTGTTTTTTTCAATGTACTACTAGTAGTGGTAGTGGCGCATTGTAGTAGCAGTACATAGAAAAAGTAATATAAAGCAGTATTTATTTATATTCTCGAATTAAGAATTAATTTCTTTATTTTATTTTGTATTTCTCGATCAGCTTTCCTCATTAGGCGATAGTAGTATCTTTGTGGAGAATCAGACAATTCTTCTCGGTTGTTTTATTTTGTACATGTTCATGGGATTTCTCGTCGCGGTGGTTGACAATCCCAAAACCAGTGGTAGATGGACGATTTTTGTCCCTTTTACTTCTATATCTTTTTCAAAACGTTCGTATCTTCTCTATACAACTTAAAAATGTATCTTAACACCTTAGCTATAATGAAGTCTAACACATAAATTTTTCAAATTCAATTGGATTTGTTCCACTTGCAACAAATCAAGTGTATTTAATTTTATACCGACACTTCACATCATCTTTATCTTATACATGTACGATTTTTGTCCACGCCTTTAATTTATTTTCCAACATCTTTATCTGTACATTACTGTCCACTTCACAGTGTTTATTTGGTAGTTGTCATCATTTCTCAAAGACTGCCATGTGGTGGACCTACGATACGCCTCAATATGGAAAAGAGAGAGATATTTATCTGATAAACAATAAACTCTACATATACAAAACGTAACCTTTACGGAGTCCAATTTCACTTGGAAGAGGCTGCTGAAATCTATCAGGTTATAGTATTTCTTCGGTGGGAGTCTTCTTGGGGCTTAAAATAACTCGGAGATAAAAACCTAGAAATATACAAGACGGAGCATTGAGCTGTCAGTCCTTTACTTTTGTATTGGAAGGTACGGAATCGAAATCCTGACCATGAATGAATCTGCCAGACCAGTTTATAACGTAACTCAAATGAAACCACCGACTCTAACTTTTCAGAAGCACGTTAAATGTTCATCGCACGGCGCTGGCTCGGCGTCGGTGACAACGGCCGTTGGCAGTTCTTAACCTGCCTTGTGCTAGTGTGGAAATGTCAAATTCTAAATTCTTCATCGGAATAGAAGTTTGTAGGAGGCTATGTCTTTATAGTGGATAGATAAAAAAATCTTTTGCACAAAAATAAATAGGCTAATTACAAAGTCGTACATAGGTGTACATCACTCACGTATTATTTAAAATTTCGTTTTCTTTGTAGGTAGATCTTATATTGACTCCCGTAAAATTATCTCTTTTTTGATTTAAAGTAGGCATCAAATACAAAGAATTATGAGGGGGAAATTACATATTTCAGTATCTCCAGAACAAGATCATTTATTGATAGGAACAAAGGCGTCATGGTTTTGAATAGTTTGGTGCAGGAATACGGGTGTCCCGCGGCGCCCACGCGCGGACGGCGGCGGCCCACATTTGGCCGATGACACTTTAGCGGTAGTGGCGCCGGCGACGGTTTAGTGCATCAAATGTCATCTAACGACTGTGACGAAAAGTTGTTAAAGATCTTGTGATCTACTTTTGTTTTTCTAACTCTAGTAATTGGAGAGAGAGTTTTGGAAAGGACAATCAGACGATTTATGATTAATGCAAAACCAAACTGTGCATTAGCAATTTCAATTTGGCAAGAAAATTCAGCAAAGTGCCAGTTGGACGCACGCAGCGAGGGTTCCGTACTCTCACATAGTATGTTTGTGTTACATGTTCACCAAAAATGTTGTTTTACTTTAAAGCTTGTATTATAATAACACAAAATCTGACGCTTTTACGTTTTACTATTGACACGATAGAACAAAAAATCTTGGACTGAACATGTTTCAAAATTTTTTTTAAATCTCTTAAATTATATCTTTCGTTTTTTTAATTATTTTTTTTTATTATTTTTAGGATGCCCTCTATAATAACAAATTAACATTAATATCCTGCCAAAACTTCAAGAAACGAGTTGAAAGACTTCTCAGGTAAATTAGATGAACGAGTGGACAGACAGACGAAATAGATTTAATTATAAAGTCCAATATCAACTTCTGAATACAGAACCCTACCAAACTAAAAAATAAGCTCAATAACAAAGGGAATCAAATAATAGGAATAAAAACCAAAAGTAATCATAAATTCTATTTCCCAGAAGGACAGACAGAGACTTGATTTCCACATGGTGCGGTCTCTGCGTACCTCTCTTGTTAAGCTGACATATATCAATCTTTTCATGAAAACTCATTGATTTTGGATGAGTTTTTATGCCACCAATTCGGTATGCATAGGATTTTCTACGGTGAACATTATTATATATTTAAATAGCCCCTTCATGTTAATTAATCTACTATTATATATTATATATTTGTTTTATTAATCTACTTTCATTCACCCGAGGGTAAAACCATATTTCTTTTTCATGGAAATTGAAGAAAAACGTTTAAAAATGTTATGCGACTATTCAATTCAACTTAAGTTTGAAACATAAAAAAACATATATGTAATATATAAACAGCAACATGTTTTTGACGATTCTCTATATTTTCTATTTTTTTTTTTCGTAATTTCAAAACAATAAGAATTCGCAAATTATCGCTTCGGCCACAGGGCAAACAGGCAATTCTACATCTCGGCAATCCAAAAAGTAAACGTGACACCACAGTTCAGAGAACGGGTTCCGTTCGCCCGTTTAATAAATATTGACGCGTGTAAAAGGCGTGTCCGGCGCTCGCGGCCCGCCGCCCGCGCCACGCGCTACCAGACGGCCTTTGCGGCGCGGGCTGTTCGAGACCGCGTAGCACCGGCGGAGACGGGGCTTAAGCAGCTATTTCGCACTTCGGTACGATAATGATGATTCGCCATCAGAGAGGGATGGCTGACCCGGAGGCTGCGGCCGGGCGTGTTCTTTTAAACGGAGATCGAATTCGTTTGTAGGTTTTTATTATCTTCGAGATAAAAAAGTTACCATCTTTAGATTTGTATGTTCTTGAAGTGCTGTCATAATATTTCATGGTGCAATAAAAATGTAAAATAAAACGCGATGAAGGAAACGTACTCGAAGGAAAACTGCAATTAAACTTTTAAATTCAGATGTTTCTCAGTTTGTAGCGTCTCCTTTATTCTGAAATTTTCAGTGATTTTTTTGATAAATTATTACTATTTTTTTAACATTTACATGTTGAAGGGTGGGCATAAATTTTGAAATTCAAGCAAATTAAACAAAGTTAATTAAATACAGACTTGATTACATTTTCAAAGCTTCAAATCAACTATAAAGCTAGTGATGGTTATATAAGAGAGTGATCTGCCTTTTAAGGAAATTCATCAGCCGGTCAATTACGGGAAGATGTACACTCGAAGATAAAAAGTACTAAGTCCTTTGCGTATAAAGGCCAATTAAATGCACCCTAGTGTATTGACGCTCAAAAAGTATTTAAAAATAATGAAATCTCTTGATAAGATGTCCAGTATTAGTCCAGTGCTCGTCGGTGACGTAGGGGCGCAGGCTCACATTCAGAATTGCAATATTCAGTGTAACCAAATTCAGCTGTATGTCGATTCGAAATATCTAATAATTCTATAAACGTAAATTACGATATCACGAGGAAATTTGTATGTCGAAAAAGCTTAATAGGATTATCAAAAACATAGACTTGGGAAAAGCGAATTAAAACGGCGGACACTGGGAAATTTGTCTGATGTCTGTTATAAAGTGGGATATGTTATATAGTGGATTTTTAAGTGTTCTTGTTTTGCAATAGGTTATAGTAAATGCCGTTAAGGGCGAATTCCGGCCTTGTTAAATTTTCAATTTATACAATTCAAATAAAACGCTGACTTGTTGACAGTTTATGATTGTTAATCGAACTTTTAACGGAAAATTTAACAGAATTACGATCCACGTTAGTGTATACCATCAAATTCTAATAATTAAAATCTTTAAAAAAGCGAATGTAGCCGGGTTGTCATCGCATTCAATTATTATGTAATTAGTGTCATCCTGACCACAGGCGAATCGAAAAATTAGTGTTAAGGTCAAATCAAAGTGAACTACTCGCTATGTGTCTCAGCGCTAAGCCGTGGGCGCGCGGCGCTCAAGCCTTACAGGGCTGGCGTGAAGAGAACTTAACTTCGAAATTGTTAATTATGGCAGTGATATAGGTTTGTTTGATATGCAAAAATAAATACGATGGTCTTTCCAAGCATAAAATTCCATGCGTAGTGCCTCCGGTCTACAAACGCGATATCCGTGTATATTCGCCTTTGTTATTATTTCGTGTCACGTTGAATTTTACTCAAATCGACGTATAAAGTACAGTCGTTGGTATTCTACCAGAAGTGCATTATTAATTTCGGGCGAGCGCGCCGCGCCATCTTAATAACTCACAGTCGTGAGGCTCCGAGACACGAGCGGACGCTGTAATTAGCAGTTTCGACCATTAGAGAATCGATTCCCCGATCGTGATATATCGATTAAAAAATACTAAGTTAACCAACATTAGCAATGATTTATGCCGTGAGGAGTTTCGGCCGAGCGTCGACAGGAACTGAAGTGAGACGGTGCGCTCGATTCATTTCCATATTATCTCTGTAACTTTATCCAAATAATAATTATTCAAAAATATGTATTAGCGATCCCGGGGCCCGGCTGGAAACACCCCGCTATAAATTTGTATATTTAATTATTAATTTGGTTAATGCAAGATAAGATATATACTTGTGGAATACGTACTGCGCCTGCGTCGGTGAGCGCGGACTTCGGCGCTCGCGCATACCGCTAACGATTTCATATATACTTTATAGACAGACAGGTTCAAAACAGACTGAATTATTTACCACATTTTATTTTCGAAATACTATCTATATTTAAAAATTCGTTTTAAATTTATTGCGATTCATAAATTTAAGGAAATTTGATTCGGGCTACTACCGATTGTGGAAAACAAACTTTACTAAAATCAGTGTTTTGATTTTTTGTGACTAGTATGATATATGACCTAAAGTTACATGATTTAAGAAAAAACATAGAGCTTCGATTTACTTATAGCGGAAAGAACTTCTTTGAAAACACTTGTTTACGTAAATATTCATGAATTTCATATCAAATTAGAGGAAATTCAGACGCTACAAACTTAAATGATAGACACAAAAATAAAAATAAAGAAGTCTATGTGCCTTATGAACATTAAATAAATATATGAGCTTCCCATTTTCCATTATAATCATAGATATTCTCACAATAAGCTCTGGAAATGTCTGCATTCCTTTTTAATAGAACTGAAACAATTATTCCATGTGACTTTTATAATCAATATGATAGTCGTTTGCATTATCATTCAACAATTAACAAATTAATTATTGCTATTGGTTTCGCAAATTAATTGATGAAAACTTTATGAATAGAAATTGCCATTGGCAATGAAATACAATATATTTTTGGCTGTTGGTGTCTCGACTCGACTTTTAAGATGTTTTCGCCACTGTATTATCCTTCAAAGAAAAAATGATCTTTCTAGATTCGTTAAATGTAATATAACGAAGAGAAAAAAGTAATGAACATTGAGAAGTTATAAACAATGTATATATATTTTGTGTGTATGAATTCTTAGTACGGGTCCTCTCAGTTTTCATTGCGCATGATGTGTATTAAAATATTTATAAACGGCCAATGATTTGGGTTCCGTAACCTGGCTCAATAGCTCAAGTACTTAGGATTTCCTAGTCGGCATTCGCAGGTCTATATTATAATGTCAGTGAAAGTTTTAAGGCGCCCGCACATAAGGGATTAACTAAAAATCCCGATTTGAGACGCTGACAGCGTGAGTTTCGCGTCCAGCGCACGCACATGTGCCCGCCCCGCCCGCCCCGCCCGCGCCGGGGCCGATGCGGGCGCGCGATAACGCCACTACAAACATTATAAATTATATTTAGTGCGCTCGGCCGTAGATTCGATTCAAATAATATGTCCGGGCGCCGCCGCCCGCCTCGCCGAATGCGGCGCCGGCGCGCCGCTCTTCTGATATCAATTTGGTTATTTGATTTAGAATTGAGTTTTTTTTATATCTAGCTTATTTACTTATATACCTCTTTTGTAATCCCATTTACTTAATTTAAGTCATCATCGAGATCTTAAAAAGATGTTGAGAGAGATCAAATCTTTAATTCGAATATGACTAGGAATTTGTATACAGATAATCGTTGTTTCCCTATTTACTAACATACAGTTTGGAAAGGACTTGGAAACATGGGAAAATACTTTTAAAAATAACTCCAATAAAATTTGCAAAACACTAGTCGATTAATTTATTCTATAAAGAGACTTTCTTTTATTAAAGTCTTTGACTCTAACTAATTTGTTAAATATCGAGCTTAGATGGTGTCGAATAGACATTACTTTTCAATTAAATAACTCGATTACACTGGAATATAGCACAGGATATGTAACAAAACCAGAGTTGTTCAACAATGCATCGATGTACGTATGCTAAAAGCCATCCATAATAAATCGATAATATTAACAAACACAGAACAAATCGAGCCGAGTCCGATGTAATCGATTCCCATGTTATTATATTTACGTGCGTGTTAACATGATCTAAAAAGTCGGTATCGGGCGGCTCGATCTCCCTCGACACGCCCGCGCTCGCATCCGCTGCTCGATTTTGTCCGATGATAATAATCGAATAACCGATATTCAAGAATCGATTATGCAACGGCTCCTTTGTTTTTATTGTGCGTAGACATTGTTACGTTTTGTGTTTAAACGCTTAGTAAATGTCGATAGGTTCTCATGTAGACGTCATGTGGACAATTTGTAGGTCATACGGAAAGAGCGCAATACGTGACGCCAGCGGATAAAAGCGAGCGAAAGGCGCACTTGCGAAAGCTCAAACGACGATCGAGAAGAGCTCTTTTTTATGCGAAATAGTGTTAAACGTAAAGGAATACAGAGCAGGGCGCCCATAAAAACTGGAATTATTACAATTATGTTTTTTATTTAATGGAAACTTGACTTAGATTTATTAATTTTATTGAAGATAAAATATCTAATCCTTGGAAATAATAATGACATTGGATATGCTTACAGTTTACATGCTTATAGTTTATCATTATTTTTTCCTATATTCGTCTGAAATGTATAAAAATATTATTCGCGTGGTTCACGGATTAAGAATTACAACAGCGGACTTTATTTTTCACTTTCAGGAGAAATATTACGACTCTTAAATTTCTGAAGTTATTGTAACAAGCGACCAAGCTCCTGTCATAAAATCAAAGGTGACTCAGAGGACAAAGCTTAAAAAGGTTTACTCGATGTCGCCTGCCGCTCTGCACAGTCTGAAGTTTCAAAAGAAAACTTCGATCGCGTCCACAATATTCGATTAATGACTTTTTCCGCACCCGCCTAAGTCCGACGTCGCGATCTGACTCGTGTCCCCTGAGGACACTCTACATCGGCTGACGTCACGCACTTGAAACTTTGCGCACGCAATCATTTTCGATAACAAATTGGAATTTTTATTAGAAATTGATATTCACTCCTAGACTCGTTCTTTTGAGTTTCAAGGAAATTTGTAGGACAAATAAAAATTGGTTGAGTGGAATGAGTCAAAGACGCCACTGTCGTATGGTGTATAGAGGCCTTTCATATGGTATGATTGTGAAAATTAATAATTCTCGGTTTTCAGCAGCATTCTAATTCCTTATTTTCACGTGATACCCGCTTACGCTCCGCTCCGGCGCGCGCGCCGCCCGCGCGCTGTACATTCTTTGTTTTGCGCAACTTATAAATGTGAATAAGAAATTTGTTCAATTTTGCGTTTTTATAATTTCAATACGTGTCAGTGGAATTAATGTAAGTAGAAAATGTTTTCTGAACTATAACTATGCTCATTTAGTTCGATTCCTCTCAGAGATCTACTTCAGAGCGCATTTGTACCGGGCAGCGGAAGTACCATCACTTAATCATTAAATTAGTATCCATTATTTTCAAGTTTGGTAGCTCTGTTACTTTTGCACTTACATTCGGCTGTAATCAAATCGCCGCTTTTATCGTCTAACACTTTCCTACAAAATTCCGGTCTTCCAACTTCTCTTGGCGAAGAGTCTCGAACTCGGAAACTTTTTGGAGTTCTTCAACAATTATTGGCATCGAGTTGCATCATTATTTACATATTCTTTGTTATCAACAGTTTTATCATACTCATTACTGCTGCAGAAGGAAAAAGGCCATTCGGCAGCCGAAATGGAAGTAGATTTCCTTTTATTTCCATTTGTAATTCATATGAAATATGTAATTTTAGGATTTTCAACATTTTAAAATGGTGTAATTTCTAAACTTGTTGACCAGTTTGGCTCAAATTTGAACTCAACCTTTTTAATCGTTGAGTTTCATTAACATTTATAAAGAATTGTAGATGCTATCATGCTGACAAGCTACATGTTATATCGCATATTTTTTAATGTACGATATAAATATATACATATATAAACTTTTGAACCATATGTATTTCCGACTCAGCTCGTCGAGTTAAGTCAGAAAACAGCAAAATTTTTCCAGTTGCGTCATGAGGACACACAATAGTTAGATTTTTCTGAAATCTAGTAAAAAGTGTTTCAGATGAAAGTGTTGTCTGAAACAATGATCTTTTTAGTTTTGCAGAAAATGTAAACAAAAACTTTTTTTAAGAACAAGATATTATTTAAATTTATATGTATTTAAAATAATTAAACAGAGACTTTTATATTAATAGCGCCAACAATTAATACCCAGACTACAGATATGTTCTTAAAACCTTATTGTGTAATTAGAATAGAAAATATATCTTTACGAAAACTAAATCGGTTTCTGATATTAAAATGTAGTATTGCCACTGTTAAAGTATTCATTTTTGGAATGTTTTTAGTTCACATTCAAATTAGTACTTAAAATTTGATTCCAGCACTTTGTTTTCAAAACCATAGAGAAAATTATATATTTTTTTTTTAACATTCGTTCATCGATTTTGCAATGTGAGTAAAAAGGAAATACATACTTAGTTATTGTCAAGTTTTGTTAAGTTTCATAGATAAATAAAATTACTTACACAAAATATAATGAAAGTGCTTTCTATTGCGGACATTTAAATTACTCACAACATAGACACTCCGAAAACGTAATAAACAAGTCATCTATACAATTAGACATTTTTAAGGGGCTACTGCATTTTAAATAAAAAAAAGATAAATATGCAAACACACTGTGGATGAGATTCGTAGTGCAAGAACAGATTCGAGGGTCAGCGGCGGGTCGCGGGCCGCGCGTTACTGCACCAGGCAGGCAGGCGTCTCATAACGAATTCCTGCGAAATGACACAGTTACAATAGAATACTAAACGACTATGTTAAATCTACTCTATGTACATATTTATTTGAAACGTGTATTGAAAATGAGAAACATGAGCGATCGGCTGTTGGGGGTTTAGGCATGAACGGTAAAAACGCTATGATCTTAATGCGAGTTCGACAAAACCGAAAAATATTTTAGATTGTATTTTACAGCGAGATGCGTGTTTGTAATTTATTTGTGCACGCTTTATTAGAATTGTGGCGAATTGGTAAAAGTGGCATCTGAAGGTAGCAGACATGCCTTCTTACAAAGAAATGTTTCTAGAAAACCCATTCGCTCTACGACACTTAAAATTGTTACGCATGCGGGCGAAGTTCGTTGTACTTTCGCTGGTAAGGTATGAAAGTTCTTCATACGCGACTGCAGCGCGGAGGCACAATGGGCACTTCACTGCGGAGCGGGCGCGGCGCGCGCTTCGCAGACCTGGCCGTTGTCTGTACGCTGTATTTAAACTTCGAATTTATGGTTTTAGGAATTTTAATGTTTAAAAGGAAAATAAACTTAGTCAAATAACTCATTGTTTGATAATCAGACTTTTCATGGTTTTAGAAAACTGCACACAGAGTGCAAACAATACGAAACCCCTATAATATGGTGTATTGTTTACAGATTGAAAATTTAAATGAAATCCGTGTAATGAGTATTCTTATTGACTTTAATTGACGTAAATATGGCTTTTGTGTATAATGTCATTTATTAATAAAGATTTGTCACTTTTCAGGAGTGAGAGACTCCGACGTTCAGCTCGGTTCTTGGTAGGTTTCCGGGTCTCTGAGCTTATACATATAGCTTGCGTCTCTAATGTGTTCCTTAAATAAATATAAACATATTTCTGTTGTTCATACTTTTGTCAAGTTTGATTTTTTTTTGATGAAGAATTCAAATGACACGCTTCATAGGGAAAATATGGTGCAGACAGTCATAAAATCAAGTTGATTTATCAAGTACGTACTGGTACAAAGTCACGCTCACCAAGAAGACATACAAAAGCTGGAAATACGATATTTGATTGTCAATATGTCAGTGTTGATATATGATCTGTATTGGTCATATTTAACTTCGTTTTAAGGGTACATAGTAGTGTACCGGTATTAACCCCATTATGCTTATGGAGTTAAAAAGAATGAGGACTCGTAAAACATAAAATATAATATACAATGACATTTAGAAAATAAATTATAAGCGTTACGGCACGAGACTTGTCAGGTCTTTGTACAAAAGCATTTCGTAACAGCGTCACAGTTGCCTCTATTTCGGACCTGCTTACGAATTTTGTTGCTTGGCAATAATTACGTAAAGATAATATTAAGAAATAATTGATCAATCAACATTGTGTTAATATGAATGCATCAAAATCATAATTTAATCATTGTAAGGCTAAAGGGAACATGTCAAGGCTTTGTTGTAAATGTCTTATAGCAATAAAGCTATTTAGTTCTTGGTGGGTTATTTTTTATATTTTATAGCTCACTAAGTTATTGTTATTATGTTGTTCTTGATGCAGTGGGTCGAGCACGTGGCGCTGTCTCACGCGCCGTCGAACGGAGCGAGTCGGTACTTAACTGAAAAATATCAAAGCTACCGATTTCCCAAAAGTGTCAGCGGAGCCGTATATTAAATATTTATTGTCTGTGTTGTACTCGATCGCTCGTCTAGCCGAAGCAGTAATTCTAGTAACCGGTAAGAGATTACGGTAAATTATATAAATTGTTGTGTGATTTATCGTCAAAATTTGAGGCAGCACTAATGGATGTGGGTTTGATCATAAAATATGAATTTTTTAGTAAATTTAAGCAAGATAATATTAAATGCGACTTTATAATAACATAATGAAATATATACAAACAAAACTTAAATACCTACTTCATATTCTTCGGTAGTTAAACACAAAATTAAACAGATAAATCTAATTATCACATCAATGCGTGTTATTTTTATTAGTAAGAGAATTTTTTTTCTGTTTTACTCAAAAAAATTTCGTAATTTCCAAATGAAACGATTGTAATTAAATTATTATAAACTTATTTGTATTTCCGTGACGTTTGAAACTTATAATAGCTACAAAAGATAAATAAATAAATTACTACCCCGGAAATTTTTATAAAACCAAAAATAAAAACATATTTATCTATTATACGAACAGCAACTTATGAACGTGATTGGGATCAAAATATTAAATTGTGTTTATTTCTCGCTTATTTCCCAGAAGGGTAGGTGGAGACTGGATTTCCATACGGTTTGATATTTGCTTCATTGTATCTGTCTTGTGTCACGGAAATCCATTAAACTTTTTGTGCATGCTTGTCAATTTTGGGTGATTAAGATTTTGGGCTTTTTTAGTATGTCACCAATTTGGTCTACATAATTTTTTCAATGGCGACCTTAGCAGATCTTTCCATTAAACACATTCTTTCTGTAGATTTGTTTTGCCTGTCTAATTTCGTTCATCCAACCCAGATGGTCAAAGCACCGCAACATACCTTTTTGCGCTAGGTCGTCGTGGAAGCCTTGAATCACAAACCCCTCAATCTAAAACGAGAAGATCGTGCGTGTATGCGTAGGTAGTTAGGTGATTAAAAAGATGCCGATCGAACAGCCACTGTTGTACAGCCCTACAGACCTTGAAATTGTTGGACAGAACTAAATGTATTTTAGGTAGGTGGTTCTGGGAGGTCAACAATTATATTTCTATTTCATTCGTTAAAAACTCGTGCTTGATGTTTTTCAGATTCCTAGAGCTGTAATTTCGATGCTTCGAGAAAAATCATTTCGTTGTTTCGCTATATTGAATTAAATATAAAATGCACTTAGTTGGTGAAGTTATGCTTGAAATAATTTTTAATAGAAATTTTTTCATTATAATTCTTAAAAAAAAGAATAAAAGGCACATTATATATTTTTTGATATTGCGGGTTAAAAAGTGAGACCCAATAAGGTATTTGATCTATTCTACCAAAAATTACTTAATGTTGTATGTGTGTTCGTTATATAATGTGTATAATTTCAAGATGGAAGATTATTATCCATACAGATCCCTGTGGGCGGGATTAGGCAAGCACCGTGCCAAAAAACACACCAATAGTAACAAATTCTCGAAACTTATCGTTAACTATAAATTATCAATCTGGAAATGTTAAATGTCCACTCTCAAAAAGAACATTATGATATATGTGTTTATACTGATATAAATAAAAGTTAATAAATTAGCCAATGAACCGTGTGCCCGTGCGCAATATATTAGCAGTTGGCCGCAGCCTACCCCCATTTGTATCCGTATTAAAAATGAGCCGGAGATAGCGCACGGGCGTCGACGCGTGCGGTCCGCGACAAACAGCGATGAATTCTGGCGTATCTTTAAAACAGTACGATTGGTATGTATAATATTAGACTTAGAAAATGTTTAGGCATTCTTGATTTCATTTATTTTTCCGACTTATACTGACTAAAATTACTTTCAACTTTTAGAAGGTGAAATAAAACATTTTAAAATGAAGGTTCTTACATAAATACACGTCACATAAAAATTTTTGAACCGTCTGTTTCGTTTAAATAATAATAATTTAACGGTTATATTTAATAGTTCAAAAGACAACAATATCCCATTTTATTTATAAATAAAATTAGAATACCACCGTTAGAACTTTACAATTACATAAACAGTAATTGATTATTTTGTATCTAAATATAATTGTAATAAAATCAGAACGGAACCAAATCTGTATATAAAATATTTTTTGAAAACTGTAAGTGATGTAATAAGACAATATAATATACATTTGCTTTTAAATTTTTGTCTGTTTGTATGTTTGACTATTTTTTTGTTCAATCATCGCTCAAAATCTATAAGACCGATTTGAACAAAACTTTTTGCGTTTCATTAGCAGTAACCTCCTGCTTAACTGAGGCTACATCACCTAGGGCCTACAGTGAGAGAAAATTCAAATTTTTCATGTCTTTAATTTGAAAAACCTACTGAATAGATTTGGACAAATGGTATTTACTTACCTTTAGATTTTTTGACAGTACAAGTGTCGCAGAAAAAAAAATGTGTCCACCTATTGCTAACTCTCTTGAAGAAGATCTCATAATGCAACATTTAAGATTTTCCATGGATGATGAAAGACAACGAATAAATGTAGGATATTTTTTATGTCCGTTTAAAAAGCTGTTATATTTTATAACCACCACGCGAAAGAAGTTTTAGGCAAGAGCTAATTGAAGTGAAACTTCTTTATCGGCGTATGGGAGAAATTTTATAGCAATGTAACATTTTTCTGTTACGCGCCATCTTTATCTGTTACGCGCCATCTTTATTTCTGGGTAACATTTTTCCGTTACGCGCCATATTTATTAAATGTTATTAATGTCATCGTGGCATAAACATAATTGTTACTAAGGCCACCTGTCACATATACTTTCTGTCAACACCCTAGATCTATTTACATTTTGTATATATTACATTTTCCTATTATCTAAGTTGAAACCTTTTCAACCGACATACATGAACGACGACTATATCTCATTCTTTCATTGGTGACTCGATTTTATATGTAGCGTTCGATAATTTTCCTACAATTTTATGGCCCTTTATAACATCGCATTAATTGAAAAGTTTTACCTATCACCCTTCTAGGTACATATACCATTACCAAGTCTCCTACATGAAACTCTGAACATTTCTATTTCTGAAACTCAGTAGTGACGTGAAAATAATATTTCAATTAAGTGATTAGCGAAAAAATTTTATAAAGTTATTGGCAAAAGAATAAAAGATATTTATTCTAATTTCAGTGGATTTCTAACAGAGTAAGTAATTAAACCTTTTTCTAATACATTCAACACGTGGGTGTGATTACGGTATTTATTTTTTTAAAGGTTATTTCAGGTTAACCTTAGTTTTTGATTGTAAATATCAGTGAGTTAAGCCATTAATTACAAAATATATAACGATAACAATAATAGTAATAATTCTATTATAATTAATGAAATGCTATAATCTTAGTAGCAGAAAGGTGAAATAATTGTATTATTTTTGTATCCATGTCTATGATAATAAAAGCCTTTTGCATAAACTTTATCTAATTTAGCTTTATTCAACCAATTTCTGTGAAGTTGTAAATAGTAAATCATTTTTCGAAAAATGATGTCATAAAGAAGTTTCACTTCTTACGTGTGTACACTAATACACACACACTTTTTTTCTTATAATTATGTTGTTTTTGTATTCCATAAGCGTTATAGCTCATAATGTAAAGTCAGTATAAGTACGCTGCGACAAACGCCCGAGCCAATACAGTACTTGCCCGCCAACGGCCCCCAACAGTATAAATAAATTGTAAGACTTATTCGTTTTGTAGTTAAGACGTACGCTTCTAATTACGCAAAATACTATCGAAAATGGCTTCCGTGATCCGTGGAAGACCTACGTAACTTGTGTTGGTCAAGGTTTTAAAAATCCATGCTTTGAGCACTAAAAATATATTATAACACTCCACGTCGATGACATCGGATACGCCTTCAAGTCCGTCACTTCATCAATGCGAGAATTAATAAATATTTTGAACATTTAAATTCATTGCCTAGAACAGGCTGCGGATACGCCCGCTCAAAATATCGTATGAGATAGTGGAAGTCGTTTTTTCAAGATAGATATATCAATATCTACGCGTTTTGCGACAGCTGCTCAAAATGACGTAAGAACAAAACAGAAAAGTTATTTCTGTACCGAAGATTAGAGATTAATTAAAATATTCTAATATTAATCGATACTGCCATATTTCCATGGGTGTAAATGGAGGTTTATTTAAATAAAGCGTAGGAAATATTTAGGATTTTTATTTTAGAAAGCGTAATATCAAAACGTATGATTCTATTGTATATTTTTTAAACTATTAAATTACATAAAAAAAAAATTTTTTCGATATTTGTTATGTAATTATTCCATTTACTAGGAACTAGGTATATGTTTTTTAGGTAAAGGTTTCCTAATAGGTCCTAATGTACAATTGTAGCATTAACAATTAAAGCAAAATAGTAAAGAACCTTTGCGACTTACAACAGCAATGAAAATAGTGAATTATCATCTGATAATAAATTAATAATCTGATGAAATCTTTCATCACTACGAACTAGTTTCTAGACTCAGTAGAAATCGCACCGTTCTCTTAAGGAGTTAACAAGATTTAAATATAAGAAATTTCTGACGTTAAGGTGATTCATATCTTTATTCCTTTCACGCAGTAACAGAGGTGCTGTTTCCTGACACCCACCGTAGGTAGTGGGATGTGATTGAACATGAATTTTAAAATTTGAGGAAAAATGTGAGGAAAAAATATAGATTTCACGGATTATCATCATAACTATATTGATTAGTTACATTGTACTACCATACACCGTATAGTGCGTAGTTTTCTGTCATGTACGGTAAAAGTTTGAAATTAGTACTTTGAACCGTATCCTCAATTAACTAAGACATGGGGTTTCAAGAATTAAGTCTATTTCTGTCCGAAAGGCCGGCAACGAACTAGCGACTCCTCTTAGTTGCGGGTGTCCATGACCGATGGTCGCCAACTATTTCCCTTGTCATGCATACTCGTTTGACCCCTCAAAAACACTATAAAGGAATAAAAATAATATTTTATTACTTTTTACATGCATGGAAAGGGCTACTAACTCATTGGTAATAATACACTACATAATACGCAAGATGCATAAGAATATCAGCTGTATGATCGCCTCCATGACAGAAATACAGTGATTTAGAGTTCAACGCGGTCACTTACGGATTTTCGGTTTGTTCGGTCAACGAGTCTATTATTATGTCATCTATATCATTTTTACGCATATGTAAATGACATTTAGCACTCATGAATAGAAACCGTAGAAATTGTTGGTACGTTTTTTATTGTGATCCTTTCAGATCCACCCGCCCCGTCGCGGATACAGACTGGTTCGTTAATCTGACGACCTCCGCTCAGCTTATCGGTCTAAATATTATATTGTGCGCGACCTTTGGCGTGTGAGCTTTACGCGCATTCGATACATTTTTAAAATAAGTATTATAGACCCACACTTTGCGCCAATAATTAAACTCAATGAACAAAAGCGTTTATTGATATTGATTACCAACAATAAATATTTATTGATACTTGCCATAAACAAAAATAAAAAATAGTATTTAATAACAAATCTATTAATGTTGATAAACGCTATCTTTTTTTAAAAGCACCAAATTTTGATACCGGCACTATCAGTAGACATTATTTAAATGGCGTTACGTCATTGATTCTTATTAGAAACGACGGTACCGATGAAATATATACATGGAACGCTCAACTGATCTGAGTTAAAACTGATGCACATCTAAACCAGTCGTTTCAGCAAAACAACGACAGCCAGATATCTGCTGTTATCAAAAATTTTACTACTTTATACAAAAGTTGCGATTTAAATCCGGGGACCAATGAACGCTTTGTCGCGTCGCAAATCACGAGAAAACCTTTAGAGTATTAATATTAAACTGTCTTTATTTAAACATGAGTAATATTTTTGGAATGAAGTTCTTTATAATGGATTGTGGTATTTGACTGGTAGAAATCGTATTATAACGAAAAAGCGTTAGGCCCTCTCTATACGACTTTTTCTCACTCTTCCACTGTCTCTCCCGAAATTTATTATTACTTTTTATATAATTTATGTACCACCATTTTCTATTTATTTTTAATAAATAAATATTTGTCCTAAAATATCAAACGAAACTCTTTATTTTTATTCATTACTTTGGTTTATTTTGATGAAAAAAAATCACAATTCCTGACGGAGGTCCCTAGATCGCACATTTAAATTTTATTTTACAATTGCGTTAATTTGGTCATGATCGTGTTCGTAATCTAGAATATTCGTTACGCCTAATACACATATACGCATGCGCTCGCCCAATTGCATAATTATATATTTTCAGGCTTGGCTTATGATGATAAATATATATTGCGACTCATCGCCTAAATGCGCCAGTAAAGATATGTAGTGCATTGCGGGGGCTTGTGCAACGAGGTGAAGGACGTAAATCCCAATCAGAGAGCGTACCGCATCAACTCATATTTAGTGCGCCCGCGCCGTGTAAACAATGAATCAGTTTAACTTCGTAACGCTCTGTCGTATAGAGCTACGAGTAAGTTCATGTTATTGAAGAAGAAAATTTTAAGAAATGATACAATGAAATATTTATTCTGATTCATAAATTAAGAGATATTGTTAAGAAGACAATAAAAAAACATGCACGTTGTATTAAGTTACCAGAGATTTATAATTTGATATACATTTAGCATATATTTCTAAATGGACCTTATTAATTTCTCTGCAATATGTTTATTGTTAAAATGAAACTTTTTAAACGGCGGATCCACAATTAATAATTTAAATGGACGAGAACTGACAGTGAATTTTCAAGAATGCGTCACGTTTGGGCAGATCTCGTCACGAGGGACAGAAGCGAGATGTAAGGTCTTTACCTTATATGTTTTTTCGGTTTATAAGAGGAAAGAGAGCTATAGCTTCCAATGCACACAAATATATAGTGCAGTAAAATAAAACAGTGGTAGATGTGTCCGTCAGACGCTACATATAAGCAAGTGAGGTATCGCGTGTTGTGTAATTAAATTTGTGATTGGATTTTGCCATTATTTATGTTTTTTTTTGTATTTGTATCTGTGAGTAGTTGATTACATTTGTAAAGAATTATTTTACTTGCTGCTATTATTTAACTTAAGAAGCTTCACTGCTACCAAGTGTGCGGTGCTGAACGCACATTTTTTTTGCAAGGCTATTTGTGTCAACAATTATGTATTAATAGATCTTAGAAAATGAATTTAGATTAAATAATCAAAATAAACCTATATTTCTAGAAGAGACTAAGATAATGTGGCCCAATATAGACTGAAGGAGAACAATCACAGGAAAACTTTATCGTCAGAAATAAATTCTGTTCAGTAAGAAAGAAGACGATCAGACTATTTGTATAGATCAACTAACGCATGTTCATCTGTTAGACTTTAGAAGATAACAGGGACTGGTCCTATTTTAGAAGGTTAAAGTTAAAACTAGTGACTATTTCTGGAGCTTACTCCCATGATGTTAATAACATAATTTTTTTCTTATATATAGTGTTTACGGAATAAAATTTTAAGGAATTAAAATTAGAAACTATCTATATCTATCTACCCGACTTTTAATCAGAAACATACTTAGAAATAGAAAATTAATATGACATTTTTTCCGGTATGCCAGTGCATGGGCATATAGTTCACAGGACCTACAAGTGATTACCGTCACTCAGGAAGGGCCGCGCCACCGGGAGAGATGCAAACGCATTGCCCTCCTTTCAAAAAGACATGCACTCGTTCCTTCAAAATACCAATATGTTCATCCATAGACCGTAAATATTGCATTGATCGGCATATTTTTCTAATACAATAGAATCCAGTTTCAGGATCTAAGATTTTTTATACCGTTTATGTTACTTTACTTTTCCTTAATCGCTGTTAAGAAAGTCGCCATCGACAACCATAGTTTTAGAAGCTTAACTCCTTTTACACATATTTAAGGTTATTGCCAAAATATAACGGATAAAATTGATTTCTTAGATATTTAATTATTTAAAAAACATATTAAATTTAAGAGTAATTAAAAGACTTATTGTTAATATTTTCCGCTATTTCTAATTCAGTTCTTAGCGTTTGTCATTAGATCCAGTAATTCCAAAATTTCCCGAAATGTTAATGAAAGTATTTGGTATTTAAATACCTTGAATTAAACGTAACAAACATTTCGTAGTGCTGTACTCGATTGTATTTGGGTAGGGAGTGGGTTCGAGTCGTGGCCGCTGAGTCATCGGCGCGGGGCGGCGCGGGCGGCGGGCGGCGGGCGGCGGGACGCGCCGATCTATGGAGTCGACATTAATTAATCCATAATATAATATACCTTAATGCTAATTTATGCACTAGCTATATTTGAACTTTGATATTTTGATCACGTTTAAATTGTGGAACAGTCGGCAACTGTGGCAGAGTATGTATGAATCATTTTTAAGGTTCCGTATACCAGACAAAAAAACGTAATTGTTTTGATAATCACTCACTTGACTGTGTGTCGGTTGGTTTGTTACGTCCTATTATCTATTTCAGGAAGAAAGTTGCAAACTCCTAGTTGTGCAGATATAGGAACGAATAGTGTACAAAAGCGAATATCAACTTTAGAGATTAAAGGAGGCAAATTAAACGATTAAATCAGTTAACAAACAATTAAGCAGTCTTTTACTAAGTACATCTTGTAGCATGTATAGTGGGTTTGTTATGAGAAATGTAAGCATATTAAATATTTTCAAAAATTATAAGTTCACAGTTTAAAAAAATATTAAAGAAAAAATATAATCGATCAGTTTGCCTCTTGTCAATAAAACTACTGAATCTTATATTTTGAAAAAATGTACAGAATGTAAGCTCCGTTCACTGTGTGCAATAAACTTTAATCGAAATTAATTCTTTGAATTCTTCAATAAATTATAGAATGAAACAGAAAATATTAGATAATAAAAAATATTTTTTAAATGTGTTGCTTTACTTTACTGAAGACTAATAAATTCAATCGAATTAGTATGGTGGTCTACTTACGAAGGATTTTAAATAATAGGTTACAATAATTTTTGTGAATAAACGAAAGAACTTATTTATTCAACCAAAACATTATTTTTCTAAGCTCGATTATACTATATATTGCTAGGTTTTGCACGCAGCTTTGCCCGTGTGGACATTTTTTTTGATAGGATTTGCGTATAATCCCTTCATAGTGGGCGTCTACGTTACGAAAAAGCAACTGTGCCAAAGTTCAAGTCGACCGGACCTATAGCTTCGGAGATCTCGTGACGAGTCAGTCATTCAATGAGTATTGCGCTTATATAAGTATAGATTGAAACCCTACATATAATATGTTGCTGATCAAAATGGGCTCCAATCGGCACCAGTGCCGCATGTACGAGATATCACAGCGCTGGTTGTCAGCGGAGTACAAAGTAGGGGGTGGTGTGGCCGCTGATACAAATTAGTTAATATATTAAATGTCAGGAAGTTCTTAACTTACTGGCTGGTCATTATAAGTCGGATTCTTTGGTTTTATCTTAAAAGCAAAAGAGTTGAAGTAATAATGGTGCAAACAACCTTATTGCAAATGGCATTACTTAGGAAATTAAATATATTATAATCATTAAAAATGTATATAAGTGTTAGATTTTTGTAATTGAAACAGATTTTCTTAGAAAATTCAATTTAAAAGAATTTTCTGATAATAAATTCCTCAAGAGTCATCAAGTTTCTCTTATTCCGTGACTATTTTACTTTAGTTTTCATAAAAAATAAGTCAGATTTTAATATATCAATGACTTAATGGATAATGGTACATTTAAATTTAACTACGACAAGTGAATCTGATTAAAAAGTGTTAGTTATTATGATGGTTTACAGTACGAAACCGTATCCGCGTTCGTATGACTCGCACTTGGCCGTTCTTTTTAACTCCAGTCATTATCTAAAGCGATGTTACAGCTTGTATACTAAATCCTTCTTCCATTTCATTAAATGGAATTTTGACGTAAAACAATTTGCTATATTATGTTTATAAATATGTTTCTTAAATCAGATGTTTCCCACTACACGCAAAATGAAATGAAACACATCGAAAGTTATAATAGAGAATGCGTTGATGTGAATGAGTCTGATGCGGTAGATAACTTTATCGGAATATTATTAATAAATAAATATTTTCAAAACAGACAACCTAACCCAAGCACTAAACTTAAGAATGTAACTGTATTTTTAGTTTCCATTACTTGTTATTTTACTACGGTACAAAAATGTACACACAGTTGCCTATACGGACTATCATCAATTTTTATTGACATCGGAATTAAATGTGTTGTTGATTTTATCTTTTATATTATATGCAAATAGCTCTCACCGTACGGAACATACTGAAGATAAAATTCTAATTGCAAAACTCTAAAAATTTAAAAGAAAATTGTCTAATTTATTGTTGAAATTCTGAGAATATTGTCTAACTACATTGTACGACATTCAATGAAATTTTCGAAATTAAATCGGTATTAAATAATATAAAATATAGCGTCATTACATTGAAAAATTGAATGGACTTGCGATATTTTTAAATGTCCAAACCAAAAAATACGTTACTTTTTTTATGGAGGCGTGGCTTACTAATTCCGCCTACACGAGTACTTGATACATCTGCTTTGCATCATAATGTTTTGTTTTTTGTAGAGATTTCTCACAATTAGCTACAAAGTATGATTTTTTTATTTATACTAAATAACTTTTGCAGTAGAAGCCTTCAGAAGAACATTGAATGAGCTATTGTTTCTGTTATCAATTGCGAACCAGATCTTTATTCTAATGTTAATAAATCCGATTCTGTCTCAAATTTCAGTAAGCCTTCAATAGTTTAAGCACACATTTGTATTCGTATTTTCTGATGTAGCCTTTTTTTATCGAGTCTTTTTGTGATAGTTTGTGAGCCCGGCGCTGTTTGTTCGTTAAACACACAACAAGAATAGCTCTTGTCTACTCTTCAAATGTGGGATTCCTCGTGGTATTTCTTCTTTTCTTTTCATCGTAATCAGTGACGTGATGAATAGATTAAAATGGGTTCAAGTTTTAACTGAAAAGACATTAGTATGCGCTCGAAAAGTAGCCCACGACTTTTGAGTTGGGAATGAATCGTTATACCACTGAGTTGCCATCGTTGACTAAATCTGTCTTTGCGTGCGGGGACACTTCGTCTCAGTCTATTCCATATTTCAGTCACACGTCAACAAAAATATTTGTTGACGACGAGCTCCGTCCTACTGGAGAGATTCTTGTGACACTAGCTATTTAGGGTTGAACCGTGTAGCCGGTAGCAAGCAGATAAAGACACATATAAAACTTTTTAAATTTTGAAAGAAAAACATTTTAGCTTTACGTATTCAAAGCGAAATCAAATGTATCATAGGTATATGTATTATATCAAATGTATCAATTTGACTTATGTATGAAAGTTTTACCGATATTAATTACTGTATTATGTGTACATGTAAACAGGTAAAAGTAAGGTTTTTGAAATAAAAGTAAATTTAAAAGAATACTAACATAACATTTCGAGTACATATTACATATTTCTAGCTTTGTCAACTAGTTATCTGTCCGCATAGAACTTTGAATTCGATTTGGAACGAATTTCATCTATCGAAATAATCCGAATTTCGCTATATATGTATCTATTTAAATAAGTTTAATGACAATCCCATAATTTGATGACGGTGACCGGATACCGCAGTTGGGACTACTATGTTATAGAAAAATTTGTACTTTTGACAGCATTTACGTGAAGACAAAAAAATAATTTAAAACTCTTAATGTTGAAGCTCAAATTGGATAGTATCAAGCAATAGCAGTTTTCATCAGATATCTTTACATATATTAAAGCAAATTTGGTTTATTTTATTAAAAAATAAGTAACGAAAAATAATAATAGAAAACGGGACTTAACGTAAAACTCTTCGGGTAACTACAAGACAAATGATTAGCGTTATTGTCACATGTTTTCAGGCTGCGCAAAGGTTGTTGAGCGACTGCGACATGTGCCTAACCCAGCTGTTTGTTATTTTTATCGACGCCTTCACGGACTAAGGTGCTCCATACGTACGTGACTAAACCGTATCGTAGCATCAAACTTCTTTCTCTAAAATGTGTAGCTTGAACTCGGTAATAGCTACGGTATCATTATTTCCTTAACACCGCTTTATTGATTTCAGTTCGCGAGGTAGAATACAGCCACACACCACCACTTGCTACGTGACGACAGGTCTGTGTTGTGCTTCGATGGAATAAAGGTCGACAGGGAGTTGATATGGCTGGATGAAAATACATTGAATCACTACAATGCTTTTAAAAGCAAAATAAATTGGTGTCTTCTAAGAATTCGGTAACAGTTTTAAGTCTAAAATAATTTGTAATGTGTGAGGATCGGCGACGTAACGCGCGTTCGACTCATGCAAACGGCTGCGCTGAGTGACAGCACAATGCGCACGCGCCGCCGCGCGTCGCTGCCCTATCGACACCCTTGCCATTGTTTTTGTCAAGAACAACAAAAAATTTAAGAGTTCGAAAAATAACTGAGAAATAGTTAAAAGCGTTAATTTGAAATTGGGCTTTATTTACGTTTTATAAAAATTTAGTGGTAAGCAATGGTGTTGGTGAGAAAAGAGAGAAGCACTCACTCGCTCTCCAAGTTCAATTTTTTATAAATATTTCTTAAGAATTTTAAGGAGTCTGGTCATTCTTACTATTTAGTAGATTTTACCACTCGCGTCATTACGTGTCTATACCTATTACTTACGAATCTAGTCACAAGTAACGAAAATGACATTGTCGTTAATTTCGACACAGTAAAAAAATATTTCAGCGATTTTGTAACGCATCAAAGTATCTGACATTACTTCACATAAGAGTGGTGTAAACTTATCGTTAGGATCATAAATGATCATATAACCTTAGACTGGTCGATGATTCAATCTATTTCAGCTTCTAAGCATTTTATTATCATGAGTTTATATGGAGTTTTTGTTTTTATGTATATAATGTTACTAGAATATCTAATTGATGAAAGTTTTTAGAATCAGCCGTTTTTAGAAAACCTATTAAGGCAGTGTGCGGGTGTTGTTCCATCTCCCTTAAATACCTTTACCTGATCCGATTTCACGAAGCTGCTTACGGCCACGGCGAAGAGAGCACACACACTTTGCTCACCAACAAATATTTATTCATTAAGGTAGGTAATGAACTTGCTCCGTGCGCCGCGTTGCGTACTAGCGTCGTATTCGATTATCTTTAAATTATGATGAATTTTCCAGTATAAAAAAGAACTTTCTTATATAAAACGGATAATTAAAATTTTTCTGGGAAAAATAATTTAAAAGAATAACACGAATATATTCTAGAGAAAAAAAATCTGTGAGTTATTAACATAAAAATGAATACTTAGTCAGCTAGTTGCGAAACCGAGACGTAGGTCTCAGGCGTGCAGCAATAAAAAAAAATTCTGACTCACTTTAAGAAATCAATTTGAATGTAAGTCTCCACAATTTTATAGTATTTTTGAGCGGTAAACGAGAATGCGGACTACCACAGAGTAGCTAATCACCAGTGCCCATGGTCACTGATAACCTGACAGGAGTCATATTCATTGCCGGGCTTTTAGAAAAAGAAAGGGTATCCAATGGACGAGAGAGTGAACATCGAAGATCTCAGGAAGGAACAGAATATCTGATGGAGAAGAATTGAGCTGATGGTGGGCAGAACAGCCAAATGGGTCATAGCATAGCTTTTCTACATAAGTGGTTTATTTTTTCGGTAACAATTAAGAACAAGTATATTAATGAAATACATAAGCGGTAGAAAATTCATCAGAATTTTCATTTAAAACCTATAATTAGGAGATATAATGAGAGGATCTAGTATCTTTTTATAAGAGCTGTGCCATCTTTAGAGATATATTTTGATTTGATCAAATATGAAATTTCAAATATATAATTGTAATGTAAAAAGTCTACTAAATATTTATATTTTATTTAGCGGTGTAAGTTTGGTAAACTAAACTACTGTTTCAGAATGAACATAAATAATTTTAGATTTATAAATTAAAAGTATAATGCTCTTAATTATAGAAAACATGAGACTTCCTATTTTTATTTCATAAAATGTAATATGTTCATAAAATGTAAACTGGTGTAACAAATTTTTAGTAAAGACCTTAGTTTCCTAGAGAACAAAATATATTTCGCTCATTGAAACTGTAAATAGCAGAGTTAGTAGCAAATTCCATTTGAACCTAAGATAAATGCACTCACCTTTCTGTTTGCGCAGTTAAGTGCGCAGGAGTCGATCACCCGTCTTGGTACAAGTTGTTGGGTGTATTAATATAGTTAGCTGAAAGCATTTGCTCAAAAAGCTGACAGTTGATTTCAGATAGATACTTGACTGACGGACTATTTCAAAACTACGATAGTGTAGTTCATTTTTTATAACTTCATAATTCTCAATGTTCGTCTAGTCATTTTAATTAAACTCTCTATATATTAGGGCGCTGTGGACAGACGCTTCGAAAAACTTTGTTATGATCATTTTAGTACCGTTTAAGAATCGGGAGTTCAACAAAATATTTATGCTTACTAGAACGCAAATAGCTTAAGAAATGATACAACACCATTTGTAGCCGTTGTTATATTAACTTTGAAATTGTTTTATAAACATTAGTAAGCCAAAATAGTACAATAATAGTTAAAAACACACTTTGGTTCCGGCGGTGTGACGGTGGTGTCTGGCACGGTATCGCCGGAGGACGAATTTCCTATCAACGGCTTAAGGTTGTTAACTTGTTTGTATTCGTTTGCAACTAAAGAACAAGTGTTCGGCACATATTTAAATTAGTGTCTGCTAATGGACTAATTCCCTCTTTTATATTAATAATAATAACGGTAAAGAAAAAAATTGGTTGCCTGTAAAGTCGGTATACGGGCGAAAGTTTTACGTGACAACGACTTTGAGTGGTAAAATCATTTTAATGTGAATATTCATTCGTATAGTAGGAAGAAGGATGAAATAATAGTAACAATTTAAAACATTTATTTATACAAAGAATTATATTTAAAACATTAATTTATACAAAGAATCTCGCACTGAATTTCATATTAACAAAATTTTATTTTACCTTTACACATACATACGTATTTATATACAAATATACATACAATAACTTGCAATACATTTGCGTACAATGAAACAGCGTTTACTACAACTTAACTTGTTCCTATCTGAGTGGAAGGGACGCGTGCCTTTCACTTTTTATGTCTGTCTCTCTCGCTCTTAGGCGGGCTAACCATGCCCGAGTGGAAGGGACGCGTGCCTCTCACTCGCTCTCATTGTGAGCGCATAACGTGAGCGGAGCGTAACGCAGTTTCTTGAAGTGTCACCCGGCAAACCAATTTATAAGACGTTGTCACGTCAAAACTTTGAAATAAAAATAATATATTTATAAAGAATAATGCTTCTCTTCTGCCCTCGGTCAAAGAGAGGTGACAGTAGCAGACGATGCGTAAGAACTGTAAACGAAAACGCATTAAGAAATCCGGTGGTGCGTGGCGCGGCCGGCGCGCGGCGACAAACGTTAAGAGTGATGTTTGTGCTGAATAGAAAATGAACGATGCGCCCGCGCCGCTCGCTTTGGATTTGTGTAACACTGCAGTTTACATCTTACCAATACATTTTGTTATAATTTATTTTTTCCTACTATTTTTATTGCTCAGTCATCCGTCCGTTGGAATATAGAGTTCATTTCATGAACAGTTGTACTTAAGAGGTACTTAAATGTATTTATATATTATTTCTTGTGCAACGAAAGTCCTCTTGGTATTTTAGTGGTGCTCGGTATGGTCAAAGAGCGCTATCACTTCTCAGGTAACGTAACCGATTCCAAAGCAATTAGCTTTAAAAGTTTATATCTAGTTTAAAAACATGTCAACTCCGACTAGCCACTGCAATTTTTTCTTAAGATTGTTTATCTTGATGATATAATATGTATATAATAGTAAAAGGGGGTAAATAAACTCATCTCTTATAAATCTTAAAACATGTGTATAGTTTTATTTATATTGATATGTAGAATGTTACATGAAAACTATGTATGTACGTCGTACGTGTGACTTGCACTATTTTAGACACGTTTGTACACTATGTTGCTGGCGCTGAAGCTCATCGCCGATGACTGTGAGTTAATCGAGTGGTAACAGTGGCAATAACGGTTATATACGTTCATAGTTTAACTTGTCTGCTTTAAAAATAAAGCACCTATAAATCGGCAATCGAAAAAAATGGATATGTTAAGTATACGATGCGTTAATATTTTGTGCGAGAAGCAATATAATGACTTCGCTTTTTATTAAAACTCCATTTCGCTCCCAGTATGAAAATCGATGCTTAAGGAGAAAACTTGAAATAAAAATATAACTAAAAAAGCAAGACCTTTAAACGAAAGAAGTGCTGTATGTTTGAGTACATACGATAAGTGCACGCAGCTCAACATGTTCGCTTGCGCACGTCACACAATGTTTTTGAACTTCTTCGTAACGTTTTATTGCGTTCTGAAACTTTTTCGTTGCATTTATTTACTTGAGTTGTATATTCGTGTCGTAGCGAAAAAGTAGAATTTGATGTTGGGTTGCTATTGATTCATAGTTACACTAAAATTTTATCAGTAGCCTAATTTTGTTATTTTCAGATTTTTGTGCACAATGACTGAAAAATAAGAGGAAATACTAAATTGTTCAGAATATTCTATAATACACCACCTCGATCGGTGCCTCGCTGCCGCGTCACGGTTGACAGAGTCGTTGAACGATCTCGTCAGAATGCCTGTCGAACAACATCGCTCGGTGGCGCCGGGCGCGTCGTCGTACACGCAGCTCAGAGCACGCGCACCTCATGTGGCGGTGACGACGTTTCCATGACGTAGTCGCGTTTCGGCGCAGTCACAGACTGTTAAATAGTTATCACGCAGCAGATAACGAATTAGATTGCGTTGCAGTAACAAATTTTTTTTTTTTTATCATTACTGTTTCAAGTAAGAACTTTGTCCTTACTTAAAACAGACGTTAAAACTTTTAATTATTTTTGTGAAACGAAATGAATGTGTTTTACGTTATTATACAGATGTTAATAATCAAATAGCTTTAATACTAAAGGTTAAAGCATAAAATCTTGAAACGAGAAATCGAGCTAGCAATCACGAATGTATACCGAAATTGGCGAGAACAAATATTACAGAAAATCATTAATTAAATTAATAATTATAAATCATAAGTAACAAATTGGATGCGCGTAATCAGCGAGCGATCTATCAGTCGGGACCTTGGTCGCTTTTGCTCAGACAATGGAGTGAAATCAAGAGGCTTTCCTCCCTCTAGCGCCTACGTCACTGCCCACGTGGCAGCCCGCGGCGTGACGCGCCGGCCGAGACGCGCGACTCGGCTATGGATGCGGCATAACGTTAATTTTGGACATTTAAAATATGGTTAATGAAAAATGTTTCTTATTAGAAATATAACCTGATCGTTTCTTAAGATCGTATGTAACATATTTATTGAATAGACAAAAGAACCCTTAATTAAATACTCTATAGGTATCGTGAGTTGAAGTTCTAATCAGTGTATGCTGTTTTTATAAATTACTTAGCTTGAATCATTCAACCACTACAAAAATAATATATACATATTTACCATACTCGCACAATTAGTGTTTTGGTATTAAAACTCCGATATTAAGAAAGAAAAATAAATTATGCAGATTTTAAACTATCTAAAAGAGTTATTGTCTGCAAAATGGGTACAGTTATTGACTGTCATTTTTAATTTTCAATTTTCAAAAGTTACCCACCAGTACTTCTGGAATCAGAGCGCGGAATAAAATGCTTTTTTAAATATAATATAGAGCGAGTGCTTTTTCTCATAAGACAGTTGCACGTTTTTGGATTACTTTTGTCCATACACTATGGACATACTGGGCAAGTAAAGTAAATGGGTTTCGACTTCTTAAATTGAAGTTTTTTTATTTGAGGTAAATAAAGGCCTCAATCTTAACAACAAAATCGATTTTTCTTTTATACAATAATATAATTCGTTAGTTGTATATCACTTTCCTGTTTTGAACTCGGGTTTATAAATGATTAAAATAAATATATATTATAAAAATCTATAAAATAAAATTACGATTACGTGCAATTGATAACTTTGCTTTTGGTGTAGTAAAAAAATTATTACGTTTTAGGAAAATGAAATTATTTTCATTAAAAAAAATACCTTCTCTATGAAGTTCACGAGAAGACATTTAATACGTTCTGAATAATCAGTTCGTTTGATTAATTTACTTTTGTCTTAGCAAGGTCTGGTGATGCTCTTCTAATATCGCTCGTTACAATGAGCCGTGGGCCGCTGGAGGGCGCGCTGACGAAACCGCGGGCGGCGGGATGACTCACGACCTCACCGCGCCACCTGACGGGCTCGAGGGCGTACACATGTTACGTGCACTTACGGTTTTTTGGAGTGACAGCGACTTTCATGTTCTTTCATTTAAGCCACCTTTGGTACGTCTATGGCTCTAATAAGTGCCAGATTTTATAAATAAGTAGCTTTACTTATAATACACCACTTACATAATAATAAAATACTCATTAAGGAAAGATCTTCAAAAGTTAAGACGAAAATCCTATTGAATTGAGACGATCAGTAGTCGTTTCTAATGGTGTGGTGGTGTAAAAATACTGGAATAATTATAACATTATCAAATTTCTGAGAACAATCTCTTTTGATCTTATTTATGAATTCAGCTTTATCCACAATTTAACTTGCGATCCCTATCACGGATTTTTTGTGTCCAAAGTGAAACTTCGTGAATGAATTGGTGCGTCTCGTCATTTCGTGTTTTATGTTATGTCTCATATGCGATGTACATATTATGCTCATGTCATCCATCATCAGAGTCAAACTGGTCCAAGATAGATTGGAAGCTGTCAACGCCCAATGTCACCAACGCGATATCCCGGCTGCCGGACCAACGTGCGCTCCGAGGCACAGGGCGAGGTTTTCATTTCACTTGAATTGCAATCTCCTCAGTCAATTCGCCCTTAACCAGGGTTTGAACCGTGTACTTAGCCTTTGATTTTCAGGGAACACGCTGAGCTCCCGGCCACCACTCACCCAATAACATAGTTGCTACACTACACTAATAAGGCACATATTATCTTCCCGCTATCTTCCTTTGTGTATAGTGTAATACGCACAGAAACCTTCGATTTGCATGTACTATGCTATCTATTTTAACACTATATAGACAAACCAGTTTTCATTATTATTTTATATAAAAACCTATGCAAATGCATCTTTATAAAATATAACTAGAAAAAATATTTAAAATAATGAACCATATATTTTTAATTTTTAGCGGTCCTCCATAATTTGTTTGTCTTTATCA
This sequence comes from Eumeta japonica, assembly GCA_005406025.1. Classification (NCBI taxonomy): domain Eukaryota; kingdom Metazoa; phylum Arthropoda; class Insecta; order Lepidoptera; family Psychidae; genus Eumeta; species Eumeta japonica. Next base: position 126,027 of record BGZK01001010.1, read on the forward strand.
GGTATAATCTATTTTGGAGCCCAATTTTTAGGATTCTGAGCCAAAATGACAAAAGCGGAACCCTTATAGTTTCGTCACATATGTCCGTCCGTCACATATGTCACAGACATTTTACTCAAAAACTACAAGATCTACAGTGCTGAAATTCGGCGTATAAGTGTCTTGTATAAACCATTACTTAGTTTCGCAGTTAACAAACTATAATAAATGTTTCTATTGGAGGCACTCCATATATGTAACAGAGCAGAAAAAAAATTTTTCTGCGATTATCAATGTATGATACACATTGCGACAGTTCTTTTAAAAATATTTTTTACATCTATAGTGTATTTCTTTGTAGTAACGGCTTCGGACCCCTACGTTGAGCATGGCATGACATGTTCTTAGCCGGTTCTTTTCGTATATAATAATAACATAACAAACACAAAAATGTTAATGTTTGAGCCCAGAGCGAATGAGCGCAGATAGATAGACTAATAAGCAGATTCAGATGTTGGTGTGAAATTTGTGTATCAATTTTAAGGTGAAACGTAGATATACATCTAGAAAAGACATGTTTTAAAAGTTACATATTTTGCGTCATTTTGTGTCGGGACGCTCAATCGTTTGTGGTGCAGAGCGTCGCTGAGTATACGCCGCAGCGCGATGAATCAGGCCGGGGCGTGAGAGCGCGCGTGGGCGGCGCGCGCGCAAATTATCGCGGCTCAGATAGTTGGTTAAATACGAACACCTCTGCACCTTGCGAAACGCGGCTCGTCCGACGCGGCTGTCGAGGACCTCCGCGTGCCCTTTTAAGCGCATGCGATCACGATTTCTTATAGTCTGTTATGATTCCTTGATTTCCCGAATGGAATCTTATTATGTGACTGTTATGTCGGTCTATTGCAACCGTTTACAAATCTATTTATAAACATTTTGGATTTGAGAATAGAAATATACGTAATAGAGGGAATTTGAAAATAATGTATACAGATTGCTATTGTTGAAAGTACATTATACACGAATATTAATAAAAAATACGTCATCATCTCATATTTCCCTATTTTTCTAACTATAATATTAATGACAATGTAAGTAATAATCGGATATTGCTAAAGCACTCTGTTGGGAATACGGAGATAAGTGTTATAAATCTTGGAAGGCTATTTTTTAATGCGGTAAAATATTTTTTCCCGCGAAACAAAATCTAAGTGAAATAAGTCGCGAGCAGCCGCTAGTATGAAAACACTTTAACAATATTTTATCCATAACGTTACAGTTCTATGATAAGTTTTTCTTATTTCTGTTTTCATATGTTAAATTTATCTGGGATGTGTCAACAAAAATGTAAATAGAGTTAACTCTTGGCCGGAAGTTGCCAAATGATAGCTGTTGTATAGAGATATCAATAGGAGAGATATTCAAATGTCTTTGTTTCATAGGTTTATAAATAACATATGGAATGCGTTGCATTATTTTAACAATTTAAATTTTAGTATTTTGCCACTTTTCCATTCGTGCGGAAAGTAGATAAGAACAATCATAAAATAATGAATGATGAATAAGATAAGCGTGGATTTATTGGATTCATAAAACTGAAGACTTGGAGGTGGGAGCTCGCTCCATGGCCGATCCGCCGAGACGTTCGAGCAGCAAAATTGAAGGATTGTCTTAATAACTTCTCAACGAGGATAACTTTCTACCAACATTTCAAATATAAATATAATTATTATGTATTATACATACAGTAGACAATATAAACACAAAGAGCCAACTCCGTATCAACTTCATCCAAGTTAATGCCTCTGATTCCAGAAGGTAAAAACGCATTGCAATTCAAAAAGTACGATGCGCTTCATCGTTGCCACACATCTAAATAGGTCTAAATCACTCGATGGAGTTATTTTAGACGTAGCAAAATTGTTATAATACAATAGTATAAGCAATGATTAGCAGAGTTTTTGATTATTGAAAAAATATATAGCATCTCCAGATGTGTTTGCAACTTTGTTTCAAAAGTAGATTTAAATTTTTGTTTGTGATTACCACCAACCAATATTGCACCATTAATTTCACATTTAGTATCACTTTATAAAATTTGGGTTTGTTTGTTTTTTCATTTATCTGTTTATTTTTCCATTACTTTATGATCTAGTGACTTATATGTAATTTTAGAAACTTACAGCTTCTAATATACAAAGCGTTTACACCATTGTTACATAAGCATTATGCAAAATATAAACTAATAATGCAAATATGAGCAATTTTGAGCTGAAGCGTCTTCCATTTCGGTCAGTAGGCCGACACTTGCAAAAACCAAATATTATGAAAATTATGGGAAGATCCATAAAATTTGTATACTGATTGTTCTATTGTCAGGTTTCTTACCCCACCGTCAAGCCATACCCTTCCACAATTTTCTTGTCTCAGATTGATGGGTTTTAGCCTTAAGCCTTCGCGCTGGCCGGCGCGGATTGGGGCTGTTAAGGACTATCGTCACCGATGACAAAGTCCGGCACTGACAGCTTAACGTGCTCTCGGCGGCACGGAGCGTGTGGTTTCCGTTGACTTGAGTGAAAACCTCATCGTTTAATGCGGCTGAGGTCACAATCGAATATAACACCTTCTGATCCGAAGCTGAGCCTTAACAACACAGGCACCACCTCTCCATACTGATTTAATGTTTCTTTTTATTAGAATTTATGGAGTGTACTTGAAAACCATATCCAAATTTCGTTTGATACTTTTCTTTCGCTTTTAACATAAAAAAAATCTCTGTGGCTAAAATATTAAAAATAGATATCTGGTATTGTGGATTTATTTATAAAGCTATTAAAGGTTAATATTTTTGTAAACATTTTATTTCCTTCTTAAAAACCATTTAGGTAACGCACGCTAATAAATCAACCACATTAATTATCATAAAATGTATGATTCTTAATGTGGTTGTAATAAAAAAAACACATAAAATCAACCACATAAATTTTTATGACTTCAATTCCTATTATTATTATCATTTGCTATTGAAAGCACATTTTATTCACAATTAAAAACAGTTTATAATACTCAGGAATTGGAGTATTAGCTTCCTATTAATGATAGAATTTTCGGAATCGGATCAGTAATTCCAGAGACTATACTCTACATCCAAATTTATAAACTTTATTTCTTTGCAATATTATCACAAACAAATGACAACCAAATAGTTCTTTTGTTTTAGAATAAATGACAGATTTACATAATCTATTCAACGTGGAAAACTACGATGAAATTATGACTTACAAACAGGGATACGCATAGGCACACATATGCACACACACACACACACACACACACACAGAGAGAGAGAGAGAGAGAGAGAGAGACATGCATTAATAAAACTAAATAAAAAGAAATGAATGTGGCTCTTAACGAACTACAAAAATAATTTTTTTTATGATTGCTATACGATGTATCGAAATCACACATGTTCTATTATTTATCCAACCATGTGTTCTGACAGTCTACTAATTTTCATGAAAATCAGTTAAACCTTTTTTAAAGTTATAAAAAGACAAACAGACAGATATATATAATAATTTAAAAAATGGTAGAATGTGAAATTTGGCTCAGTTAGTCATACAACAAACATACATAAAAAAAATTTTTCCAAAACAAATTTATGTAAAAACAGACGTCAGAGATTTATTTAGTAATATAAAGCTAATAGAAACTAATAGGGATCTTATCTATCGAGCCTCGCCACGGTGAAACTGCACATTAAAATCGCCCTCTGGTACATTTCCTGAGCACGTGTGTCAGTGGCGACGTCTCTTGCGTACAATTCCGCTCATTTAATTTGATGTGACGCAGTTATAAACTATTGGTTGAAGTGGAGCGTAGCGCCTTGCAACAGGAGTGCTCCGCGATATTACGTACTAAAATATCGGCACGTTTGCTTATTTTTTGGCCATAAAGTTGTATGCGACAAAACTATTTTATTCGTTCAAAACAAAAACTAAGATTAATCTCAAAACAATCCAACTGGCATTTTGAAGTGTTTGCATAGATTAATCTATGTAGAAAATTTGAAGGTATAAATGAGTTCCATTTACATATAAAATATAAATCTCTGTTTTAAAAGAGGTAATTTTGATATTGATTTATGTGTATAAAAGTTAATCAATCGTGTAACGGCAACTTTCAAAATGATGCCAATGACATGAAGAATCGGGTCACCAAAGATTATTTTGCATTACAATGATTTGATTAGAATATCTTAATCCCAAAATAAATGTGCGAAAATTCGCAAGTTCGTTTGACGGCGGCGCCAGAAATAGTCTAAGATCCGGCATTAGAAAAATATACCCTCATCTGTTAATTGAATCAAATAAAGTTTTAAAAGTAGATAAGAGTATTATAAATTTATGAGCACGATGTCTGCCGCCGTAGTCCTGCTGCTATTAAAATTAATTAATTAATTAACAATTAATTTTTTGCTTCTTATGTTAATTGCATATCGCAAGTACAAAACTTTTGAATATGTTGTTTTATATCTTGTTACAATAGGCAGCGACCTTTATGACTGTTACGGTTACCTGTAGCCAGATGTAAACAGGTAAATAAACTGAACTTATTTTCCTCATCTGTTAATTAAAAAATATGAACACTTATGTAAAGCTTACAAAGTTCTAAATATATTTATAATTGGCAGTTACTCTGAAATTATTTGCAGCCTACATAAAGAAAAAAATAAGTAATGAGTGTTAATAGCAGCAGGACTACGGCGGCAGACATTGTTCTCATAAATTTATATTATTGTTATCTCTCCTTAAAGCATTATTTGATTCAATTAACAGATGAAGGTATATTTTTCTAATGCCGGATCTTAGACTAAAAGGGCTGAAATCTGAATGAGAACTATTTGAAATGATAGCTATGAAAAGCTACGGCATTAATTAAGTTCATTTCAAAGAAAATTTGTTATTTCTATTTCAGTTCGATGTAAAATGCGTGACTGATTAATTAAATGTAGTTTATGAATAACTATAAGTCTAAGAAATATGAAACTTTGAATGTATCTGACTTTTGTAGCCTAGAGAGCACATTTTAATAAAAGTTTAGAATTTGTTTTGCCAGTATTTGTAATTTTATGCTACAATATTTGAATGGATACAAAACTTGCCAAGTCGTAAACTTAACTTGTTTTCATATTCAATTTTATATGTTGAAATTTGGGAATCAGTGATTAAGAGAAGGTTTTACTAAATGCGCAAAACTGCAAGTATATAAGAACAAATAGATTTTATCTAATAGGGGGTCGAATGTGGTTTGAGATGTGTCGCGTAATATAACTCAAGGCCGCTGTGGCGTTCTTTCGCTTTGCGACCTCGGCTGATTGCCGTGTGTCCAGATATTATATTGTATGGTATCTTCCGTCTAGGAATCAGACTAGCAATCAGTTGGTATTTTCACGTGGTCAGCACCAAGAACGGCGCGGACGCGACAGACTTATGACTCACTTATGTAACCGGCCAACACATGACGCGGTGCCTGTGGCGCGCGGGCGCTCGCGGGCGGTACGTGATCTCGAATAAAGCGCGCCCGCGCCGCCGGAATGCGCGATCCGCTGCGTGACGCGACTGCCGACGCGCCGCCCGACGCCCGACGCCCGGTGTCGGGCCTGACGTACTAATTCGCTTATTTATTGATATCGTATTTTTTGCATAACGTTAGGAAAACAATACTGTGAGCGCTGGATTTTCCAGATTAAAAAATTTAAAACGAAACATTTTTTTTCAAAACCAAGCTTTTCTTGAAGAACATGAATTTGACTTTCAGTACAGTTGTACTTCAGTACCACTGTACTAAAGTTAAAACTGATATTTAGTAAAACGGAAAATCAAAAAAGTGTTATTGCAAAAAGTACCTTCTACAATTTGGTTTTGTCACTTCAAGATTCATTTACATTGAGTTTTACCTGATAGTTTAGAGCTAGCAATTTTTTTGATTAGTAAGATCAGTGTTAACAAAAACCATATGTTCGGTTCTAACTCTTTCATTACAACCTTTATAACATTAGTGTCACTATCATTAAATCTTACAACAAGAAAATTAGTCCAAATTCGAATTTCTGTTCTGTCACGAGGGCCCTGCGGCGTCCGTCTTCAACTTGCATAGCTAGATTCTGGTCATTACGAACAATGAAAACTACTCACGATAAAAAAATGAACTTTTCTACCACACGTCATTGGAGGCGCAGAGCGTTATGTTATCTACCACCTCCCCATTAGATCAGCTCGACTGCACCACAATCGTTTATTTTCATGCAAACCGTACACATTGTTAAAATTTCGGATCGACATTCGACGCTGCGTGAAGAGATGATATTGCCTGCATACATCAGGACCTGGTCATCAAGTTATTGTGTTGTCATCGGGTTTGTATATGTATACTTCATTTAAATTCAAATGAATACCTAGAAGTCGATGGAAATTCACTTGCCAAAAATTGATTTGTTTTTAACTGAATAAATAAATGAATCAAATTTTAACCTTGATTGTTTTAATATAATTTTAGTAACATTATTTAAATTAACGTTTTTAGAGAACTGTGCTATTGAATACAAAAACTGAAAATAATCTTTCAATTACAAGAATGTATCTATTTCGTTTAAAGGATATCCACGCCCTATTTATAAAACGCATGTGTTTCTTTTAATGAAAAAAATCACTAGTAAAACATGTATTTCCCTTTCACTCTTTGCCATATTATACACTCCATCAGGCATTTCCTGTTCTCAACACGATCTCGTTCACGCTATCTGCAATAATTAATATTTATCGCTTTAAAAAGCATCTTGAGCTTCACGTACGAATGTAGTCTTGATGTATATAATTAGAATCCTATAATTTTTCCATATAACTCCACTCGATATAGCGATTTTAATTCAATCAGTTCGGTGGATAATTAGGATTGTTTTGTCTTTCATAAAATATTTTTCTAGATCGTTCTGAAAAATTGAAAAATAGGTAGTAAACATTAAAAGCTGCGTAATAGGTGTACGCAGCCTGCGCCCGCCGCCGACGGTGACCGCAGCGGCGGCGACGGCGTACGCGCGGCGACACGATCCGCAGCGCGTGCCGCGCCGCCCGCCGCCCGCCGCCCGCCCCGCGCGCTGATCGCTATCTGCGGTCGCATGCCTTCCCGGTGCGCTGGTCTCTCAGGTGGGTTGCGTTAAACAGATACTTCATTTTTAATAGCTGTCACAACATCGACTACCTTCTTTTTCTGAAAAGTAATTAAGTCTATATCGAGAAGTCGATGTAAGTCGAGATTCCGTTTCGACTACCACTATAGGTACGGGGTAGAAACTAGAGAAATTTAGATTTCTTTAGTATTCTAGTTTGACTTTTTATGGTTTATACGTATCAAGGAACTGAAAGCTTTCTAATATTGCTTACATTCAGGAAAAACATTGATAAATTGTATTTCGTTCCCAGAAACATTTGAGAATTACAAATATATTTAACTGTTCAAACTTAATAATCTTTCCTAAAACTTATTGTTTAATTTTATATAACTAACCCTAGCACGTCGAAGCACGTCAATTCGATCAGAACATCAGCATCAGCTAATTCACTTTAGACTAATCATTATTACAAAAAAAAAAGAAAATGAATTGTCTAACCTTTTCACATTGATTTCGAAAGTTTGAAAAAAGAAATAATGAGGAGTCTTTGGAACATCCATTTGGAATAAAGTTCCTTTCGCTATATGTACCTATACATATTTTATGAATTGAATAATAATAATGAAAGTAATTAACATCTTTAAAGGTAATTAAATATAATTATTTTATAATCATAGTATAATATGCAAAAATAATGATGTTCTTTTTTTCTATAGTTGAATATTTATAACAGTAGTTCGCGTATTCCCAAAATTTATTAAAGTACAATTCATTGCATCTCTTATTATTTTTTATAATAAACAAGTAGTATAATTTGCATGTACTAAAACATGATACATACAAAAATTCTTTCTTGTTAAAAAAATTAAATGTTGAGGGTATATAATAATACATAAATTTTTAGAGATAGTTTCATTATAAAAGTTTTGGAAAGTTAGTTTTTGTTGTTGCATAGATACTTATCTATGCTTGCAAATAAAATATTCCATCAAATGTAATTTTTTTATATCGTAGTTCGTCAAAAATATCTTAATTTTTTTGAAGTAATTTATTAAAATTATTATTCAATAATTGGTTTTGATATAAAAGTAATACTAATTTTATAAAAAATAACAATAAAATTAATTAAAACGTTTAAAAGCAATTAATGAATAAAAAAATTAAATGATACGAGAGATTCGAATCCGGGTACTCCGCGCGCGCGACGTAGTGAACAGCTGAGCTAAATCGTACAACTATTCTCGGCCGAAAAGAGTTGTGCTATACTTAAAAGAAATATACAGCGGTCAGCATTTTTCGTTGCGGTTACGCTTTTTTGTTTGTATAACTCCGATTCGCCAAGCGCTTGAGTGTAATGTGAAATAAGGGATCTCGTTTAAAAAAAAAAGAATTTGAATCCGAAGAGCTCAAAAATATTATCGTCCAATGGAATATTTTAAACTCTCGGAGTTTTAAGCTTGTAGATTCAAACTGGCCTTCGGGATCGACCGTTTCCTAGATTTGTGGAATAGAATAAAATTATGTATTTACTGCATTTTAAAATAAAATCTCTTCTTTACTAATCATCTGTCTTCACACAGTTTATTTCAAACGACAATCCAATTGACGTCAACAAAAGCCATTCAAGCCTTCCAACAGGCCCTCTCGGACCGTCCTCATTGTGCGTTATTTGGGTCGGGTCACAATATTTATGAGCGATGATGCGACGACCGCATACAATGCATCGCGGCTGCTCCAAAAACACATTCGGGCTGCGCCTGCAGCCGGCAGAAACAATGAGGCCCTAATGCGGTGTGCGCCCGCGCCCGAGAGCTCGGTCTTCGGCGATCGTAAGCGATGGAGGCGGCAATGCAAACGGGGTAATGAAAATGTAGCATTCGGTAATTAACTGTGATTCATTCCAAGAAAAAGCGGTCAGAAAGATTTCAACAGTATTCCTCCTGTATTATTATTTTTTGTTCCAGATCGAGGAGCGCGCACAGTGCACACTGGCACTAGATTGGACTCTAAGCGGGCTCGGCGCGAGTGGGGTTGTTCCGCAGCGCCACTCCCGACGACGAATTCAGCAGCGCGATGAGAGCGCCGGGTCGGCCAGTTCAGCGTGCCCTACGTAGAGGTTTTTCAAACAAAACGAAAATGACTCATTGAAGGACATATAAAATAATACCTATGCGTCCGTCGTTGTGCGCATATCATGCAAAAACTACCGGATGTCATTAAATGAATATTTTTTAGTTGCATTTCTTGTACATTTGGATTTTGTTTACGATAACAATTATCGAACCTTCTTTGTTATGGTTTCAAAGAACACGATAATTTCAAAGACCTCTTCTGGTTTAATCGAATTCAATAAATTAGGTTAGCCACAGCTCAGTGAAAAAATATACGATACAGTTTTATAAGCTCCCGTGGTTTAGGGTTTTGCTAGAATTACTAAAAACTCTTATAGTATGACCGAAAGTATTACAAATTATTATTATTAGCGCAGAGACATTCTTTAGAATGGTTTAGGGTTCCTTGTTTCTATTCTGTGAGGTACTTTTTAAGTTTTGTTTCACTTTTGTGTTAGTTGTTTGGGCAAATTTATATAAATATAACTGTATAAGATTTTTTTTTTATTTAAAACGTTATAAATCTCAGTCGTAACCAAAAGTAGTAAACAGAATCTTTTTAATATTACCTTCTTATAAGCGAACACTGTTCATTGCTGTAAATGCCCTTCTATGACGTTGTCGGCGTACGCGCATTCCGCTCAGCATTCTGGGCCCCGGCTGCCACATCCACGTCGTTCCAGATTCGTGGTCGTCGTCAGCGCGGGCGCCGACCGGTTTGAGCGATGATAATTAGAGAGACTTTGACAAAGGATTATCGTACACGGTAGCGGCGCCTGCCGCGTTACTCGCGAGCGGCGGGCGGCGCGCGGGGCGGGCGGGACGTGACGCCCATCTCGCGTGTACTGACTACTTTCATTTTGACATTTACACTACGTTTAACTATGAGCAGACATCGCCCCATTGCACAATTGAAGAAATTCAAAATTAAATACATTCATTTGATGATATGAAATGCCACCGACATATTCATATATCATATAAACTATGAAAATATTGTGCCAAATGAAATCTGGTAGTCATGAAGTTGATATAGGTTCGGTGCTCGCTCATATAGCGGGTCCGAGGAGAATCTTTTAATAAATATGGCCATAAATAAAACATAGGTAATTTCAGAGATCGTAGGTTTATTCTACAATATATGCTCTCTGGGTTATTCGAAGATTTATGGAACTTACTACTAGAGATTATGATGAAGATGACGATGACGATTATTCCATACGCTAAGTGCACCTTATCATCTATAAGTTGGTGTATTTATTTTTGAATCTCTTACGAGCATGGTTTTACAGCCGTCACTTTTATTGTATATTTGGCAGTGATCGTCGCCAATAAAAATAATGACGGTAATTGTTTGTCGGCGCGGGTATCCTGTTTGTCGGTCTAAGGGTTCTGATATTTCTGGCTGGCCACAAAGGTTTGTAATTCAATGTTTTTGCATTTAAAAATTTATGATTATTTTATTAGCTAAGAATTTTTTATCAAGTGTTTTTATTACAAATTGAAGTTTTTCGTCCAAAGCAACAAATAATATGTATACAACTATATTTATTTCGGTATATATTTATTTTTTCGGAAATTTTCTGATAAATATTCGCTTTATCATTCATTGCCTCCATTTCCACACTTTTTAAAATAAGTTCCCCTCTGGCTACCTGTATGTCTTTCTATTACTCGAAAACAATTTGACCGATCTCGATGTAATTTGGCATAATGTAAGAACATGAAATTGCACATACGCTAGATTATTATATATATAAATTCGATAAACTGTGCGTAGGCCATGCTTAAAATTTTTAGAATTAGCCATTTAGATACTGTAAAATAATAAAATATATATCAATTAAAAAATGGAACTCTTGCCAACCTTATTATATATATCGTGTTCATCTGTCATTGGATTTTATAAATTATCGACGAAAATAAAATTATTTGCCTAAAGTCAAATGAATTTAATACGGGAAAATTTTGTTGTAAGGATTATTTAATTTAAATTTCGATAACATTTAAACCAGCAAGAAAGTTAAAACAGACTACTTGGCCTTTCATGATAAAGCTCCATTCTTTGTCACTGTTTATAACTGGTTTAAGTAGTCAGAACGTGGTCGCACTAAACTGTCTGACGATCTGCGTGAGGGACGTCCCTCTATGGCGACGACCGAAGACGATATCAATTCTGTACGATTCATGATAGACATTGACACAAACGTAACTTACCAGCAGATTCGAACAAGATTAAGCATCGGTATGAGTCAGGTGAACAAAATATTTCATGCACATTTAGCGGTTAAAAAGCTTTATACTCGGTGTATACTCATAATTTGACTGTAGCTTAAAAAGTCCGTCGAAAAACTTTGAGGAGAGTGGCTTACGCACGCCACGGAAGTAGAGACTCCACATAAAAGAGCTGTCCAAACCACCCCGAACTTCGAGTGAGCAGCGTCGCTCTCAGAGATTCTCAATGGAAATTATTTTGAAAAACAATAATAATAATAATAAATTGCTAGTTTGCTGAGTTTTTAATTTTATCAGAACTTTCACTTTGACCCACGTATAGGAACCATATATAAAATTATTAACTTTGAATTTCTTCGATAGTAATATTCATTTGTTTCGATTAGTGTGTGGGGGAGTAGGGGTATGGGACCTGTAGATGTGTGAACGAATCTGGGATTATATTTATATCATAAAAATTAACAATTATTGATAATTTTTAATTTAAGCGCAGCGAAGCGGGCGAGTAATGGCTAGTACAATAATTAACCGGAAAAATTTAAGTTGATGAATTTTGTGATGTCTGTAGTTCCCGTTCGCCTCAAGATTGCACGACTTATATCCAAAAGCTTTTGGGAGGGAAGTGCTTTATCTGAGTACCACCTTATTATCGCGTATTTAGTAAGCTGAACTTATTAGTTGTCTATTTCTCTCCATGTTGAGATTCGTGAAGGTTGATCTTCTACTGCGAATATTGGGGAAAATGTGACTACAGCTACTATTTCTATGAGTAAGAAGTTACTTTTAGAAGATTGGAAGTCATTTAAGAACTAGTATTAGTTAAATATAAGTAATATTATATCAAAACTTAAGTCTTAAGGAACTTTGTTCTTACAGGCTTACTCTCACAATTCAACTTGGGATAAAAAGAGGGTCTGTAGATTGATGCTAAGAATAATGTTAAAGTATGAACACACGACGGTCAAATGCTATACAGGGCATTGGGACAGGAGTGATTCATTGTTATCGGATTTATTCTGTCTTCTAGATGGCTGTTTGAAGGTGATAGCAAATCAAAAAGAAAATAATAAAGCTGGCAAGAAGCTAGGGTAAGAGGCGGTTGAATGTCTTGTATCCCATACGGGTGCAGTCTCTAAAATTTAGCTTGAAGAACAAAAAATAGTTGATGGTGAGTGGTAGTGATACATTAGTATCCGTTTGTCTAGTGTTCTCGAAAAGTGTAGAAGGGATGACTTAGAAATTATATTCTTTGCATTCAGAGAATGCCTTCTTCCGCACACCGTGAAAAAAACAAATTTATTTTTAAATTTTGAAAAGGTGGAGCTCGTGAACCATTTGCACACAGACCGGACTCGCTCAGTGTGAGCGCTCGCTCCAGTATTTTACCAAAAAAAGAAACCAAAGTCTTCATTAGAGGTTTGTTTGAACGGCACGTGAAAAACATCCAAACTGATGTGAAATCAGTTGTCCATGTTTTAAATAAGATTCAAGTAATGAGAATATGTATTAACGTGTAAAAGAGAATAATTTGCAAAGCAATTAATGTATTATTTCTTATAAACCATTTTATTTGCAAGTCATATCAAATATTCAAGGTGCTCTATATATGTATATTGCAAATCTTTTCAATAATGCATCACATTAGTTGCCAACAGTCGTTTTTTTTTCTGGGATACGTAATGACTTTTATTTGCATACGTAAAAATTGAAGTTAAAAAATTGTCAAGTTTTTCAAGTACAAAATAAGAATTTGATAAATAAGAAAAAAATCATCGAATAAAACATATTATATTGGTTTATATAGACTCGATTGGTTTTTTTTTTAATTCTGACCACGTCACAGGCCAAAATTAAATACATTCTTATTTTTTTCTTTTCAGTTAACAAAACATGAAGTAGATACTGATGTATATTTTGAAACGTCGTCTAACGTGTGATAACAAAAATAGTTTTTCTTATTTATGTTATTCCGGTTTCCGGTATTACATAAAAATAAAAATTGAATTTCTCACGTGGCTTGCGCAAACATTGACTAGTTTTCAACTCCCGGTATTCAATTATTTGGAGATAACTAATTAATCACGTGATTGTTTTTTGCTTGAGTTAAACTTTTTTGTTGGTTTTGATGAATATGTCCCTCAAAAACCTTTTTTGCATTCCTGTTTGCACTTTTTTCTGGAAGTATGTAGTAAGTAAGTAAGTAAGCACCTTGTAAGTATGAGTGACGAACATGGTGAGCGGTTTCACCAAAATCTGAAATTATTTGAATGAAATTTTCAAGGGTATTAAAACAAGTAGTATATATCCTTGGAATCCATTGTTAGTTTTTGAAGGGAGACAAATAAAAGTATTTATATAAAAAGTTTTTAAACTCTTGATTTTTAATTTTTATTCCTAAATTTATGTTTTCTTCTATTTTTCTTCTTGATAAATATGTAAAAAGATCGAGGTTCTAGAATTTTTCATTGTTTTTCCCAAGGTCAGGCAGCCTAAGATAATAAACCTATATATGTTTCATTTCACGAACAAAAATCTTGTAAGTTAATATATTATTAGATGCACTTGACGTAACTTTTTGCCTCCTGTATGTAAAGGGTAAAATACAATCAATGTCAGTCCATTTTTGCATGTAAGCATAACAATAGGGTACTCAGAATACTAAGTTCGGTTCGTTCACAGTGTGTTTTTCCACAAAAAATGACACCTGTACATCGGCGAAGGTACCGCGCATGCGTTCGCCGCGGGGGGTTGTTAACACCCGAACAATGATCGTATAAAAACAAAATCGATAATCGTCCTGCAGATCACGTCTCTGCGGTCAATCTGCGACTCCCAATAACATCCTAACGAAAATATTGTGCTTGTACACACTGCGCGACTTATTACAACGATGCATGTTTAAATATGTTATGATACATTAGAAGAAAAATTCAGTTTAATAGAGTTTGCGTTTATCAATTAATGGTAATTCCGTTTACTAATCAATAACAATATAAATGATCTATAAAATCTAAATAATCTATTTATTTTTATAAAAGCGAAACACTACAGACAGATCGATCACGAAATCTGAAAAAACATTGAAGCAAAAATAATGGAATTTCATCAAATGGTTTATACATATACTGTACGAACACAGTAAGAAAAGACATTATTAAGGGGAATGAAAAGAATGTGTTTTCTATGATTTTTTAATGAAGGGCATACAAGAATGAAATTAGGAATAAATGTTGATTATTAAAAATCCTGAGGGCTTTAGAGACTATTCGTCGCGGCCGACCGATGACGATACGCCGGCGTGTGATGAAATCGCTAATATCATTGTATAGTGTATTTTTAATCATAGTTTATAAGTTCAAAACCACTGACAGACAGACTTTCGCAAAGGTTAGTAATTGAAAGAGATGCATAATTTACTTTCCTGAAGTATCTTACTTGAAGAAATTTGAAAAGATAAATTATGGGAGTATCAAAAACTCATAAAGCACATGTAGGGAAAAACATAAGGTTTACGGATTATAAATTAATCAGCCATCATTTTGAAAATACTAATAGTTAGAAAAATGTTTACTATCTAATTTTATATTTTTGTCAATTCAGTGCTTAAAAAAAATATTAGAAATATTTTTGGTGTCGTAATGCGTACGCGCAACGTAGACAGGTACGCGAGGACATAAAGACAATCGTTATCCTGGTAAGGTCGGGTGTCGGGGAGTCATCGACACTGGCCAGGCCCCGATTTGATTGCGCTCCTTATTTATCGGCAGACGCCTGCGACGGTTGCGAAATATAATTGCTTTAGTACATTATTAATACAAAAATATTTATTTTAACAACGATCGATCGCTTTATGAAGGCTTACAATATAATTGCAATGGTTAATCATAATTTTAATGGAAATATTAAATTTATTATATCTTAAAAAAAAAAATAATTAATTTCAAGATTGTACTTGGTGCGTTGAAGGCACAGTAAGACGAAATGTGTGTACGACAATTAATGAAAAACCGATGTTAAGAAGTAAATCGTCAACGAGATTCAAAAATGAAAATATGTAGAAACGATATATTTGACAATTAAATAATTTAAATGTTGATATCACTACAAGGCGCGTTAACCCCGTGGACTAATTGCGTTAAACGTAAGATGTAGATGTAAATATGTTGCATATGTGGCACGTAGTATATAAAATAAATATGAAATGTATATGGACATTTTACAATTTTTTTTTTGATAATTTTATATTTGAATTGTTTTTTTTTTTTGGTAACTTTATAATATTATTTAAAAGGTTTTTGTTCCTTTGAGTTTTTGTTCGTTCTTTTTTGAAAGAAAACTGCTTCAGAAACGAGTAGTAATTTTAGAATAAAGTAAACTCTTAAAATATCTTGACACATTTTTAATATTGTTTCATAACTTACGAAGTAAAGATATTCAAAATTTAAATTGGTTTATAATTTTTTAACCACGTTAAAGGCATACCGATTTTTTATACCGATGAACCTCATTTCTATGCGTCATATATCAATAAAAATTCTTTACAAAAGACTATTTTACACGGCTATTTGGTTTTTTTTTGAACTAGTAATCGTATTCTCATAAATTTTTTGAGTGCAATTGAAATAAAATTGTTTTTATTTATATTAAGTAGAATGTATTTTTTTTGCAAACAATAATTTCAATACATGAAAATTTAATACACGTAAAAAAAATAGATATGTGTAAAGGAAATAGTGATCACACAAACACAGTGAGAGATACAAAAATAAACTTTGTTTATATGTTAGTCGACTACGCAGTTACAAATTCATTGAGAGGGCTCTTTTTGTACATGTACCAGAGGGTCCCTGTGGATAATCAAGATTTATCCTTAAAACATTATTTAGCAATCACTCCGTAAAAAAAGATATCAAACCGTTTTCGAATATTTAGAAAACAAATATTACCATAGGTGTGGCTTTGATTTCTTACCGGACTGTTTTGTTCATCAATGGTTTTGTATTTGTTTTAGCTACGCATGATAAAATTAGAAAAATATACGCTTAAGTTTCTCATTCGTTTTTTTGAGAGAAAAATACCTTCCGAATGAGTGGTAAAGTGTGTTTTCGCAAAAAAATTACGTATTACAAGTGTCATTTTATAACAAAAAGATATTTTGAATTTGAATGGTTTTTGAGATAGTTTAAAACTTTTAACATAATACTTATGCTTATTATATAAACATCATTTCTTTTAATGACGTGAATATAACATTAAGCTCAAACTACTGTACATTACTATGTACAGTAGTTTGAGCCAATTCGTTTTAATGTACAATGGCCCAAACCTACTGGTTTGGGCCATTGTACATTAAAACGAATTGGTGAATCTTGCGCGAGTTGGGGTCATATTATATCAGTCTTTATCTTTGTGTTCGTGCTAATAATGAGAATTTGACTGTGCCCGTTTATGCTCCTTTACAAGTTTTTGTATAATTTATTGTCACAATTTAATGATTTTACGTTGTGCTTAAATGCCACTTTTAAACTCTTCTGTCTCTGTCTCAGTCATTTGTTTTCTATCAATCGTGTTAGTACACGTTCCCAATAGTAATTAAGGCGCCGCCTTTAATAGGAGTCGCTTTATTTTGATTATGTGGAAGTCGCATGAGCGTCGGGGAGTATGGCCACTGAGCCCACGTGCACGCCGCCGAGGACCACGCGGCGCCGCTCACGCCACGCGCCCACGGCGCAGACGGCATACCAGTCCGCGTTCGTGATCGATGTAACAGCTCCATGGGACTTTTCACCGGAATAGTGTGTGAAATTCGAAAATAGTTTTATGCCATAATTGCGGGCGGCGCGAGCGCAGCGCGGCGTGGGAACGCGCCGGCTCTAAGTAGATCGCGCCTCGGAACAAATCTCGACAATTTTGTCGTCATTATATCGATTTCTTCGGACGATGCGATATTTTATAACAATTATTTTTATAGCGTTCGACGAATTAAATCTGAATTCGTTTGTTGCAATTATTTGAATGAATCGCAATTTTCTTGCAAAAAAAAATCGTGCTTGGAGGTCAGTTAGTTATTTTTGATTGAGCAGAGGTTATGTTGACATGGTGAAACGATAGTGCGAAAGGCCATGTGTAAGAAGTTAAAAACGCGGCACGCTACTCCTCCGACATGTATTTATTTGATGCAGTCGGAAACAAAGCAAAGGATAACTCAATATAAACTATGCGTTTTGTTTCAGGATTGCCTTTTTATTCTAATATGTAATATATGGTTTTAATTAGAACATGATAATTTGTTTTCGGTTCTTGAAAAGATTTGGTATAGAAATAACTGGCCTTAAATTTACAATTTCTTTGCACAGAATAACATATTTTCGTATTTACTCTTTTTATTCAACACCATATTATTTTGGAAAAACCTGAAGAGAAAGGAATAAAACATACCTCAAAAATGACATAGCAGATAAGCACTTGATTTGCAAACATTTCGTTAAAGGAAAATCATTTTAATAGATTCATATTTTTGTGATTCTCAACAAAAAAGAAAAAAAATTGGAAAAGTGAAAGATAAAAAAGTTTAAGAAAGCATTAAATACTTTTTAAAATACTAGCTGTATTAGTTGAGACATTTCATTTTGACGTTTGATTTGCTTGTGTTAGTTATCAGATATATTATTTTGGAAAATTGGTTAAAATATTCGTTTTCAATATTAAAGATATAAATTTTATAGTATAGAATGCCTTTAAGTAAAATGAAAACGGTTTAATAGCATGGAGAATATTTATTAATCCTTGAGCAAAGATAGTGACTATTGTTACACTAACAGTGTCAAGTAGTTCACTTGAAATAGGAACGAATGATTATAAAAATTATTCGAACGCCATCAAAACAAAACCGTAAAAATGTTGTTCGTAAACCATTATTATAACTTTTAATGTTTAAATTCGACCACCTCTGTAGTAGGACCATGGCTCTCGACAGCAAAGTGGAGCTCTGGAATGCTTTGAAACCCACGAGGATATTGAAAAATCCTGGATATGGAAGTATACGGTACAGTGAAATAATATTGTATTTTGCTTCATAATAATTATTATTACAAGAATGTTTGTTTGTTCTCGTTTCAAGTTCTTATAAATCCGCTCTGGCAGGTAAACTCTCCCCCGTTATCTTTATTTTAAGCTCTTCACGCTGTTTCGGTCCCGGAAATAGTGATCAATGACGAAAGGTTAGCGTGTTTTCTGAGGCAAAGAATTTGAGGTTTGATTTAATTCATCGACCAACGATTCCATAGATAAAACTCGGTCCCTCATAAATTGAAAGCAATGCGTTATACATTGAATCACTACTTTTCAACGAAATACACCCGAGAACAGTATGCGAATGATTCCCGGTTGCTGCCAATGGCCACGGCATCCGGTCAAAACGGGTACTACAATCAATATAGTTCAAGTAAAAATTGCAAAATAATCTTTTCAGGCTAATAAATAGATGTATTTAATTGGTGTCGTTCGAATTCGCCACGTTAGCGATGGCATCGGATATTCGGTGCGGGGGCGTGGGAAAGCGATTTGTTGCTATCTCGGCACCATCGGCGCTTATCGCGCGATCGAGCCAGGCGTGCGCGCGCGCCGACGGCGGCGTTCCGTTTTATTCCCGCACTTGCCCTGAAAAGAAAAAGTAGCTAGCTGTAAAATAATACGATTTTTAAGTAAATATGGTGAAAGTAAATATACACCTTTATTAATGGAATATCTTATTAAGTTTTTGTTTTATATTTTGTTATTTCTGATACTGTTAATATAGTGCATAATTAACAAATCATATTTGTGAATTGGAGTATATGTCAAACAATAGATTCGTCGTTGTGCGAGCATCACACAAAATTTACTCTGGATGGATTTAAATGAACCTTTTCTTTTTATTCCTTACGGTTTTGGCATTCTATTATAATAAAAATGATCAAGATTACGTTTTTGGGGTTTCGTAAGTCGTTAATAATTGCTAAGAATATAGTTTAATCGAATTCCTTTAAATTATCAGAAAATATTCTTATTAGTGCAAAGAGTGTTTAAAATTAATTAGGATACCACTCTGACATTAATAAGAACGCTTATTTGACTGATATGAATTTAGCTTGTGAAATGACAAGGGTAGTATTTTATTTCTAGGATTTTGTGAACATTACTAATATTAATTATAATTTGATCAATTTTCTTAAAAGTTGTACAGTTTTTGTTAACGTAAGGAGGGTTGTTTCGAAGATTTCGAAGGAATCACGAAGAACAATTTCATACAGTCTGTTCAGCAACAAAACTAAACGAGAACAGATGAGGGGCAAATATGGGGTTCGGGGAGAATTATTGGCGGTGTGGAAGCGGACATGGAAGCTGCGATTCAATAGCTACTGCTAATATAAACCTTTTCAAAGAGGCAGAGCTGCGAAAAAGAGCTAAAAAGAATAAGAATTGTGTGTGTTTCTCTATGTTTCCTGACATTTCATGGCTAAATCGCTGACCCAATTTTGATGAAGCCAAAGAGCTAGCTTGCTTTTTAGGACGTGCACGAATTATTACTTTTTATTTCAGGAAATGATGTCTTAAAATAAAGGTATTTTTATAACACAAAAAATAACAAATCTTCATATTACGCGATACAAAGCATACTTTACGAAAATAAGGAGAGTTCTAAAGGTGATGATATCTTATTTTTAGCTTTGTCTCCATATTTTTTTTTAATTCTGGAATTTGGTATTGAGAGTTTTACTTTTGGTAATAGAGTTTTTTTACCAGATGCCAATTTGAGATCTCAGAAAACGATGTCAAATATTTTAAATGGGATATCAAAAGGAAGCTATCTAAATTTTCTCTAAATTAATATCAATCAATTAAGATTATTTTAACGCTATTACAAAGAAGTCATTAAACTGCATAACAGATTTACACATGGTATCAAATAACCCAATAGGTCAAAGAAACTCGAAAAATTTTAAATTCACTTCGGTCTTTTTTTTCAATAAATATGAAACGGCTCTATCTAATTTGGTCAAGAAATCTATTGAGCTATAAAACTTTACAAACCTCCTTCATTTTGAACAAAAACTATTAATATTGGTTATTTTGTTCGATAGAAATGTTAGCCAAAATTCAAGTGAATTTTATTCTTTCTTTTCGAAGGCCACTCTGGAATTATTGAGATACTGTCAAAAGTCGGTTTCTCCGCGGTTACGACTGCGCATGCGTGCAAGTCCGCTTTCCTACAAAAGCGTATGCAGTAGTCACTTTCCGTGTTTTTAAACGTAGGTGTCGTTAAGTGTGTTTCTGTGAAACAAGTAATGTATTTGAAACGTGAGTACTGGCGAGCTATTGTATCCCATGATTTTAAGGTTGATCTACCCAAAGAGCAATGTGTACAGCGATTACAGTCAGCATTTAATAAAGAAGCACCATACCGAGCCATTGTATTTGGATGATTTAGGCAATCCGGCAATGGATTCAATTCACTTCAAGATGAAGAACATAATGAAAAGCCTGAAAGTCAACAGTCGCTCTAGACAATGTCGCTCGTGCTCGGAAATGATAAAAGATGACCATCGATGCGCCTACCACACGATTCAGAATGTCCTTGGAATTGGATTCACATCAATGTATAAGATCTTGCATGATGAATTACAAATGAAAGACATTGTTTCTCATTGCGTCTCACATCATCTTACACAGCGCATGACTGTACGTCGAATGAGGTGGTTGGGAGCTCATGTGTTGGTGGTTTTAACACTCTTGATGTCCTGGTGGATGCGACTGTCTGCATTTTTGTGAGGATATGTTGATCTGGCATTAACTGTCAAACTTCTCGAATCAATATTCAATTCATCGTATAGAAATTCTTAAAGAACGAACAGGTTCGAGGGTAAGCGGTGAGTTACATATTGCATGTTATTGCATGTTGCCGGCAAAGTTCTAATTACAGATTTTCGCGAATCAACACCCGACACAATAAAATATATCTGTAAATCTAATGTTTCATGCTTATATAATTTTCCTGGATTTCAATAATTATGGAGTGACTCTCGTTTGTCCGAAGATTTCATAAATTTTCGTAAGTTTTCCGAAAAAAGGTTTTGTACAATATTTTTTAGCCAGCTCTACCGATCGATACCAAAATTTAATCTGCTCTTTCGCCAAGCAGTTGCATCAATTTTTGCAAAGGTACATAAAAATGACTTGTGAAATTCTTGATGGATTAGTATTTGGTACTTGGTTGTCTTTTATTGCTTAAATAATTGTGTCAAATGCAGTAAAGTGGATTAAAATCGAACAATTCTTTCGAAAAATATCGTAGTAGAAAAATAGAAACAGCTTTTATTTAATTTTTCTATATAGCAGACGAGTAAACAAGCATGCGAGTCACGCAAAAGCAGGTGGTCACAGCCGCCCATTGACTCTTGGGACCCTTAAGTAGTCACTAGAGCGTTGCCTGTCTCTTGGGTAGGCAATAGCATATTTCATAGAGAGGGAGTGGACTGATAGAAAAGGACTGGATTGATGGAAGAGGAAAGGGGTGGGGGATTAGAGAGTGAGTCAGTGAAGGGAGAATGGGGTGAAGGCGTTGAGTGGGCTATGTTGCGACATTAATAGTAATCCAATATACAATATCTCTCCACATTATGTTTTCCTCAACACCTCCGTAACTAAAAGATAATAATACAAATAATACGTCAAAAATACAATTATAATACTAACCGTATTATAATTGTATTTTTGAGTTCAGTAAGATCGAAAAAGCACTATAATTTACTGTTATTTGTCTTTTAGAATGTTGCCCAAATCGAAAGTGGCAAAAAATTTCAGGGTTTGCTTACATAGTTACCCATGTTTCAAATTCTTAAACTCGAAAATCTCAAAAAAACATACATAACTATAATTTGGAACTCAAGGAGCTCAATATTGAGCTCCTCGAAATTGAGGTCATTGAGCAAATATCTTAACGGAAAGTATTAGGGATGGAATGCAGGGTCAATCGTTTTTCGAATTAATAAATATGAATAAAGAATACGAAATAAAATACGAAAATGTTCATGAACTGATTTTATCAATGGAAATAGAAGAGTGTTTGAATGAAGCTCTCTATTCATGCGTCATTATTCAGACCTTGGTTTCATCTAAATTGTTAGGATTTGCTTACGTGTTTTGTGGACAACTTCTTGATAAGCGTCGAATCGATTCACAGTAATGCTTGAGATAAATTGAGTTCGTGAATAGTCATCGACTCCTCGCGCATTAAGATATTGCTGTAGCAGAAAGATAGATTTGAAAGAAATATGTACTTCTCTAACAATACGAAATATCCTAAAAAATTAAAGAACTTTTAAAAAACTGATCATTTCTAAAAGTTTAAAGTTTCTCAAGATGTGCTATAATAGTATTTAATCAGTAAATAATTGGTATAAAATAGCGTGTAGCGCGGTAGCGGTGTTGGTCTGCGCCCGCGCCGGCGCGCTCGCGCCGTTAAATTGTTTGCCGAGTAATTGCTTTGAGAACACGACGCGCCCGCTGAGGGTTGCCCTGTTCAATGTATACGTAACTGGATAATTCTGAATAAAGCGAGGTACTGGTATATAAAGAAATTGAATTTTAAATAGTAACTTTAAGTAAATTAAAATATTGAAATTGAAACAATACTTTATTTTGTGAACTTCTAAAAAGCATCAGAGTTTGTTTATAAATAAAGATATTAAGAAAATTGTCTGTAGTCTGTTGTAGTCACGTGCTCTGTCATCGCCTTCACCCTTACGACGCTGCCTGAGGCACGCGGTGTACGTCATTACAGTGACTTCTGAAAAATCTTTTATTAAAACGGAATGCAAAAGTATCCTTTCCACGTCTTTTCACTTATAAAAAAAACCAACAGAATCAAATTTATAAGATTAGAATTTCAAGTTAATATTAAAACTTATGTTTGTTTATTAATTTAAGTGTTCCATTGATTATGAGTATTATTCTTTAATTTTTTTTTCATTCCTTACAGAAAAATAAAGAGCCCTTAATTTTCAAAGATTACTTTCAAAATTTGGAAGCTTTTTGCTCATTTTATTGAATATTAATGTAATTTGAATAGACGGCAAAATTTACATTAAGAAAAAATGTTTAATTATTATGTAACTTTTAGAATGAGAAAAATTTACGTTATAAGTATTGGTTGGAATGTTTATGCGAAATTAAAAATATCTAGTTATCCTTTAATTGATTTAAAGATTTGTGCCATAGCTGGGTGAGGGCGGTCTAGATCGGGCGCGGACAGGTCGGCGCGGAGGGGCGAAGAGGAATCACTAGCCGTGGTGTCGGCGCGGGCGCCGGTGATGCTATCGGCGCGCCGAGGGCCGGCCGAGGTCGCGGCTGAATGTCGAACTAATTACGACGGAGCGCGAGACCAATCGCCCGCCGATGCCCGCGCCGATAATACAAAATCAATAAAATCATTACACTTATATAAAACGGCGTGGAGCGGCACCAAAAGGCGCCGCCGCTTTGATCGCGCCGCCATCCTCTTATAATGCGACCAAATTAAGTCCGAAAGTGTTAACGCCTGTAACGAATTGAGATATCACACGCGGACGCTCTTACTGCACCTACAGGATGATCTGTAGCGGCGGTGGCAAATGTTCTTATTCAATTCGCAATTTTATTTTTCATAAAACGCCTTTTGTTTGTAAGTCTTAACCATTGAACGAGTTTCATGACGTTAAAATTTTAACTTATTCTTTAACATTGCGCTGAAATATGTCGATAAAGTAAATATAAGGCCACATAATATATTATTTTTGTACATTGACATATTAACAATAAGTATGTCATGTTGAGTGCAAATTTTAATTAAATATTGAAATAACATCTCAAAATCTATAACGGGTTACAATGTGAAAAACATTTAGTAAATTGAAATTTAAATAATTATGCCTTTAGTTAGAGCGGTATAATTTTTAATAACCAACATAACAGTTTTGACGTGACAACGTCTTAAATTAGGTTGCGGCTGGGAGTCACTTATGAAAGTGTAACGCTCGGTAACGTAACGATGAGTCACCGAACGAGAGAGGCCCGCCGAATGCCTTGCGTCTCTCTCCCACTCAACTATGATCGGTCTGCCGCGCGCAGCACTAGAGAATTAGTGCATAGCTTGCAAATGTATTGCAAGTTATTGTATGTATATTTGTATATAAATACGTATGTATGTGTAAAGGTAAAAATAAAATTTTGTTAATATGAAATTCAGTGCGAGATTCTTTGTATAAATTAATGTTTTAAATATAATTCTTTGTATAAATAAATGTTTTAAATTGTTACTATTATTTCATCCTTCTTCCTACTATACGAATGAATATTCACATTAAAATGATTTTACCATTCAAAGTCGTTGTCACGTAAAACTTTCGCCCGTATACCGACTTTACAGGCAACCAAATTTTTATTAATAATTTTCCTCATTGGTGTTCTGACGTTTTGTTAGAGTGGAACATTTATTTGGTGAAATAAACCTTATTCGATAATTGCTTCTGAAATCGAAGAAAAAGGTGTAAACCAGAGGAGATACTCATAACTTGCTGATTAAGCCTTTTAATTTCATTAAAATAATAATAATAATTGTTAAAGTTATTCAATATGTATCAAATAAATACATATAAATAACATACGTATAATAGAACTAGTTATTTACGTGAAATTTGCCGTAGCAAGTAAATACGTAAAATCGAACATGCAGTGCCGCAAAACATGGAATTTTCTTTACCAGTAGTAACGAACTTCAAACAACGTAAATTTTGATAGACAAATGGAACTGTGCAGCATTTTTGAAGCAAAACTTCCTTGAGGACGACTTGGCAGGAACTGGTAACTTTTTCCAGACGGAAGTAACTTTCTTTCGCAGTTTCTATTTTAATAATTTAAATTTCGAATTTGGCGCCAAGCCGAAAATATTTAAATTCGAAGTACCCTACATTGCAGACGGCAACTTCAATACAGACCCCTAATACCGTTATTAATATTATGTTATTGATAGCTAGCTATACTCACGGCTTCGCCCGGGTAAATATAAAATGAATTTTTACATTTTTTTATCAAGCAATCTCTCTTTTAAGTGAAGGTTTCGAAGTTGACTATAATGACTTTATTGATTTTTAGTTTAAGTGAGACATTTGTCACAAAACCGCACATTGAAGTTTTATTGCAATCGCGCGTAGAGATTTTTAATAAAAATTAAATTGGTAATTAAATAAAAAATGTTAAAAAAATTACAGGCACTCGTAGTTTTTTTCAATATAATTTAATTATAATAATATTTACTTATTTTATGAAATCATTTACATATGTCGAAAACATTTTAAGTGTTTGGACATTTATATGTATAGGTTGTGTTAATTTTATACCTACACTTTCACAAGATAGTGAGAAAATTGAAGATTCATATAATAAATTTGGAATAAAAAAACATCACCCGCAGCGACACGGCGCAGACGCCGCCGCCCGCCCGGCCGCGAAATGTGACGACACTAAAAGAATGCTATTGTAGACACCATTCATTGAATATTTCTAATGGTTCTATTGAGATGTCATATCTTGCGGCGCGTTCCAGATAAAAGCTGTTTAGTCATAAAACACGCTCGAAACACTTAACGCCTTACACGCGCACACACGCGCACACACACACACACACACACACACACACACCTGCACACGCAACGGCACTCTGGCAATTAAACACTAGAAATGTTTCCTAGAGTTCCGGTTATTGGTTTTAGATTTGAATTTATTCTTGTTGCTACAATAAAATATATATAAGATTTATTAAGATGTAAGCTTGTATGTGATAATTTTATTACTTAACAAGCAAAATATGTAACTTCCCAAAAATACTATTTAAATAATACGAAACAAAAATATACTAAAAATAATACTTATAAGAAATAATATTATAAAATGAATCATAATTTCTTTGTTGACATTATCCTGTGATCTGGACTCTAACATGGTTCCTTTTAGTACGAAGGCGACTACTCGACCACCACTGCGCCAAACCCCGACCAAAGGCGGGTCGATGACCTTTTGACTTCTGTCCAATAAATCCACTTGTTCTATGCCTTAGAGGTCATCGAACCCGGACGCAGTCACCGTACTGGTGACAACTATCGTTGGCAACCGAACTCGCAGTGAATCGACGTAGAGGAATTAAGGTGTAAGCGCATTGATCCAAGATAAAAAAATGTAAGAAGGTTACAGGTTGCCTGTGTAGTGGTAACCTGACACGGGGACTTTTGAAAATAGACGAACAATATTTGGATAGAGAACATTCGTGTCCTTAGTAAAAGGCGTATTTTTTGATAGGTTGTAATAAAATTTGATGTCATATTTGTCATTACACATATCCCGTGTTGGAAACTCGAGTCTAAACTCGTAGATAACTTGAATAATATATGTATGAAATCGAACATTGCAATTCTGATTACTTATTGTGTCAAATCAAATTGTATGTTTGTGTGGGGACATTTAAAAGTTTTATTACATTGGAATGGATGAATTGAAAGGGCTTGTTGCTTAAAATATTTTTTTTTACCTTTCGAACAGTACCAAGTTTGTTTGGAGGCATTCTTAACGCTATATTTTTGGAAAATATATTCTCAAGTATTTTTTGTAGGCTTCATGGTAATGAACCCATTCATAGCAGACCACTTCGCTCCCTGCAGACCCGATTCGATAGGTTCGATTACCAAACTAGCAAAAGGGACCCCCCATTTGCTAGTTTGGTAATCGAACCTATCGGTAATTTGGTAATCGAACCCTTACAATTAATTTGTTGTTGATCTCTTGGCCACTATTGTTTTCTTCGCTTTAAATGCTTTGTATTTTTAATTAGCTGGCACCCACACTAAATTCAATTCAATTTTCAATTATATTGTTTTATTTTTTAAAAAGTTATTTTATTTATCACTTTTAATGACTATTTTTACTTATTTTTGGTTGTGCCTTAAGACAATCGTATATACATACACATATCATGTATATGTATATATATGATAGGTCAATTTCTCTTTACTTGTCTATGGGGAAACAATAAAATCGATTTCAATTCAAAAATGTTCCATTGGCGCTGATCAGCACTCCAGGATCCTACCTTTTAGCTAGAGTGCACTAACTTACTCTTTTTTATCATCTCACCGAAAAGTAGTAGAATTTGAGAGATAAAGTAAGCTGCTATACTATATTTTTGGGCTTTAGTCATTAATCTGCACTCCAGCGAATTTTTCCTTATTTTCAAGTGGGTTAATAAATTTCATAAACGGGTCACGAGTTTAGTTTAATCATTTAAAAATCTCAAAAAAAAAACTAGGATTGCCTGATTCAAAATCAAATAAAATATTGATTTCGTGTGATTGACTCAAAAGAACAAAGTAAGAAATGACATTACTGCGAAATTTAACTTCATCTTCTAATTGTTATTCTTCCAGTAACTAAATAAATTATCTTTATATGATACAATAGTTATATACGCACATTATGCAATTTAAACACAATTAACCATTTGACAGTACTTTGCCGTTATCGCTAAAGACTTCCTATGTATTGCTGCTTAATTTTATAGTACGGTTATATAGCAATCTAGAAGATCGATACATCATGCATTTTAATTAAATTTAAATATTCGTGCTGTTTGTTGTTAACGTGATCTGTCGTATGCCTCCGAATGCCATGGTCAGTTCAGTTTAGCTCGTCCATGACCTTCTTACTTTGGCACCGTCATAAACTTAATATACACAATACCTCTAACGATTTATATTTCATATTTGATTTTAAGGAGTTTTCTAGTGTATCTTTGTAGTCCAAGATCTAATACCAGTGAAATCAAAATGGTACTACCACAAACGAAACCAAACCCAACAGAAAAGAATCATTCTAATCGATACGTAAACAAAGAAGTTATGCGCAAACATATATACATGCATATACCGACGAATTGAGAACCGCCTTTTTTTTAAGTCGGTTAGGTATTTACCATGCGTATGAACTTTAAGAAAATATTTGTTTTTCAAATGGCTAAATTTACTAATTAGAATTAGAATGTAATATCCTGTTTTACTTATTTTTTTTTATTAGAGATAATAAAAAATTATGAAAATTATTTCGACGCTTTACAACATGTTGGTGCCCAGCTAAATATTTATGAGGATCCCGACCTCGGGAATAGCCAGAAGTTTTGGGACGGGCTTGCAAGACAACAGATTTTTCTGTACTTTGAAACCTGTAGATGCCAAATAAATAATTAATCAACTCTAAATTCGTCTCCTCCATAAATTAGAACGTCTCTGCCAAATACCCGCAGGCGCTGACTTATTTTTAAAATGAATATCTATGTTACATTCTTTGTTAACCAATAAAATAATACGATATTTAAAATTAAGCGTAAGATTTGACTGATCACCATCTGTCAAATTTTACGTTTAATTTAGCAATTAGCATTTTTATGTTTTGATACGACCCGACGTGTGTCTAACGTTGAGATAAAAGTTGCTTTTGATGTGATTTAATATAACAAAAAAAACTTCTTTTTAATTTATCTGAATTTACGTATATATACTCGGTTAAAATTTCTCCATAATGAGAGATTTTGTTTAAAGAAATTTCGGGACGCAAAGAAGCAGTACCACCAGAAGCTGCTATCAAAGAGCAAGCGGTCACCGACGTCCATGGGCGCTCGTAATCTTAGAGGAGTCGTCAGTGAGTTGCGAGTCTTGCGGGTTAGTATGGCATACGTGATGGAGGGTGGGAGTGCAGTGATGGAGGGGAGTGGGCTACCGGAACTTATACTCACAGAACGAAACACAACATGAAAAGCTGCTGCTTCACGTTTTTATTCCGTGGGAATGTGGCGTGTCACTGTCTGTCCGGTCCACAGCCAACCGCGGTCGAGACGTAAGTGCGGTGCTCTGGCACTGATCACTGGGTATTTCTAGTTATTATTATGTGCCAGAACCAAACGTGTTACTTTCTTCTTGCAATGTTGGAGCTCTACATCATTTATGTTAATGGAGTTATAAAATTTATTTTCATCTTCGTAAAAGTAAAGCTCAGTGACTGCTATATGACAGAATATAAAATATGCTTCTGGCCACTTCACCCTAATCGACGGCATTGCTCTGATAAAATACATAAACACGCTAAATATACGACTTAAAATTACAATTACTGAAATTAGACTACGACGTTTACAAGCGTTTCCCCTCAATAGCGCTATTAATCAATCAGTTACCAAAGTGTAGCCGTATACGGCTAAACAGCGGCGGACCGTAGCCGGATGTAGTGCTTCCGATGCGGTCCCGGTGAAATGCTGAAATACCGTATAAGCTTACGGGCTTTCAATTAAGGACAGCCATCAGACTTGCGTGCGCGCATGCCTCCTTGCCACTTGTTACACTCTGTTGTACGCCACAGAGTTTGAAAGTTTGTAAGAACGGGCATACTCAAATAAAAAAAAATATTAGAAGTCATATGAACTAATAAATTTTACATAGACAAATAAACGCGATAAAAAAGTTATCATGATTGCTTGTCTTTATAAATAATATAAATTCATAACAAATTACAGCATAGAATAAAATAATATTTAATTACAAAAACCAAAACATGAAGTCTGCACTGAATAAATGACCATTCAGTGTAGACAACTTAAAGTCCAAACCACATACTATAAACTAAAATGATTAGGAAAGGTTACGCGTCTGGGGTGGCGTGTTTAAAGAAATTTAGACAACGACAGTATTGCTGAAAACTGATCATTTGAGTGCCCTGTAACCGGACTATGGTTTATTTCCTTCTGTCTAAGAAACCAAATAAACTAAGTAATAAATATTAAAAGAAAACAATTTTATTTATTTCACAATCAAAAGTACGTTTTAATTGTTTACTATTTTAATTCCTTTTGAGCCCTCAATATGAATTAAAGTCTCCGTGAAATTATGCCTAAGTATTGGTAAAGCAAATCAAGTTCGTAAAGATCGTACCATTTGCAGTTCAGTGTCGTCTATACTTATAAGGAATAGCTGTGCGTCCTTAATTAAATAAATAATCAATATTTAGGCTTCTTTAAATTTTGCAATTTATAAATTCGTTAAAACTGTGATGAAGACATACCCGAATTGGCTTAATTCAAAAATGATGAATCTTGTCGTGTCGAAATTGTTATCAAAAGTAAAAATTTGTTTTAGTAACAAATCTAGCGTCGGGTAATCTTGAGAGTACTTGTGCAACTACGCAATGGAATACATGGACCAGACAAAAGGACTGGATTTACTTGGTAGAATAACACCTGTACTGGAATCTTGTATAGAATTGTGGAAATTCTTTAGAAAAGTCATGAAAGGTCCAGACTCTATTAATGTTAGGAAAAAACACCTAATAGTAGGATACTCTGAGGACACACACAGAATTGTCCAACAAAAAGTAGATTCGAATAAGGTAAATGGCTATTGGACAAAAACCTATCGTTGTTTTTACAACGTTATCAAGAATCAACTACAGGTCACTTCATAAGGGCTCAGACAACTTTTTTTAATATTATCTTAAAAGAAAAAACCAAACGAAAATTTTATGCTTATAGCTTTATCAGAAATCATTTTATTTCCCTCAACCTCATCGAATAAATTTTAGTTATTCGATCAGATCCTAATTTTTCGTCGTTTTTGTGGATCCAGCCTGACGCTCTAAAGAAGAGGGTCTCCATAGTATACCGGTCATTCGTAACTTCGGCGCGAGAAAGAAAGACCTATTTTGAGACTTCTCTTTCTGCAAAAGTACTGGTTCAGGATTTTAACACAAACGGGAAGACAGGCATCGATATACTAACTTTTAGGCTGTATTACGATCCAATCGTACACTTCTATATAATGTGGCATTTTCGCATCGAGATCCGTGCGTGTCTAGACGTCGCTAAGTCGCGCGCCGCCCTAACGACAAGGAGGCCGTTTGAACTTTGACCGGTCCGCGGCCGGCGGACGCGCCCGCGCTGTTTATTTATGGCTTTGGCCAATGATAAAGCGATGTCGATGGTCGCCGACTGATTACGTGCAGGAAAACGCACAACAGCGGGATTTTCGGTGGAAAATAAGTTGGTCAGCGTTGCTAGTAAACTTTGATCTTTAGACACGGCTTCGTTTACGAAACGTTTCGCTACGATTGTTGCAAAACTTCTGCATCGAGATTTGTACTGTTTAATTTGTTTACAGGTATAGTTTTATCGAAAAGTTTGGTTCCTTTAGGCAAAATATGCATAAAAATCTATTTTTCTAATGGTAAAAACAAGTTTTTTTTTATTTTGCATTAAAACTGTTGAGGTCATCAACAAATTATGAATTTTGTTGCCTTCCAATATGAAAAGGCTTAGATAACGTTCATGAATATATATGCGTGTGTGAAGGGAAGGTGTGTATAATAAATTTTGCTAAATGGATTGATTATGTAAATGCAGAGCTAACATTTGAACCAAATCGGCACATCAAAGAATAATGATTCATTGATTAAAGAATGAGGAGAACGTTTATCAAAGTACCAAGTGCGCCGTGTCTCAACATCACTCATTGGTACCTGTCAAATACTAACTTTTTAAAGCAAGTTTTATTTTATTTCGCTAAATTGGAAAGAAATTGATTTGCAAACCACTAATATAAATAGAAATATTAAATTAATGTTTTATATTTATAGAGTTTCAGAAATCCAGTGAAAATGTGTCGTTTCAAAGTATTATGAATGTAGGTTGCAGAATACTACACTAAATTTTTCATTAACGGGATTATTCTCATTTCGATACGTGCCATCAAGTACACTACACTTATATTTTATGTTTGATATTTTTTATTAAGTGGTTAAATGAACAGAGTAACAGCGACTGTAGAGAGAGTTATTAAAAGTGACGTATATCCAACATACTAATATTTTTTAAAACAGGTGGACACTATTATTTACAATTTTTATTTACAAGTCGAGCTGATTAATAACGGAATAGTGGTCCAGTTGGTCGCATGCGCTCGGAGGCGACGTTCCGGCACGCAACGACCGCTACATTGTAACACGCTGCCTACATCCGAGGCTATTCGAAATTGCTGGTATTTTTAGTGCTTGTAATGTGAATTGTATGAAGAGGAAATAAGGCGAGTGAGTTGTACGACCATACGTTACGCAGATCTATCGCTTATTACTATTATTTTACTTTATGATGAACAGACGACCAAAACTCTCGCTCAAAACCACGTCCAAACTTATGCACATAAATTAATTGACTTGTTTAGTAAATTTTTGATTTATTAGACGACTTATGATTTTACGTAAGCGTCGGTGTAGAAACGAAAGGGTACTATGAAGTAGACGCGGCACGCGTGCGCCGGCCGCCGTACATCATCGCCGACCGCTCAGATGGGAGAAGAACACATTTCACTATAGGCATAACCATCTAGTAGAACTTCAGAATTAATATTATAATATCTCGATTACGATCATGCACGATGTACTCATCTAATAGAAAATATATGACAAAATAAATCCCTGTGTATAAATCAGTCATGGGAGGGTTTCCCAGTGTTATTGTATATTTTTAAGATTTTCTATCATGACCTGCTTTTAAATTCGATTGTAATGAAATTTTCTATTAACTAATCAATTTCGAGCTTAAATCTATTTTAAAAGTGACTTTTTATTAAAAACCGGTCTAAAAACACTCGTAAAAGAAGTCCTTAGTTGTCTAATTCTTATTTTGACGTGACAACGTCTTAAATTAGGTTGCGGCTGGGAGTCACGAAAAGTGTAACGCTCGGTAACGTAACGATGAGTCACCGAACGAGAGGCCCGCCGAATGCCTTGCGTCTCTCTCCCACTCAACTATGATCGGTCTGCCGCGCGCAGCACTAGAGAATTAGTGCATAGCTTGCAAATGTATTGCAAGTTATTGTATGTATATTTGTATATAAATACGTATGTATGTGTAAGTAAAAATAAAATTTTGTTAATATGAAATTCAGTGCGAGATTCTTTGTATAAATTAATGTTTTAAATATAATTCTTTGTATAAATAAATGTTTTAAATTGTTACTATTATTTCATCCCTTCTTCCTATACGAATGAATATTCACATTAAAATGATTTTACCATTCAAAGTCGTTGTCACGTAAAACTTTCGCCCGTATACCGACTTTACAGGCAACCAAATTTTACTTTTTCTTTAAGTTCTTAAAACTTTGTATTTGAAACCCTTCGTATATAAATACAACATGGGTAATTTTTTAAATTGCAATTTAAGCCTGTAATTAGGCTAATCTACCAATAATGGTGTAACAACGTATTTTAACCACGTGAGAACAGAATAAAAGAAAATGAAATATAATGCACAATAATAAAAAAATTACGACACAGAAGATAAAACGTAAAACGGAAATGTCTATCAATATTTTCAAAAGCTAAAACAAAAGTACACGTATTAACTAATGTTCTAACAGTGACTAATCAGAATATGTAATATTTTATAGACTTATATAAGAATTGGATACCTTTTTGTCGTGAGCGGAGCGGTGTATCCTGGGGAAGTGAGTGGTGACCAGGTGGAGATCTCAGTACTACACCTTGCAACTCCTAGTCCTAATTCCGTATCAGAGGGAGGCGGACGAGGCTGAGAAACGAGTAGGCTATAGCTATAATAGGACACTGTGTCTCGCTGCAATACGCGACTTGTCGCCGCTGCCTATATAATATGAGTCCTCTAGTCGGTGGGTGTTTCAGTTGGCTATGGTAGACAGTTTGAGCGGGCCGGCAGGGCGAAATCGGCCATGATATTTCGTTGCGAAAGATGACTCGCAAATCACGAAGAAGACACTTCATTGCCGACAGCAATAGGTGCTTTTCGGAAAGTCGTTGTCATCATCAGCGGCATACGGGTCGTCAACCGTCTGTAGATGTTATTGTACGCCTTGCTCAATTAATTTGAAGGGTTTGGGTCAAAATAGCACACTGAATGTTTTCACTGGCGGCCGCTATCTATATCGAGCTAACTCTATTTGTACAACGGCTAACTCGAGTAATAGTCAAAAAATATTTTTATGCCGCTTCTGTTATTATATAACCGTGTTAGTGACGCCATGGAGCCCAAAATGGTCCCGATTGGCGGTGTTCGATGCACTTCTGATTACTATTCGTTACATTTTAACATCCACGTTATGAGAACACGAGAGCGTCGTGATTGACGTGCCTAAGCGCACGGGCACGGGGTGCGGGCCGCGGGGTGCGTAACGAGTCTATTTGTTTACAGAAATATGGCGTACAACACGGGTGAGGCGTCTATTTGTTGGGTAGGCACCGAGCGCCGCGGTGGTCTAATCTGAACTTTGAACCTTCGGATTCGGTTCAGACTCGATTGTTAGTTACAGAGGTCTGATTTTCACCCGTTATATATTTGTAAACATACTACATATTGCACTTTCTCTTGGGACCTCGTACCCATCTAAAGTCATCACTGCTATCTTGTAAGGATTTTTGTAATCATTTTATTACTAACACGTTAAGTGCATTCGAAACTTATTGGAGTGCCCACTCATTTCATGATAAATATATATTAAATACACGTATTTTATTAAAATTCAAAATATCTTTATTTTATAGCTTATGAAATAACACTAGAAATACGTCATAACTTTTTGCGAATTTACACTTTACTGCTCGTTTGGAAGGCAGTTTATCGCCAACGGGTTTCGCATTTATTGAGTTTCATTGTATACATATTTAAAAATTTCGGTGGTTCGTGTACGTTGTGGACATCGCAAAAACCAGAATTCATTAAAAGTATTAAAACACATAAGCAAGACAGTATTTCGCATCAAGAAACAGTATTTGTCAATATTTTGAAATTTTGTTATATGATGGTACTTTTATCATCGGTGGGCAGCCGAAATCCTACCTAACGGTCCCTTATATGCCTTTCACAGAACTCACAAGAAGGTCATATTTAATTATTATGATGAATTTGATTTATGACGTACAAAGAAAGTGATTCAACTTGATTAGCATAAAAAAATTATCATACACTCAGACAAATTTTGAACTCTCTGACTGCTGACTCGAAGACAATATGCTAATCCCTTGACCATTACTGCTCTTCGATTGTAGAATTTAACGAAACGAGGGATATCAGGAGACAACCTGTTCGAATCAAGTTCCTTTCGCTATATGTTGTGTCATAAAACACAGGTAAAATAAACTAACAACTTTTGATAGTATTTACTCATAAAGTTTATTGTTTTCAAAGTTCATGATACTTATAAAAATTAACGAAGAAATGGTAAGAAACTTATGGCTATTATTTTTTTTCATTTACGATATTCAGTGAATTGTAATAAACATACATTAATTTACTTAAAATATATTTTTAAATAATGAATGTATAATATATGTTAAATGTATATGTGCGAAAGGGTGTATATGTATATATGGCTGTCCGCACGTGTATATAATACAACGTGTATACAATTACTATAAAAATGAAATATATCTATACATAGAAATACATTTGGAAGTGCACAAACACACGTACTATAGGAAATATACCGAGACAGTGAAATAGTACTCTTGTCAGATTACCCGATTATTTGCTGAGTGTGCCGAGTATAACATGCCAAAAGAAACTTTTTTCCAATAACATATTAGTAAATAACTTCTGCATGTGATGTATAAGTTATATTACGTGCATAATAGTTTTATTATTGACTACATTCTTAAAACTATGCTTAATTTATTATGAACTTAATAAAATAATTATATACTTAAAATTATGCTTAAAGCTACACTCTATGTTGTTTCAAACATTCAAATCGGTAGCCGGAGGACGCTTGCAGATGGAGGAACGAGCGCGCAGAAAGTCCGGCCCCTCGCGTCCGGGTGTGGGCACCTAAACATGACACGCTGTTCCGCTCGATAAACAGGTATAAAGACTTTTCGCCCCCGGTGCAGGTGAAATGCCGGCGACGCCCGGCCGCGGTGGCGGTTGATGGTGATTGCGTTTCGCGTTTATCGATCGGATAAATTACTTAAATGACTTTCCAAGGAAAGTCAGATAATAACAATAACGAATCGTGTCGTATTAGAAAAATCATGTTTCATGTAATGAAGCGCTAAAACTCTAATTAACTCCGTGCCCGAGGCAATCAAGCGAGGCCGTTTTGCCGCGCAATCAAAGCCCGTACGGTTAGATTGCGTTTTCTCAGATTGCTGTACATCAAAAATTACAGAGACTTATCCCTGAACTTGAACTATTTTATATTTTTGAAATTGAATGATAAAGTTTATACTTCTACGTATCAGAATTCTTTTAAGTACACAAAATTAGAATACTTAATCTTATTTTAAACATCTTTTACACGTAAATATTATAATGAACTACTTTTTTCATTACTATCGTAATCAGTATTTTTGTAAAATTCTGAAGTTGCATAAATTTATTTTTATATAGAAATTCATGTAAAATAATACTTTATAATATTTTAAGCAATCGATTTGACAAAAACGAATAAACAGCACCTTCAACTTTCAGTATCGCACTGTGAAATTATAACTAAAAGAGAAGTGTAGATTAACCGACTAACTCATTAGCATAGAGCTGAAACAACTAAAGCAACAACACGGAACTTTGAAAACCGCAAAGGGGAATTTTAGTGTAGTTTTATTACCGTAATAAATTTTAGAGTACTTATCCGATGAATCCCCTTGTAAGCTCATCCTCGCTACGCCCGTCAAATCGCGTACGGTGTCGATTCATATTTTTGTATCGACATAGATCTTCATTGTGATTTAGATCACTTCCCCAAACGTAAAGTAAATCTCAGTCAAACGAATAAATAAGACGCTTTCGTATTATCAGTCG
Source organism: Eumeta japonica (assembly GCA_005406025.1). NCBI lineage: Eukaryota > Metazoa > Arthropoda > Insecta > Lepidoptera > Psychidae > Eumeta > Eumeta japonica. The sequence continues at coordinate 163,453 of BGZK01001010.1, forward strand.
GTAGCGGTCGAGTGCCGTCTCGTGACGTCCGACGGCCGGGCGCGGGCGCGCGGCGCCGACGCGGCCGCCGAACCAGAACTCACCGGGCATTTCTCACGAAACATCTCAATGAAGTTCTGACAGCGCCTTTGTTGGAGCCCACCGGTAAATATGAAATATTTATGGATCATTATGGGCCTTTGCCGCGCGCAGCGGGGGTGAGGCGCGCCGGCCGGGCCCGCTCTTATATAGGATGAGCTTATTCACACTCCTATGTCCGGACCGAAAGGGTAGGCTGTCGCATACGGCGGCGCACCGACCGCGCCCTTCTGCTCGACGCGCTCGGCACGGATGTGGATGTTTTGTTATCGGAAGCAAATTAATTTTTTACCGATATTTTCACTTATTTGAGAAGAACCTAGCTGTGTTTTTGTAGCGTGTATTATTAGACATAAATGGAATATATATATCTCAGGATACAGTAACGCAATGTGAATTAACATTTAAGAAAACACTTTGAGCAATCCTTGGATACGAGCGTTAACCGCTTTTACAAAAAAAATATATAGTATAGGAATTTAAACGGAAAATTTAACAGATGTAAGCTAACTTTCAAATTATACAGGGAACTCGACCATCCGCTCTATAAAAGAAAGTTTGAAAGTGGTTTTAGACAGATAACGTATCGTCGGTACAAGAGTTCGTGGCAAATATTCCTATCAAGAAAACGAAATTAAAGTTGTATTTCAGGTATACTAAGTTTTTTTTTTACAATTTAGTAACTTAAATGATCAACATGATCACTCTCTCATCTCCTGATATTTTTAGTTGTGGTATTCCAAAAACAGTGCCCAAACTTATTCCAATAATTATTTAATAAACAAATCTATTTTAAACATACACAGGAAGCTGAGAACATCCTGTGCATACTTCGTATATTATTTGTCAAGAAGGATTAAAATTTGCAAGGGTAACCCATTAACTTCCCAGAAGCAAATGTTTTGACTTTGGTCGCCTCTGCCCGGCTTTTTTCTCGGCAGCGCGAGGAAACAAAGGGCTGATCCCGCTTTACAAACCGTATAATGTCTTACGCCCTTTCTATTGTTGTCATGATAGCTCTGTGGTCTACGAAAAAAAAGACCTATTATTTAAATTTATTATTTAAAATGAAACGTTGGATTTGTAACAAGATACATGTCTCGTATGGCGAAATACTGCAAATTTTATGAACTTTATCTAGTACGTAGTTTTCATATTTGCACCATATTATGAAAACAAGTAATAAAATCTAGAATAAATTATTGAATTTACTCTTACTGTGCGCTGAAATTACATAAATATTAAAATAATAAAGGAACATTCATCATGGTTTCTGAAAATTAACAGAACGTTTTTCTGAAATTTGGAATCGATATGGCGATCCGGGTTTAAGTGATAACACGTGTCATTTATCGACCATGTAGGAGGTAGCGACTAATTACGGCGCGGCGAACTTCCATTCTGACTGTAAAATTACCAGGCCCGAGACCTGGCCAAGGGAGAACCGAATTGTGATTTTTGGAATTGAGGTAGGGGTTAAGCCATGGGGCCGAACGCAGCGCGACGTCGGCGACGACGGTGGTCAGTGCCTCCGACGTGCAGAGCTGTGGGGGTCGCGATCTGAGCCGTCAGTTTGGAATGAAAAAAGTGAAAATGCATGTTTGAACGGTTAGGATATTGAAAGGTGAGATGACAGAAATCGTTTTCCAATATTGACGCTGTGATCGTGATTCAATTAACAATCCGACGCAGGAGCGTATGGGCGCTGCGGCATCGCCGCGGAGAGTTAACAACTTTATGATTTCCTGTGCGCGGGCGCGCGTTAGCACCGGCTGTTACGGCGCCTATTGACGTGTTAGCGCGCGGGCGCGGCCGAGTTCCCGTGAGAGTGGTCTCCGCGGACCTCACGCGGGCGCGCTCGCCGCGCGATACGGCGCACTCTAAACGGCCAGTGCTCAGTTGAGCTTTGGAACTTCAAAATATGTGCTTTTTCAATTAGAAATGCATGAGTGTGATGTGCCGAGAAATAAAAACATTATTATTCATACTTCACCATAAATTTTACAATAGCTATTGTGATTTGTAGTATGTTTCCGTAATAATTTTAAAATTACTAGCGTTAAATTAACCTAACATCCAAGTCACACGAGTCACGACCCACTCATGAAAAATTCATGTCAAAAATTCTAGCAAGTTTAGTTGTTGATGTCAGAAACATTACATTTTGAAATGTATAACTTGATTTATTAAATATTCACCCGCGGCTCCCACCGACAAAAAGAATTTTTTTCATCTAATAGCAACGGATAAAGTTACAAACTACGACCGCGCCCCCGGCCTCGTTCGCGATTCCATACGATACCATTCGAATCCATATTCTTACATCGAAAACACACGTGATGGTGCTATTTTTACAAGCTTTTATTTAGTTTCAGCAGTCTCGTTGTCTGTCTGTCGGTTTGTAATCAAATTTTACAAGTTAAATTTGATCCACTTTCCGGTTTCCAATTGAGCTGAAATTTTGCGTGCATCTATAAATCGGATGACAATGCAATATTATTATGACATAGAGCTGATCTGATGATGGAGCTGGAAGGTTATGATAGCAAGAGGAAAAACAAGGTGTTAAATGTTCTTAATTATACCATTAAAATGTTACACGCTTATATTTATAAAAATGGGACTGTGATAAAAATGGGAAGATTTAACAATTAAGGTGTAAAGTTTCAGTGTTAAAAATATGTAATTATGTACGATATGGAATTATTTTGTAGTAGACGAAGGAGCTTAATTATCGTTAAAGGTTACAATGAACTTATAAAGTGTTATATTTCTTATTAGAGTTAATTTATTTTTAACTTTTTAGTTCATTTTATTAAAAATCATAAAAGCTTGTTTTTTAATTTTTATTTATTATGAAACGATCTATTTTCTTGGTCCTGATCTCGGTCCTGCTGGCGATTTCGATTCCGAACCGACGTGGAACTTGAACCCCTTGACAAGGTCGTTACTTATAACAAATCAGTAAAAGTGTCCGTTCCACGATCACGCAAGCGAAGCCGCGAGCAAAAGTTAGTGTTTTATAGACTATAGCCTGTATGCGATTCCGATGTATAAGCTATCTTAGTTAAAATTTTAGCTAATACTGTTCAGCCGTTAACGCGTCATTGAGTAACAAATTTCCAACATGCAAACATTCGCATCTGTATCATTGACCGCGCCGGCGCGTGCGCCGCGGCCGCTCATCTACGTTGCGCTTACGTCCTAAGACTTCCCTACACTCCAGCAATTTATTTCCTGTCCAAAATTATTTTTCTGTCACCCAGTCAAAGGTGTGTTTTCCAGCGAATTTATGCAAACAGGTTAAGAATATTGATAAGATTTTAATACAAATTATATTAGCAATAATTCATGGCAATACTTAAGTCGTTTGAAGTTTAATAAGTATTGTATATCGAGCGTATAGTCCTTATAACTCCGTCCTTTCTCATTGTAGATGCCGCAATAGTCCGGTACTTTTTGAGGTATGATTTATAGAATTTACAGTTATTAATAAATAACAAAATAAATGAAGGCTACAATTAATAAGAAATTCTATATCAATTTTACATTGTTTTCTGATTTATTAATGCATTATTGAACTATTTGAAATAATGAGCCCTTCTAAACATGCAGACACACTACCGTGACCATCAGTAGCGTGCGGCAGATGAGGAAAGGTTTTGAAAATACGTGATAATACATGGTATCTAAACAAAAAATCATAAGTGATATAGCGCACGATAAGCAGGGATGATATTTTAATAGCGATATAGTATTGTTTATGAAAAGTATGAATAATTTCCTTTTAGAAAATGTGTTTATACCACTGTTCCTCTGAAAGTTGTTCTATGTACTACTACAGTTTTAAAGACATCTACAATACCACTCGACTGTGATCAACTGTGAGATTTTCGATACTAATTTGAAAAATGAAACAACACTATTTTCAGATGGCGCGCAGAGGCGTTGATATGTGTAGTCGAGACATTACCGTAGTATGAGAGAATCTGTATGTGTTTACGTACTTTTAATGAATACTTTATAAGCGTCTTACCTTCCGTTGGCACTTATATTACTACCCTTTCCAAAACTGCAGGATTCGTGTTAACTTGTACTTATTCAATAACACCAAGGAAGGAGCTTTTGACGCACTGACAGTAGTGTACGTTCGTTAGTTGGTTTGAAAGTACGGATAAAAATAATTCGTAATATTAGTTTTTAAATATATTCCTGTGCGAAAAATGAACGTGAAAAAACTTAAGACATACCGCGTACCGCGGGTACGAGACAATGGACTTGAACGCGGTCGGAACATTTGAAAGACATTGAGGTGTTATGTAACTAAATGTTAAAATATATAATGTATTATAATCAAATGCCCATTCTTTTCCTGAACATATAGAATGCATACCTACAGCTGTGTGCTTCAAACTCTTATTTGAAATAATCAACTGTTAACTGTTAAATTTAAAAGCTAAGCACCATAAAATACGGTGTTTCAACTTCACAAGTGGCAGTTAAGTAATGTAATCTTAAAGATATTATTATTTGAGGTATTAGATTAATATCCTAAATGCCAATATTTCTAAGATTATCGATATTTTTGAAATGTTTAGCTTTTAACTTCAGCAGGTAACAGTGTACTATTGCACATAAAAGTTCAAAGTGAGCCTGTACCCGAGCTTAAATTTTGAAGTTTCGTGAAATTAGAATTAGGTAAACATTTTTACCGGTGGGGAGGCCTTTTACGTGATTTTCTTTTATATCTGAAAATGAATGTTTGTCGCAGAATTCGACTCTGATACATTTTGGATACAATTTGTCAGTGTAAGTACCAAACTCAAATGTTTGACTATGTACTGTTTTGCTGCAAATCAAAGAATATGCTATAGTGTAACACAGTTTTGTGGTTGAACACATGGTTATCACCAACGTGCATCGCCCATAAAGCACAACTCTCCAGTAATATCCCTAGGTCATAACAATGGTGCAGTCAATGTTGCTGTACTCGTGTCAGGTGATTTGGCATCCCTCTAACGAGGCACGATCACGCACATTCATCTTTAATTCACGTTATGAGGCATAGCCCTTAGGCCACCCGCGGGGTCTATTGCGGTTCGGGGGCTGTTTTCGATCGTCGAAATCGACGTGACTACGACTTCCGGTGCGACCCCCCGAGTTCCACTCCCCGGCATGGAATGAATCGTTTTAACCCGATTTCAATTTGAAACTCATAGGTAAATTTGCCCGAGGGCGGATAGCGAATCTGGGAACATCCGGTTCAAATGCTTCTAACCTCTCAGACATCACCGGTCACTTACACGATGTCTGCAGTTAGTTTGATGAAAACGAAATTACAAATATTCAGACAAATAAATAAAATATTTTAAAATTTTTGTCCTATTGTTTTTTATGGATTACCGGATTTATGACATATTGAAGGCATATCCATACTTTAAATAGACAAGTAAAAAACATATAACTTAATATAACTTAAAAACAAGACTGTTAAAAGTCACTCATTTATTCGCTGATAAACATATAAATAAAATTGTCATTGCAATTTAATGATTCGTGTTAATCTTAACCAGATTTTTACTATTACTAGCCTATGTTGCTCGGGTGAGGATGCGAAAATTCTAATGATAACTTGATCATCTACGACCATTGAGTGAAATCATACCCTCGTTTAGATATTCGCAATGTTACTAAAACGGCTGTGGCTCAGTGGTCAAGGGTGCGCCTTTGAACTCGGAGCTACCGGGTTTGATCTTAATCATGGGCGAATTGACCGATGAGTTTTTAGCTCAAGGGAGTTTATTAAACCACTCCCTCCGTCCCGAAGACCGCGTTAAGCTATCGGTCCCGAACGTTGTCACCGTATCGGCGAGGACGAGCCGTGTAAAAGCACTACGCGAGCGCGGAGGGCTTAAAGTTTGAAATAGAAAGATCGTGGAAGGGTATGCCGCAGTAACGGGACATTAGGATCTGATTCGATCTTACTGTTTAATTCATTTTCAGCCAATGATGAAATGTTTATTTTGCATGTACAACCCTTCTTATGTAAACTTTGTGCATGTAAAATACATACATAAATTTTACATACGTAAAATAGGAATGTAGGTACTCGTTTTGGTACACGTATAATAATTGAAAGATGTTTTGTTTTCATACTAAGAAATGCAGCCATACTGCCCCCATATTCAATTTAATTCCAAAAATTAGTCAACGCACTTGGGATGATAAAAGGATTATGACGATATCCTACACACCCAAATTTATCCATGTACTTCATAGTTACGGTGGAATGAATAAATTCGCATACATACATGAATCCAGAACATTTTACATTACTTTATTTGGCAGTTGTGTAAGTATCAGCGAAAAAAGTACTAATAGAGGCAATAAATAATATTTATATTTTTAATGTATCTTCGAAGTAAGTCAGTTCTTCTCTATCGAACAAATATTATTTTAAATCAATCTGACACTGACACATTATGCATAAGTAAGGTCATTACAAGGAAATCAACCACAAAAAAAGATAACAAGGAATCGAATCTCAATAAAGCGTTAAAATGCAGTGAGTTTTTTTGAGACGCAATTCAATTATAAGGAAAAAATCAATTTGCCGTGACTCGTGCCGAACCCAAAAAAAAACCAGAATACAGCCATTTTTAGGGAAAAAAATGATGGAAGGATCGACGAACGACGCGCTGCAGGAACATAATCGTTTGTCATTAAGCCTTTTTTTATTAGTACAGAAACGCTACTACCGAGTTGTTGGCCTTTTACGAGGTAGATTTACCATCTGCCTGTGGTTATTACCACGCACCTAAACGATACAATTTTGGGTTTCGTTATTTAGGTTGAATTACATTTTGATTCTGAAAAGAATCCCAACTGAAGAGAAGCTGTGTTGAAGTTATGCGTTAACGGGACGTGTCTTAAGATTTAGCCACTGATACACATTCAAATAAATACATAAATTTATTATTATTTTGAAACCTTTCCATTTATACAAAATCATCCGTGTGTCGTGAAACGAATACATGTAAAGAAATTCACTTAATACAATGTTAAGATCCTGCTTTCGGACTACAATGCTAGAGAAAATAAAATTATACAGCCTCAAAAGCATAATTTTTGATAAATGCATTATACGATAATATTGACCATTTTATGACAGACAGATTTTATGACATATTATGTCGGTTAAATTATCCAATACCTACATTTTACAAACATTAAATTTATGTTAAAAAATTATAAATAAATTACAATTTATCACAAGTTAACTATGACCTATTTAATGTAGTTTTTTATATTACAAATTCAATAGCAGGACCCATGATTTATATGTTATATTTTGTGAAAAATTGATTTCGATTAACAGAAAATAAATAAATATAATATATACTTCAATAAAATATTAATTTAATAATTATTTTGCAAGTTTGTAATATTTCACTTTAACTTTATACACACAAGCGATGTCTGCCGATTCCGCTCTGTCGTACCAACGCGTGCGTTATTTTGCCATTAAATTTACCACACTATGGATATTATTATTTTGCAATTGCATATGACTTCGATCAGACACTTACTTTTGGAAATAGACCAGGTTTCAATAACTTATCGACGGACTATTTAGTCTAGTAATAAGCTTCAACATCACAGCTCACTCTAAAAAATTAATAATATCGTTCACTAGCGAAGTCTGATAGTTAAAAAAAACGTTTATTTCTTATTTAAATAAAAAAAAATGTATTAAAAAAATACAAATATATTGGAAAGCTGTTACACATTTGTTGTTCTTATTATTATTTTTTGTATTAATTGAACTCTACGATATACTCGCATTTGAAATTCCCTGATATTCAAAGAGCACCGCAGAAGACATTTATTATCTTCTGACGTCTGTGATCTAAATCAGATCAACTTTTAAGAACTTATTAGTATTCTGCTCAAGGGCGGACAGCTATACTTCCATTTTATCGCGCGACGTTTCTGGGTAAAACAGAGTGTAACATTTGAAGCATCATTTCGGTTCTGGTTTTCTTTAATCTTATGAAAAAACAACCTTCTTTATTTTTATTTAGTGAAGTGTTAAAGGTTTGAAAAGTTAAATTAAAGAATGAATAAATCTTTTTCTGTTCTTCATTTCACAGGCTTTATCCACGTAGTTTTCATTCAATGAAAATGAGAAATAAAATTGTTTCACTGGCGAGAAATTAGATTAAGTTTCTTTCTTTTAACTTCATTATCAGTAAATTAAGTTTTGAATGTTGATTTCAACTTTCTGTTATTCTTTATATTATTTATTTCTTTATATTATTATATATTATTATTATATATTCTTTATATATTATTCTATTTATTATTTCTTTATGTTACTTACATAAGAGAAATGCAACAACACAAAGAGACTTTGGTAACACTAAATTGTTGATGAAACAAAAGAACATCGAGTATTATTTACTTCTAACTGACGCACTTGACCAATTTTCATGACAACTAAATAACGCTAACGAAGACGTCTATAAATTAGAGCGTGTGTGTTAGAATGCCTCAGGGACGGGCCGCTAGGGAAACAGATTGAATGCGCATACGCATAGCTTTATTTCACCTCCAGCGAAATATGCCATATCAGATAGTGAGATATTGAATTTATATCAAGAAAGAAAGCACAACTTTATGAGAATATAGTGATACAGTTAAATGCAAACGCAGCGCTTTTATTATTATTATGATTGACAAAATCTTGTCAAAGATTTTGTAATTCTAGATTTGCGGCGTCGCTATTGAGTGGTTCGACTAGGCTCTTAAGTTAGTTTATCTGGCTGTCTGTCTGTACTCAAGCGTAACTTGATACAGAAAAGTGAAACTGTTGGCACCTCTCTTGTGTAGTAGAAAAGTTATTCACGAAGTGTGCCATAGTGATGTGTTGTCAGAACATTTAGCGTTTTGATGCAACCTGTTTGTAAGTGTTGGATGAAACAGACAGTTGCATTAGAATAAAAATTATAAGGTTAAATTCATTTAGAAATTCACCATAACAGCTGCGCAACATTCCCTCCGCTCTTTTCTCTGTATTTCCAAAATATCGATTTGGGGAATAAAAATGTATTATTTCCTTAATTTAATATTCTTTTGAAATTATTATTACGCGCTATAAATAGGTAATTATTTTATCAGAACTATTGTTTTTTTTATTACAGAACGATTTAATGCCTAGTTTCTATAATAAGTATTTCAATTTAAAATAAAAATTGCAACATAATCTAAGAACATTTTTTAGAAAGCGATTTCTTCTATCATTTCCTAAGTATTAATTAATAAATTAATTTGCAAGGTAAGTTATAGGAAAAGTCAAGTGATTAATCTAAGTGTTTGTCGCCATAGTTTATTAGATTCATGTGACAAGATTCACGTGACGCATCTATCTCTCTTCCACTCCATCGGCCGACGCCGAGTAGAAGAGAGATAGCGGCGGCACACGACCTACACGTGAACTGTTTTGTCAGCTGTTTGTAAAGTGAAGTGACAAGTTAATGTGGTTTCCGTTGTTAATTACACACTTGAAACACTTCCCTTGACTTAATACTTTTCCTGTCATCGTCCTGTCCTTAAGAGAATGACGCAGATTGGAGGATCTTCAATATCACACATGTATATAAGTTGTAAATAAATTGTTAATAGCACATTGTCACTTCTAATTAATCTGTATAATGTAAGTGAAAAAATATTCGAATTAACGAGTGTAAATAAATATTATACAATCGAAAAAACTGTAATTTCCAATTAACTCGTTCTTTGTATTATACAAAATAATGATAATTCAGTGACATAAATTCAATTCAATTCACAAAAGTAGATAATATTTCATTAATGCTTTCTTATTACTTTATTACGTAAAATTATCGTCTGTAAACCGACTTTACAGACAACCAATTTCTTGTACATATTATTATTCTTACACTCTTTAGTAATCAATGAATATAAATTTAAACTACAAAACTGGATGAAGTTTCATTTATTTAATTTATAGTGCCTTAAAGCTTTACAAGTGGCATTCAGTCTATAAAGATAATCACAATTGTAGGTCGTTGTTTGGTACGTATTATTTCCCGGGTGGGCCCATGCGTCCGTCGGATGGCGGTGGTCCGCCGCTCGCTTCTTGTAACATACGAATTTTGTAAGTAAACCGCTCAGCAACGCACCGCCATGGTCGGCAGCCGTGTGTTACGAATATGATGCCAGTTGTTGGCTGTCGACGTCTGTCTTATGGACTCGTAAATAAAGTTATCAGCCACATTAACTTATGTCTTAAAAGTGTTAGTATGTGGAGGGGCGGGGGGGGGCGGGGCTCCGATGACCAGATGTGCGTCTGGGCATTCGGCGTTACCAAACTGATCCTATTTGAAGCACTCCAGTAGTTACTCAGTACACTGCATTACTGTACTTCGAGAAAACAGATATTTACATAAGGTCTAAGTGTACTCATTGATGTTAAGAAGTATAATTATTTATTATTTTAAAAGTATAATTTTATTCAATGAATTATTTTCAGGTGTTAATAATGAGAAACTCACATTTTATTTTGGAAATTTTTGTGTAGTCTGTTTGTTTCTATTGTAAGATAAAGGCAAGATTATTATTAATCAGTAAGAAGAATAGATGTGTAAATATGGCGGACCATATTTTACTCATAAATAAAATTTCATTCTATAAAGATTAAAAATATTACCGATTTGTGATTATAATGATGGTTATTTAACATTTGTTGTATTAAATATACAACTATTTCATTAGAGCATTATTACTAATCTCCTTGATTTTTACTAGAATATTTCATTGGTGATGTACTAAACGGAGTCGCCAAAATTGTTCAAAAAATAATGTTTGAAAAAAATAGTATTTTAACAAGAATGTAGTACAATAGTTATTGATCGTTACTGCTTTATGTGTTTTTACGCTAAAGGTTGTTCTTAAAAATAATTAAGAAACGTTTGATATACACGAAAGTTAAATTCTGTTAATATTAATTTACTACACAGATGTTAAAGCTGTAGACCCCTCGCACGAAACTCGACGACGGTCTCGCAGAAGAGCAGCAGCAGGCCGCATTCCCGCAGCCTACTTCGAATTCAGCCCAAAACGGGAGCTGCGCCGGCGGCGTTTCCTCTACGTGCGCCTTCCGGCGGCGCGCGCCGCGCGCATCACTAATACTGTGCCGTTTTATATTGCCTTGTATTTCATGTTTTTTACTCAAACTATATGTATCCTCCGATTTGATTTATGTCGCAGATCGCCTGCGAAGCCTGCGCTTAGTATTCCGCGCGCGCGCGCCGGCCCGAGAGCCGCCGCGCGCGCTCGCCGTTCGGCACTCGATAGCGAAGCGTGGCGAAACTATAATAGTATTGTTTGAATAATTCTGTATAAATTTTTCTATTGTTATGTAATCGGAATACGTATATCTATATACATATTAGCTTTCTGTTCGCGGCTTCGCCCGCATGGGCATAGAATGAACTGCTTCATCTAGTATATCGATTGCTCTCGTTGTCAATCCCGATCGCAGTCATGCTCTCGATTTTACGCCCGGCATTGTTCCAGATACTGTTTCTAGTCACGACTTGGATTCTGACGCCGGTCCCACGCATGATTCAAATTGCAATTCAAATTCCGTTACCGATCACGGTTACAATTTGAACGAAGTCAAAGAAAAATAACCTTCTTAAATGAAACATAGTGCAGCGTTCTGTTGAAAGAATTTTTAAGATATATTTAGTAGTTCAGTTCAATTGCAAATGGTTTTTTTTTATCACCAAATGTTTGATTCCTTTAAAAGAATGATGAACAAACGCATACGAGTGAACATTCAGATACAAATTATACATGTATGTAATACGTGCTTAAGTGTTTGTCCTGTAGTCAAGTTTGGACTACTCAATACTCAATGCATTATGAAATTTTATACGGAGTAGATGTTCTCCTAGCATAGGAGATCAGATAATTTTTGTGCAAAAAATGTATGACTACAAGAAAAATGGCAATTGTAGAAAGTGAGTTAACGTAAATCTTAAAATAAACAATAATTGCTAAATTTTAATTTAGTGACAGTAAAGCGAGGGAGAAGCGGTAATTGTAAATAATATCGTAATTGTCAGAATATAATCTATTCAAAAAAAACGTAATGGACTGTAAACAATTGCCGTAGAAGATACTCGCAAACTGCATGCAGACCACGTTCTAACTTTTTAGAATCTGGTTTTAGAGATAGTTTTCGGTTGACGTCCTTACAAACAGACAAAAAAAAAATTTATTTTGGGATCACTTTATGTCATATACACTAATAGCTTACTTTATTTTCTTTTTGAATGATCAATTGAAGAGTGCTTTTATAGAGTTAAAACTAGGATTTATTAAAATTGAACAAGATTAAATATAAAAGGAAGTTATATTTTATAAAGTTAGCATTGTACCTTTGTATGTGCCGGCAAATTCCTAATTTACAAAATAATGTCATAAACATAACTCTGGCAACACCGCGAGACGGCAGTTTATCTATCCAGAGATTGTTTATGCGCTAATTATGCGTTTCATGCATAAATAGCTCATATTTCAATGAGGGAATTTGCTTTAAAATGTCATTCTGATTCGAGCGATCGAGCGCACGGCCGGCGGCGGCGGGCGGCGGGCGGCGGGCGATGCGCGTGGAGTGCTAAGCGCGCGCCCTAGGCACTACGTCGTCTAGACAATGAAGTCGTTAGTCACATTCGGCTCTGAAGACGCGTCACCGGTCACATTCCTAGGGCACGTTGGAAGTTTTGAGTATTTGTTTATAATTACTCTGTATCCACGACTGCATAAACTATAGGCTTAAAAAGCTATATTTTAACTTTCCGCAATGAAAATAGAAAAAAAGTCTTAAAATTGGGAAATTATTGATCAGTTCGATTTTCGAAAATTAAGTTTTCATTAGATCTTGTCTTTTAGAGTCCTAGGAATTTATTTCGATTAATTTCTGAATGATGTCTGTATGTGTATGTGTTTGTCAATAATTGTTTTTTTAGAATGTCTTAAGCTAATTAATTTCAAAATGTACCTAGCTCTTGTGCTTGTAAAGTAATGTCGACTGCTGCAAAATACATCGAAATCAATTGGTTTGAACGAGAGATAGCAATATATTCTCAAAACAATATTTTTTAAAATAATTTTTAATACTTTTTTGGATTAATGTTTGGTATTAGACAAATTTCTTTAAAAACTGCGTTGAATACCTCAAAGCTGATCAAAATCGAACAACGTGTTTAATAGATACCGTTGTTTAAAAAAAATTGCTTTTAACAGATCAAGATGTTTGATCTTGAAGCGCAGAAAAGGTATTAAGATTATGTTTTTGATCACGATGAGTTAAAAAAAAAAACACAGAAATTGATATTTTGAGCTCAAACTCATTAATTTACTCTTAGAATATTTTTGAAGACCTTGAGATCCAAGCAAAAACTTTTAAGAATGGACTATAAGGTAAACCGTTCTTCGAATTATTGAGCTGCAAAACTCGAAGATAAGCCTTTGGACTTTAAGACAACTATACATACGAGTATTTTTGAACTTAGGAGCTTAAAAACTCATCGATAAATACCATAAAGGGGAGTTTTAGGGATGTCCTGTAGGGTCAACCGCTTTATAATTTTTAGTTTAATAGCTCCGACGGAGATCAATGATAATGTTATTTTGATATAATAATATTTTTTATATGCTAACGATTCCACGGATTTGAGGTTCTCAATCCATAGCATTCAGTGAAAATTATCTATTACTCTGAAAATAATGCGTCAACACAGTTCTCCATACCACAAAAAGACACACGTACGTAATTGGCTTTTTGAAGACTGAGCAGATCAAGTTGCTTGCGCTTGTAAGAATACTACGAGAGAGTAGAATGAACGAGCATCCGTCTCTGTGCAGTGTTCGTCTTCGTCGGTCATTTATTGAATGTCTTTATAACTATTTTTATACTCGATGTTATTGTTCCGATATCTATAAGCTGAGAATAGAGCTAAGATTATCTCGCCGCGTAAACTAAAATTCTTTTGAATGTAACTTTCCACAAATAAATTATAAACAAATATTGCCTATTTACATTCAGTCTTTTTAAAATATATAGTCTTTTCTTTTTTATATTTATAAGTCTGATTTACATTCTGAAGAGTGAACATATTTTTTATGTTAATGCCTATTTACGAATTTTTTAGGTAAATGATTTTTATTTTCTATTAAAAACTGTGTTGTATAAATTACGTGTTTTCAAATTTTACAATTAATGTCTTAAAACTTCCGACTGCTCCTCACCGATGAGGCGATTAGGATTCCGATAGTGCCGCAAGTCAACTAGCTGACCGGCCGCTGGCCGTATACTAAATACAAAACAATATGATCTATATACGAACGTACTCGGGCGGCGCAGGCGCAGGAGCGGGCGCGCGGCTGCCCGGAATCTATAATAACTCCTATCCAATAACACAAAGACTAGTTAAGTTCACATTAACGCACCTTTTTTTTAGACTGCATATTATTTTCCTATTCTATGGCTAAAAGCGTACTGTAAAATAAACGACCAAAAGGTCTGAAGTACCATCGATTACGGAGGTCACAAACACACATCCGCTTAAAATACGAGGTGACGTCAATTATGTTTGTCTGTCGTGTATGAGAAAGGGCGATATGTAGTATACGCAGGAAGATATCCACTGAGAACTACAAAACGTAACAACGAAATAGGGAGCTTTGTATATAAAATAACTAAACAGAAATTGAAACATGTCCTTTACAGTTGAGATTACATATAAAAAAATTGATGTATACATCTATGTAAAAATTAAAGTTTTATTCAATGAAAATAGCAATGATATAATGTTTCCGTTTCTTGAATTATGAAGAATAGCTTATTACATTAAAAAAAATATGGATCGTGTAAGATACGAAAACGATAAAAATGATTGACCAATTTTACGATTTCCCTTTAAAAGGATCTCAAAACTCTAAACAAATGTCTTGTTCCTTCGAATTTTCCCTCACTGCCCTCTCGGTTTATATTAGTAGTAGCTATCACGTCGCGGGTCTAGCGTCCGCTCCTCCGTCACCCGCAATATGATCCCGGTCCCATCCTACTTCTGCTGATATGCTACCGTCTCGTTTTGTTCTTAAATCGACTAAATTGTTATAGTTTTTGGCAAATTCTTCAAAACTCCAAATTAAACACAGAAACATAAATCATTCTAAATATTCTTTGCTCTACTAAGAATAATTGATAAATATTTGAAAAAAATCGGCCCAATTAAAGGGTTCATACTATTTATTACATAACACCATAGGACACTAAAAATGTGTCATATATCTTTTTACTGATATCTGTTTACTTTATTATGAATTTTTATTCAAATTGGTCACACTATGAGTATGTAGGTATTATTTGCATAAGTATTCTTATTAATTTCCACGGAACCCGAAAAAAAGCGTTTTTAATCATTTTTATTGTAGATAGCGATTAAAAATCCAGGAAATAAAAATAAAAAAGGTTCATCGAAATTGATGGAGTTTTGCGTTATGTGAACACATCGATAAACTTGACTATATTTTTGTTTATAAAGGTGTTCCAATAAAAGTGAATTTTCAAAATTTCCGCTAATGTTAATCTTAATAGGTCGTGAATGCTACAAAGGAATAATATTTATTAAATAGTGTATTTGTTAATCCTTTTTTTCCGGGACACTAATTTCAAATCCGCTCAGACAGTATTTTTTTTTATTTATAACTCATGTATAAGACAATTTTAATTTGGGCACATATTCTATCAGTTTCTTTCACGATCGTCTCTCAAACACGCACTATTATACCTACACAGCCGTCGAGGTGTCGCCTCTGGTCGCGGTATACTCTTTGCGTGCCGTATGGAGTTCGTTATTCCGATAGCGGGGCACGTCCGAGATCCCATCTTTATGTACGGGATTTCCGGTGCCGTGGCCCGCGCGCTCCTTTATTAATTTACATGGACGACTCTAATTTGAAATCACTGCGCTACGTACTAACGCCTGTTTTATTGCTGCACTTGAAATATTTAGTAAAATGCATCTGTTTCTATTACAAGAGGTGTTTACGTACTTCGCATAAATTGAATTTTCGTTTACTAAAAAATAGTTAAAATTACAATTCATTGTCAATGTCATACAAAAATGAAAAGGTCCATTTTCGTATTCTTGTAACGTAGTAACTAATCCTTATTAACAGTACGAAAATATCAAAAATTATACTGGATATTTTTTAATAGGACCGTTTATTTTTCGGATTGCAAAGGTGCAATCACGTGACGTAATTCGCAACGAATGCGATGCACATTAACAATTTATACTTGAATTTTAGATGTAAATACATATTCAAATGTTTTCCTAGAATTTCGGTAACGGACGAAGCGGTTCTCTGTTGAAGTATAAACATGTAATCAGTATGAGTCAGGCGTAGATCTGCTGGATCTACAAGTATAGTAAGGTTCCTGCGCATTTGAATTGGATCGGCGCGATCTATTCTGGGAACAGCGGCATAGACTCAAATAGAGCAGAAGAGATTTACTAATGTTAGTTATTATATTGCTTTAGCATTAAAGTAATGCATTATTATTGAAATGATAAAGAAACCGATGTTTCAAATTCAACATTTATTACCTCTAAAAATAATTAAATATTGTCTCGGTTTATTAAATTTATGTTTGAATAAAATTTCTTGAGAAACAGGCTAAATTGGAAGTATAATTTGTAGACCAATTTTTCAGATTCAGGTTTACGTAGTTAAAAACTGCATAATTTATCGGAGACATGTAATTTATGCATTTAAAACGTAAACCGAGGAATTGATGTCTCCATGATACGAGACCGTCGAAGGCTCTAACGTACCACAAGCCCGACGTCATATGGTCTGTGCCAAGTAATAGATCACCGGCACAGCACGCGTGGGCGCCATTGAGGCGTGATCGCACATGCGCCGGCGTACAGATCGTAATCGATTTATACTGTGTATTTAATTTAAGGCTTTAGTAGGTACTGATTGTTCTGATTTATATACGGGAGGTGATGTAATATTGTTTAGTCGATGACGACTTGCAGTCGGAATTCGACGCTATCTCGAATTGTATAAGTGTATTAGTCAGTTCCTTTGGTCTTTAGTAGGTCAAGCCTTTGTTTTTGTGTAGAAAAATACAGCAGACGGCACCAGCCCAACTCGTGCTTTTTTTATAAATTAATGTTCTTATATCATTTTAAACTTGTTTTCAATTAGGAACTGTTTTATTTTATTCGTTTTAAAAAATTGATTTTAATTCAAGTTTTTTAAATTCCTACTAGAAATAGTGTGGCAAATTTTAATATAAATTTTATTTTTTCAACATTTTGTCTTTTAAAAATATGCTAAAGAAGTCCGATATAATTACATGTATCGAAACAGTATATATTTGATGATGTTATATAATTATTTTCGTTTAATTAAAAGAAAATCATCTCATAGTTGAGCCGAAATACGAAAACAAAACAGGTAATTTTCCTATTTGTATTAAGGAGGCTTCGTATTGAAATCGCTAAGGTGAAATCCGATGCAAAAAAAAATAGATGAAGCGTTGCCGTGGAGTTTTATGGTACGAGGCGACCGCGTTGACGTCCGTTAACAGATTTGACAAACCATTTCTCCATTTTATTCATTCCAATTCGAAACGTGATTAGAGAGTG
Source organism: Eumeta japonica (assembly GCA_005406025.1). Classification (NCBI taxonomy): domain Eukaryota; kingdom Metazoa; phylum Arthropoda; class Insecta; order Lepidoptera; family Psychidae; genus Eumeta; species Eumeta japonica. The sequence continues at coordinate 181,293 of BGZK01001010.1, forward strand.
TTGTTGTATTAGTACGTTGCTACGTATATTAAATTATTTTTTTAAACATATTTTATTTTTAGAAGTTTTGTTTGTGAAATATTTAACTATTATTGTTTTTGTTAATACTGTTTTGTCACAAAATTTCAAAATACATTTGAGTTTATTTCAATTTGATACATATACAATAAAACCACATAATCAGAGAAGAAAATACAAAAATTTACTTCACCGAAAAAAACCGACTAAGAGCATGTCATGACCGCTGTAGAGTTCCAAAGCCATTACTACAAAGAAATGCACTACAGACGAAAAAAAGTGCGTTGTGGCACTTTTTTCCATGTTTCCCGCACATAATAGGTATAAACACTTTAGTTTCCTATAACTAGGGAAATAAACAGATATGTCGACTCTCTTAAACTAGTGTAAACTAAGGTGCACCAGCAAAAAAGCGTATGTTCATAGCACTTACGTCCTTTTATTAAAAGGCGCAGTTTTTCAGCAATAACTTATAAATGGTATATCCGATCATTTTCAAAATAATATTCGTTTTTCATATTTTTTGGACATACGGTTTAGAAAATAAAAGGGGGGGGGGGCACAATTTCTGTTAATTTTGAATCGATTATATATATAATTTTTTTGATTGTCAACAAAATTATTATCAAAAAATAATTATTTTTTAGTCAGAAAATTACTTAAAAACCATAAAGTGTTTTCAATAAAACTTTCGAAATATGTGCCACACGTTGATAAAAAACATCATCATAAAAATCACAATTAATAAAAATTAAAAAAAATAAAATTTTTTAGCTTCTGAACATGTATGGAGTGCCCCCCTAGAAATATTATTTTTGTTACTTAACTACGAAACTAAGTAACGGCTTATACAAGACACCTATACTCCGAATTTCATCAATATTCATCTTATTTTTTTGAATAAAATGCCTATGACGTAAAGATGGACGGACGGATATGATGAAACTATAGAGTTTGAGGACTTAAAGAGTTAAAGTGTAGAAGAATTAAAGGAGTGGACTCGATCTTAGTTTTGTATATAATAGAATAGATAAAAATGTTTGTGTTAATGTAGTAATGAAAATTGAGCGATTTTATGAGCTTTGAAGCATTCAAAAAAGTTATTTGGGGAGAGAAATTCATTATATTTTGGAATAGATATTAAAGGACCTGTTCAGATAAAATTATTTTTTGACATTATTTGAAATTTACTTTACCGATACAGCTCATATTTTATCTAATTTAAAACTATCATTATTTTTATATATCGTGAACTCGACCTTAATCTGTTGTTTCATCATCATCATCGCTCAACCTTCAGCCAGTCGCAATGACTGAAAGGCACAAGTCCCGATACACCGAAGGGAGCGTAAATATCGGGGGGAGTGTAGGTTCTAGCTTGGATTAGGAGTGACGGGAGTGTAGAGCCAGCCGGTATTCGTGCAACCTTTAGCCAAAAACTGAATTCGGGATAGGTAATAGATACTATAGCGAATCTCCCAAGTGCGAATAACTTTCTATTGTAGAAGAACTTAAAGCAGAGTTGAAAAGATGGTGTCGAGCTCTTAAACAAATCCTTTTTGGATTTATCTTCAATCGATCTTTCATTGTTTATGTTCTCAGCTTGGTGAAGAAGTTTTAGCAACCGTTAAGAACTTGAAAAATGTCATCGACAGCATTTTAAGTTTCCGCTTTGCTCTGTACTATAATCGCCTTCTCTTCTTGGTTCCTGTTGTAATAGCTCGGTCTACCCAAGGCTCTCATGTGTAACTAGGACGTCTAATTTTTCTTTCTGTTGTAGTAGATCTTAAGGCGGTGCTCATTAGACGATGTCGAACTTTTGTTTTGAAAGAAACCCTAATTTCCTTCTTCTTATTTCTTTTATTCTTATTTTTCTTCCTTTAGTGCAGATCTCAATGTCCGTTTTTGAGAATTGGTAAAGATCATCCACAATCTTTGTAATCTCTAGTTTCAGATAGAACCAACAAAGTTCAGCTATAACCTAATTAATTTCGTGCAGCCCATTTTTATTACTTACTACTGTCATAGCTCATTCTTGTTTTTGCAATTATCTCATGTGTAACTAGAGTGTCCAACTTATTTTTTGTCTTTGATCTTAAAGCAATATCTAAAAGGTGGTGTTGAACCCTTCTTAAAAGGAAAACTTTCCTAATTCTTATCTTCTTTTAATCTTTCATTCTTTATTTCGTATATTATTTATTTAACAATTATTTTTTAAATTACTCTCCGACCTATATTTTTCGATCAAATTGACTAATTTCGAAGAGAATTTCTATATTCAACAAACTTTACTTAGGACTTATTTTGATTACGTTTTGATAAAATTAATATTGTTAAGGTTATCTCGAAATAGCTCTTTAAAAATCATTTTGGATGTGATTTCAAAGTTCAGTTATTCTAGCCGACTCACTTCTTTTCTAAATGTTGTATGCCTCCATCACAATCAGTAAATTCGTTTCCTGTTGTACAACTATGAAATACTACATTCTCACAGAATACAGGCGTAAAGCAGCAGCTTCCTTTGTTATGTTTCATCCAGTGAGCGAGATGGTTCTGTGCGTGTCTGATGGCCTCATTCCTTACATCAACCTACCCCCCTTCTATCAGCCCAGTACCATCCATCAGATACCTTATTCCTACATAAGAAGTCAGCAACGTATTGATGAATTTTCTGGGGTTGCAAGTGTCAATGAGCGGCGGTGACCACCTACTTTTTGGTGGCAGTATGCTCGTTTGATCCTCAAATACGCTATAAAAATATATAATTAAAATAAATATAGAATCGAGTTTTAAAAATATTTGCAATCAAAGCATCTAAGTATTCGAACTTAGTTATTATCTACTGTTTTTGCTGAGCAGTGAATTCCTAGAAATTGGGAATATTTTAATTTTACGTATTATTTTCTTCATTAGTTATTTATAATATTGCAGAAGAATTTAGAATTAAAATACTAAAAATAAAACTAAACGTAGTTCAGTGCATTCCGAACTGCAATATTTTTGTGTCGACAGCTTGATCTGGTACTAGAAATTTGTGAGTGTTAATCATCAACACACGTTTGCTTAATGTAACACTTATGACTAAAGTAACAGAGTTAAAATTTGGTTGGACAAAGGGATTGAGTTAAGATTATCTTCATGAGGTAACCTCATTCGCACGGCTGTTACCCGCCAAGCGAGAAGGTGAATTCGTGCGTTTTCTGACACAAAAATATATGAATATTAGTTCCGAGACGGGCAATTAGTGATGTAGTAATTGCTGTTCGCTTAGTCTGAAGATGTGCTAATTGGACAGGTTACTATGGCAGGTGTAACGTATAATAGCTCGTAATCGTGACTGAAATCGGCGTTCAAACCGCACTCTTCATCGCTTTAGATTAGTAATCGAGGAAGGCGACAACAAATTGTAATCGAGACGGATTTTTTTTTTTGGAGATAATACCGTGTTTTTTTTTTATAAACTTCGGCAACATTAATTTTATTTTCATTTTCATTCTTATTTTACAACAATTTATAGACGTGATATAGTTCTCGAATGTATCAACGTTCAACGATAATGAGAAACAATTATTTTTCTTATTTTGAGGAATTGTTTTGTATCAGTAGTTTTTTTAAATTTTAAATTGAGTTATATTTGTAGGTTTCCAAACTTCAACTCTACTACAACTATTATATATATAAAATGGTATATTATATGATTCGATAGGTGTCTTGTAACCGCTTCTCTGTCTGGTAGTTAAATAACAAAAATAAATATTTCAAGAGGGAGCATTTCACACATGTAACAGAAGCTAAAAAAATGTTTTTCAGCAAATATCAAAGTGTAGTATATAAACTCTTCAGTTCTTTTAAAAATACTTAAAGGTTTTTCAACATTTTTCTTGATATTAGTGGATATTTTCTGAAACAATTATTTTGAAAGTAGCAACATTTGTGCCCCCCCCCCCCCATTTATTTTTTAAACCATATGCAAAAATATGAATAAAGAAATACAAAGGTAACGCTTAATAAATATTTTCAATGAAAATTATTTTAAACATGATCGGATATACCGTTTTTGAGATATTGTTAAAAAAGTACGTTTCTCAAGAAAAGGACTTATGGACCACAAAAATACGCTCTTTGCTGGTGCACTTTAGTTGACACTATTTTAAGAGTAATAGTCGACATACCTACTTGTTTCTTTAATTACAGGTGATTTAAGTGTTTATATCTATTTTGTACAAAAACATGAAAAAAAGTGTAACAACGTAATTTTTTTTCATCTCTAGTGTATATCTTTGTAGTAAGGGCTACAGAATCCTACACAAAACATAGTTGGAAATGCTCTTGGCCGGTTTTTTTTTTGTTCATTCAAACACGCATGTCTAATTGAACTTTAGATGGTACATTTGAGATTGTGATTAACAACTGTATACTTTTTTTAAGTAAATCGTGTGTGATATAAAAAGTAAAATTTTGTTGTTAATCGTATGAACTGTGTAAACGTGGGGTGCACCATAAATTTCTGGAACTGGCCACTTACATGAAGTATATTTAAATAGTAATTACTATAATTGAAAATGAAACTTTTTGACTGTGAAATACAGATTGTTTTATCTAAATGTCACTTGTTTTTACATTGCGGCATTGTGTTAAAATTGCGTGTCTTCATAACTATGGATTTAAGTCTTGAAAATATCCGTTGTACGATTTTCTACGACTTTAAGTTTAATTTGACAGCTTAGCAGAACCGCGCTCGGCTTTCTATCTGTTGTTGGCAATGCATTACCATGCAAGATGATTATTTGTAACCGTTCAAGCGCGGTCGTGTCAGACAGTGACGAATTTTGTGATAGTCGCCCGTCCACCGCCGTGAGCAACAAAAACATCAATGCTGTGCACCAAATGATCGAAATAGACAACCATATAACCTATCATGAGATTTCGGCATCCGTAGGCATAACTATGAGTCAAATACAATTAATCCTACACAAACGTTTGGGTATTCAAAAAGTTGTGCTCGCGATGGATCCTACACAATTTGACTGAGGCTCAAAAAACGGACCGCATCTCTTGGTGCAAGGTCATGCTTACAAGATTCAAGGAAGGGGCTTCAAATTAGGTGTTAGACGTAGTAACAGATGACGAAACATGGATTTATTGCTACAAGTTCAGACCTCGTGCATCTCTTAGAAATAAGTTTAAGAAAATTGGAATTTTAACCCTGGTATCTCAATTCATTTATGAAAATTTATTATATGTAAAAAAAATTTAAAAGAAATAGTAGTCGACATAAACTCAATACCATAAATAAAAATAAACTGATTTCACATGTTAGTCGACTAAGTAAAGTCACAAATTAATTTAGAGGGCTTTGTGTGCACCTATTCAATAAGGTTCCTGTAGATATACAAGATTTACCCCTATATAAATTTAAGAGTGTTATTAAACAATCACTCAGTAAAAAAAAGGGTATTATACAATTTCTGAATATTTAGAAGACAAATATCCATGGGCATTAGCGGCTCGACTTCTTACCGGGCTGTTTCATTGTTAATAGTGTCGTATTTGTTTTGGCTATGTATGTGCAAATTAGAAAAAAGCTACCCTTAAGTTTCTTGCTCGTTCTTCTTGGGGGAAAACTGCCTTCCGAACGAGTGTTAAAGTGTAAATTCGCAAAGAAATATGACGTATTTCAAGTGTTATTTTGTAATCTATGAAATAAAGATATTTTGAATTTGAATTTGAACCAATTACACGGCCAACGGTTTTCATCACCATAGTCTTCGACTGCCTCTGTCAAAGGCTATAAAAAATATGTTTTCTAGAAGTAGCCTAAATGTTTTCAAAGTGGTTTATTCGTATGGAAAAGTGCATTTATGCTAACGGAGAATACTTTGCGAATCAATAAATTTGTTTTTGACCATTCATAGTACTTTTTTCTTATTCATTCCAGAAATTTTCAGTGCACTCCACGAATTATAAAATAATATAGAAATATAAAAAGCTGACCTGAATAATTTAATACTCGACCCTAACCCCCGACGAGATAGACCAGGAGCTTAGAAATCAAACTTATCTTCTCGTCTGTCTGGAGTCACAACGCAACTTTTGCTTTTTGGATCTCATACCTGAAATCTAGCGCTTTGGATCTTGCTTCGATGAGTTAGCTTGTAAACGTAGGGGTATATTTATTTCACGTGCGGAATAAGTACTGACTCAACACATGCCGCTTATACGTTGCCGCTTATTTTGTGTTTATGTTACAGTATTTATAAAATCTTACATATATAATTTATAGAAATGAAACAAAAATAATTCAAGTTTATGAATGGACCGAAAATTATATACATAAGAAAATTTTATAGCGGAAAGTAATTAGATTATTGATGATGAATCTTCACCACGATTCATAGTGAAAGAATAATTAATGCCGTAAATTATCTTCAGCTTAACTTTATATCATATTAGGAGGGGTTATAATCGCTCTATCCCTCTCTAGGGCTTTAGCCCCGCGCTAGCAGTCATATATCCTGTGACCAGGCCGGTGCGTCGTCCCGAGCCCCAGAGTCGTATTATCTTATTATCACATTACAAGTAAAAAATAATATATGAAATTCCTTCACTAATCATTAAATGTCCACTTGAGCGTAATCAATGGAATTGCATTGCATTTATATACAATTTAGCAAAAATATGCATTAAGCACCAATTACGTGAAAGGATTTTTTCGATACACCCCGCAAAATAATCTTATGAACAAATTCGTTTATTGAACTACGAAATGTAATTTTGTTTATATATTGATCTCATGTAAAAAGAAAAACAAAAACAATTTTTGTATACTTTTGTGATAGTGACAAAGTTTCAATGATACGTATTATATTTACTACGTACAACCGACGACTACGCGCTCATGCACTTAATTCGCTTTACAATACTTTAATAAATTGGGATATTTATTTTTTTAATGAAATATAATGAAAAATAATATTGTGTACCTCTTTTTTTATCTGCCAATATTCTGATAATTTGCAGAGTAAGATTAGATGAAAGGAAACATATAGAAGAACAAAAGATGTTTATTCAGAAATAAAAAGTCACAATAAATCACTACAGAAACAGATTGTGGTTTATCTGTATCGCACTTGATTTGTTGTCGATGCAATCGCAGAATAAAACTCAAACTCCTGCGCACCGCACTTCTCTATTTGCACTTGCCGTCTGGCTTCCAGAAATCACTGGAAATATACAGAAAAATAAGACGTAGACATGACAGGTTCGACAAAAACAAACAAGATTTATTACCTTTCGAAAATTTTTTGCTCACAAAATAAATCAGTTTAAAAATTAGATGTTAATAGTCAACAAAGGGCCTACGCTGCGGAGAAAATATTTTTTTTTATAACAGAATTATTTTGTCGTTCTATTGTTAGCTAGCTCAGTTCGTAACAGTGTAAACTGGCGAAGTATTTATCTTTGCTTAAATACATTGTTAAATCTTGAATTCTAGTTATAAGGTGTTATAAGTTACAAATCTAAAGTGACATTCTTGTGTAATTTTCTACAATCTAGACAAAATTTTCATGTGTCATCTGGGTTTTGACGTGACAACGTCTAATAACTCGATATTACGGGCTGCATGCACGAAAAAGTTGACGTCATTGTCCCGTTACGCTCGATGTCCCGTTCCGCAAGCGAGGCTCGAGTGGTCGGCTCAGTTCGTTTCGTGCTGCATCTCTCTCCCCTCTACTCGACCAGCCTAGCACAAAAGATACACGTGAACTGTTTTCGTCAAATGTTTATAAAGTGAAGTGAAATGTTATTGTGATTTTCATGTGTGTTTAATATTGCGACAATAATGGTAACTAATTCTTGCATTTAAAAATCTCATTGTTTAAGCTTATGTGTTTAATCTTTTCATTAACATTTCTTTTATTTTTATTATTTATTATTTAAAAAGTAGCCTCGGTCGGCGAGAGCAGTGATGATAGGTTATGTTACAATTGACTGAAAAATAATGAAGATTCATATAATTGATAGTATAAACAATTAACTTTTCTCCTTGTGTCGTTCTGTATATTATATTACTGTAATGTTTGACGTTGTCACGTCAAACTACCGTCCGTAAAGCGACTTTATTTCACTAATACCATAGGAGATGCGTAAGAACTGTATGAATGTCTAATAATTCCATTGTCGAGCATTTGTTGTACCTGTTTGTCAATAATTTCGCGCTATCCCATAAATGTTGTATTTTGATTTCCACTTCGAAACCTGAATATTTGGCCAATTGTGAATTATCAATCGCGAACCGATCAAAATATTCTCTCAAACTCTTTGTAGCTTTCATTCATATTTAAATCGCTTACCTTCATTGCTTCTCTGGCACAGAAACCAGGGCTAATCTGTATACTGATAGGTATACTCTTCATTCTTATCGATCCACTCTTCAAGGTATGCCATCACTGCTGATGATAACTTTTCTGTATGCGCGCTGGTGTGAGATACAAACCATGCACACAATCCTTTCTTACTGAAAGCAAGTTTATTTTCATTACAATTTAATATAATCATATTTAACTCATAAAATCTGTTCCCAAGAACAGATCTAAATACAAATATTTTACGACATATAACGTATGTTTAAGCTTAGTTTCATTTATATACAATTCTCTTCAAATTGAAAGCCCGGTAAAATGAAAAATTGAAACATTTACCCCTTTCAATGCAACATGGGAGTTTAAAAGTTAAACGTCCATAATGTTGGCGTTAATACAACTCACATCAGCCCCAGAATCTAATAAGTCGTGCACCTTACCTCCATTCAGCGTAACCTTCACGTACGTGCTACCTCTGCTTAATTAGCGCGTGGGTTAATCGGACAGCGGGGTCCCACCTTGAAGTTGGTTTACTGCCGCTGCCCCTTCATATTTCCCTGATGCACCGTCGGAGGTCGCGCTGCCCCCAGTCTCGTTAGCACCGATCTTGCCTCGAGGCTTGAGCTTCTGTCACCACGGCCGGCTGTGGCGGCCTCACCTCGGTCGTGTTGTTGCTCGTCGGACGTTCTTTAAGAGTTTTCTTGCTTTTCCACTCCATCGGCAAGTCATAGTTAACCTCCCGCTTTTTAAAGTAAACTTGATTTTAATGGTGATTTTAGTTTTAAGTCCGCGAGTGAATTATAAGCTGGCACTGCAAACAGAGGTATGACGTCTGTTTTTAATCTCCGCAGAAACGTCATAGTATTCGTAGTATTCATAGTATTCGCCATAGTTTCTTTCCGTGATTATCACTTTTGCAGCTAGCTTTTTCAGTTTATAAAAATTTTGCGACAGGTTCATCTCTTCTTGTGTGTTTTTGTAAAAAAAAAGTGTGCGTAATTCATATCGCACATTAATTCTTCTCGGAACTCTTTTATCATTTCTTCATACGTCACTTCAGCGCTGTCAATGGTTTTTAAGAAAACCCCGTATAGGCCCCGCCTATACAGACTTATGCCTGATATTTATCTTTATTCGCTTCAGTTCTTCAACGCGGCCAATATCTCGTAGTTGTTATAGAATTCTTCGAAATTCTCGTTGGGTGAGCTTTGTCTTCTTTTCGTCTATAATCTCGCTCGTGCGTTTAATGAGCCAATCCCGTCCAGCGTTGTAAAACGCCTGTAGCCCCAGTGGTTTTCCGTTTTCGGTACTCGTGATTTTTAGTTAAACAAGCGATAGGGATATGAATTATGTTTATTCGTTTACTTCGAAGATCTATGCAATTTATACACGCACGCACTATTTATAAACCGAATCAATATTCACGGGACTCAGAATAGAGGCCGTACGCCTCTGGTGCCGCCTATCTATTACAGCATATAAATATGTATTAGTAAAACGGTAATCTGTTATTAGTAACATCCATGATAAAAGAAAAGCCGAAGCCGGCATAAAGACCGTTATTGATGCACCGGAACTGGGATCGGAGATGACGATGAAACTAAAATTGACATCGACAACCGGACCGTCGTCGGGGTCAGACTGCGCAGCGTGAACGACAGTATTACAAATGAAGGCATTCGTTCTATGTGAACGAAAAAAAATCACGGTTATATTTGAATCATAAAAGAAACAATTTCATAATAAAAGGATAAATTACTTAATGTTAATTTATGCTTAGCGAAACGTAAGAGTAAAGTTCGAATTTGAATCTAATAGCATTATTGTGACCGCGGCAGTGGTCGGCCCCCGGCGGGCGGCCGCGACGGGACGGGCGGAGGCTGTAGTCTCATTACAAGGACTCCATTTGCTCTTTTTGGCACCGAACCAAGTTATTATATCCTTTAAAGCGATCTATTTCTTAGAAAATAGTTATCCCAGTGATTTGTTAACCGAAACATACTCTTTTTCTTTTCGCACGGACTGTTCTTGTGGTAGTAACAAGAAAGTGAAGTGATAATTTGTTACTTTAGTTTCTAATTTAAAAAAATATGAATACTTCTTTTACAAAGAAGCGATATACGAAACCAAGAAAATGTCACCTATTAAAATACTACGGGACGCAAAAGATGATCTAAAAACTTTTTCCTTTTATAATATTGTTTATCCTCAACAAGAGATGGAAGTCATCGGGACATTCGAGTCTGAATTTGTCCTTCGATAATTGAACTTGTCACATTATCTTTTAGATTGGTTTGAACACAGAAACTGGTACTTGTTGTCTGTTTCTATGCAAACCATTGAAATATAATCAATTTATCACCATTCATACCGTACCAACAGACATTAAAAATACTCAAGGCATCGAATATAACTGTATTGAGAACGCAAACTCTCCAGCCTAGCGTGGCAATTAGACTATATTTTTATATGCGCAATAGTATATTCTTTCAAGGAATCAGTTGATTCAGCATTCATAAGTACCTAATGTCTTTAGGTAGCCATAGTTCTTTTTTATCCCCAGAGAGATTTATTCGAGTACATTACATATTTTATACTAAAGAGCCTTTAACGTGATAGTCTAGACATATCATCTATCCATTTATAAAAAAATTATTTACTAATTTCTGAAATACTTTGATAAAGATAATTGTGAAGCATGACGAACCCATTTGCGTATTAGCGTTAATACAACATTACGTCATAGGTCACTCGTGACCGCTCGACAAAAAGTGCTCTCAGTTGAAGGTATTTTTAAAGGAATTGGTGATCTCATTCCGACAAAATAAAACACCTCAATTGACCATATCGACCTTATAGGTATCACGACACGCGAAATTAATAGTGTTTTTGTATCGATTTATCCGATCCATCGATTCTTCCGAGTCGTGAGACGCGCCGGCGTATGAGGTCGATATTCATCATTCGATTATTTTCCGATGACGGAATACGTATGTTGCGGTATCGATTTTAAGGGAATCGATGATCTAATTTCAAAAAGTCATGACAAATCGATGGATCGTGATATATTTTTATTAGTTTTGTTTTGTCGATAAAAATGTATTAAAAGTATTAATACATCTTATATTATATCCGTATGCATATATAGGTGGAAAGGAGCAATAATGACTGTTCATATTTCGTTTTTTAAGCACAGGATATGAAGTGAAATTTAGAATATGACATTTTTGGAATGTCCTGTGTCTCTTACGACAATAGTCACTAATGATTCTGAAACTCTAAATATGCAAATCCTAGAAATATCGTTATTGGTATTTGTAAAAACAAATGAACTGACCAAAATTAACAAAGAATTTTTATTTGTAAAGCGATCAATTCATTAATTATTAATTATTACGAAACATTAAAAATTACGCAGTGATTCTTTGTAACTTAGTTACTAATTTACACTTCCTTGAAAAATAAAGATGAGCTAAGACCTATCACGTATTTCGACAAAAAATCACGAATTAAAAAAAAATAAAATATACTTGAATAGTAAAAATAATTTTTACCTTGAAATAATAACGGATATTTAAATAATTATTAAGGAATATCTCACATTGCAGAATCGACGTCAGGGTTACTTGTCTCTACATACTCTTTCATAACGTTTATGTGGGGTTCGGATGTCACTTACAGCTTAAAAAGCAACGCGTTGACTACTCACTCAGCACCTTCGTAAAGTGGATGCACTACGCAAGTAAAACTGATTAAGTGATATTTTAATACAATTTTTAGATTTGCAACTCTCTGAAAATTAAATACTGTTTTTACATTTTAAGTAATTTACTTTTATCTGACCGAGCTCTTTAGTACATTACACAAGCCCGAAGGTAATGCAAAGTTTTACGAGTCTTAGAGCTGACCTGATGATGGAGAAGAAAGGTGGCTACAGAATAGACTTTATCTTATTGAGTTTGGACTCGTTAACTTTGTCTCGCTGAAGCTCATAAGTCGACTCCAGACGAGGTTTGCAGTGAGAACTAAGTGGCACGAGGGTGATGGTGCATGATTTTATTTACTACCACTGTCCTCTCGGTACACCACCACACCTCGTTACATAACATATACTCCATTCTCTCTCTACATATTAATCTAGAAAAGTTGACCGCTATATGCCCTACGCTAGAAGAAATTAATGACCAACGAAAAGAATTTGGTATTAATTATCATTAGATCGCCAATGTAAACGAGAAAAAGACGAAACAGATAGCAGACACCATTATCTTACACGCTATAGCCCTATGTGGTTTTGACCTTTGACGTGTGGATTTTTTTAATATCATATTCGAGGGGCAAACAAGCAGACGAGCCATCAAAGTCATTAAGGTTATAAAATCATATAAACAGGTCATATAATCGGAGAGCCATAGAATTACAGTCTACAATTTTATTTACATATATACGTAAATGCTACAAAAAAGTACGACTTAATGCAATTAAATTAAGATGATGTCGATTTCGCACTACCAAAGTGTGTACATAGCGTTTTTAAATTAAAATATTGTTTTGTAATTAGAACAAAGATTTAGTGATCTGTAAATAAATTGCGTTCCTGTAATTTAAAAAAAAATATATATTATTTTTCGCAACGTAAATTTTGAAGTGGTAATTAAGACCATAAAAAATATCGTATACGCAAAAGTGGATCAGTTCGTGAGCCATCGATGCCCCGCCCCGCCCCGCACCCCGCCCCGCGTATTGTCTAACGCCAGAATAAATACTAGCACGACCTCCGTTATGCTCGTTTATTGAATTAAATTTTATACCTTACTCTATTGTAGGACGACTAACGAGTTTTGATAGTTAGTACGTTGTAATAACTGCTACTAAAGCGAAAGACGGTAGACTATTTTATTCTATTAATATTTTTATAGTAAAATTGTAGAAATAATGCGTATTCACCTTGAAAACATGTGTGGCAAAAGATTGGAAGTAACGCAGAGAATGCCGATTTAAAAATATAAACAACATTTTTAAGGCATGTTTCTGTATTTATCAGTGCAAACACGCTAATCTTTAAAAGTAGTACACAGATTTTTATGCTATTTTCATAGAAAAACTTTGGATAGCTCTGAGCTACATTTGGAATCGGAGGAATGGAAGGAAAATTCGAGCATCGTGCAAAAAAGTATTAACCCGATTTAGACTTCAGTTTCATTTAAAGGCTATACAATTAGACTTAAAAACTGGTTACATTTTATTGCAGGGCGCTACTTTATTACAGGGTTTTATTTAAGGCCCAGAAGCTAAAATAAAGTAACATATTGTGATTAATAATAGTAATGTGAGTTTTGTTTCACAATGCAATACATCTTTTATTACACTATTTTCTAGTTTATGAATTTATGTTCTAGCAGACTAAGTCTCTTGTGGAAGTTAGTATAATAGAGTTGCGAAGTGTGTCCGCAAACTAAATAAATAGGAAGTACAAAATAATTCTCCTAAAAAAATATTTGAGAATATTACTCCATAACGTAAACCACTCCCCCGCACACCCGCCTTCGTCCTTGTTACCGTGACCCACACGTGTTTACATTAAAAACCGCATATATTTTTTGGTTCGAATATTTGAAAATGCAATAATTACATCTTATTGGTTGGTGTCGGATGAGACATGTTTACGTCAAGTTTACTTTAGAAGATTCAATGGCTTATTTACATTCGAAGAACATTCGAGACAGGTAGACAGTTTTTTCTGCGATTACTGTGTTCACAAACCAAGTGCAATCAACTACAAACGTTGAAGTGGTTCCATAGCGATTTACATGTTACCTGGTGTCTCCTTTTAAGTATATAATATATTCGAAGGTCCACACCTCCATCTTTTATAAGTACTCGGTAAATGCTAACATCGGTTAGTTAATTAATTTTGTTAGTAATGGTTTAGATGATATCTAAGAATATGCATGAGCAGAAGGTAATTAATTATTAAAATTGAAACAGTTTTCCTTTTTGATGTTACTATATTCAAAGTAGATTTTTTAGTGTCTCATGTTTCATACCGACATGACCGCGATGTAACAACAAGGCACATTTTACTTTGAAAATAAATTGATATTCTGTTAGGACATGATTAAATTGACTTGTGGCTAAATGATCCAAAATGACCTGGCGATCACCATTAAACCGCAAGTCACTTCGGGTTCCGACACCGTTTATTTGAGATCGGTAATTCGAATATGCTAATACACCACGAGTATTATTAATGCGCCGAAGACACGATAAAACAACAAAGTCCGAGAATGTATCTAAACACATTTACATCGCGCTCGGGCACTTGACGATGCACAGATTCCGTAGCGAGTAGGTTTTTAAGACGTATACACGAGCGAAATGTCGAGATTAATAGCAACTCCAAAAGTAACATTCCGGGGACGAGTTACAAAATCTAAATTTACAGTGCATCGACATTCTATCGAAACGGAATAAATCATAGCGACTTAAACCGATAGATCTTGCGCGAGCACCGTATTTGTTTCGTGTGAAACTCACGTATCTGAGCCGTGTTTTACATCACGCACACGAAACACGGAAAAATCATAGGGGGTCACGTGACCTCCGGCGCGGGCGCGACAGTCTCATCTGTCGAGCCATTGTCTCGGGCCGCCGCCGCTACATCACGCGCTCGGATACTTCTGTCGACTTTGTGTTTGTTATGTGTTAAATTCGTCAATCGATGTTTTTGTCGTGTCGGTATGGTAACGTCTTTAGTTTGTTATTTTTCTTTTACAGAAAACCATGAAATATGAATACGTATCAGCTACAAAAATTGTAATAAATTTTTATTTAATTTAATTATGCACTCCTTAAAAAGACTCATATTTCACTAAAACTGCACAAGTACATTAATATATACTCCAGTTGCATTCACAATTTCTCCGGCACAGGAAATTACGACAGCAAATCTACGTCAGAGTATTGTCACTCAGCGGTAGCATCATAGTTATCATATCAAACGGTACACCTTCCCATTATCTTAAGAGAGAGGTTTGAACCAACCGACCGTGCTGGTCCAGTGCGGGTTGGGGGCTGCTAATGACCGCTGTTATCAATTTGGTGACAACATTAGGTATCGATCAGCAAATTACGTGTATTACGTGCTCTTCGACGTCCTAAGAAAGTGCTTTAATTTGACTTATTAGAATATATAAGTGTATATGTTCACACAAGTATATTGTTCTTAAAGTTAATTATCTATTGAGTGAATATTTATTTCGTAAAATATACTGTTCATTTAATTTCTGAAAAAATGTATCTTAAAATAATACAAAATAACTAAGTCATCGCAGTCGTGGTACAGGGCGGGGGCGGGACGAAAAATTGAAATATTAATAAATCAATTTGGAGGTTATCCGCGCATCGGCCGCCGCCGCGCCGCCCGGCGGTGCGCTCGGCGGCGGCCACACGCGCGGCCGGCGACGCGGCGTTGCGTATGCTGAGTTAGAGGAAGAGTAACTTTGTCTGAAAACTACTAATTGAATGGAGACACGGATGGGCGGAGACGTGAATCGCATTGATTGCTCATAAAAATATTAAAATTAAACTACATTGACTTAAAAAATACAGTTTTAATTAAAAAATATGTTACTGTAAGCTATTCGTTAAAATTGAAAGCACGGTTGCCAAAATAGCTAAAAAATTTACAATTACTGAATTTTTAGAACAAAACGTTTTGTAAATCTATAATATATCTTTAATGTTGATAAAGAAACTACAATTACATAGTATTTTTATGCGCGCACTGAAATAATCATTTTATTTTCATTTATGTTCCATTGATGTTCAAGAGAAAGCAAGACGTCGTCTTCCACACCACCACAATGTAAGAGGTACCCGGTGTCTGTCTATAGCATCCGGTTTAAGTCTGACGATGCATGAATTGGCTGATGAGTTTTAAACTCAAATCAAGTTAACCATCTCTCGTCGAACCGAAAAGAGTATGTTTTAAGACGTCGTTCGTGAACGCAGTGGTCGCAGTGGCGGCGACCAGCGGCCACGGCCCGACCCGCTGGCTCAACGCGGACACCTCAACACCGGAGCCCTCACATGGGATATGGGGTATTGTAAGTTGTCTTAGCAGGACACAAAACGACAACGAAATATAACCGCTTAATTTCACCGGCGAAAGTTAAGAATAATCAATAAATTCAACATGTAGCTATTTAAAAAATATTTTTTGCTGCCTATTGAAAGTGATTTCATGAAAGCGATGTTTGAAATTATTGGACACTGTAAGACGTCTTACTTTACCCTATAAAAATCTTTACAGACTATGCAAAATGGCTTCTATTGATAATAAACGTCATAAAGATTTGGCAATTAATTTAATGTATACTTGAATATGATCATTAAATAAATTGATGTAAAATTACTTTGTATATGTTTAATCTAGTACACTTATATTTATTTAGTAAATATAGTTTTCCAAAAAAGTTTGTACGTATCATTTAAACCTTTTTTAGGTTTTTAGCTGTTTCGTAACGTGATTTCACATTTGGGAATGAAAGTAATTTAAATAATGATTAGCCGGGTAATAAAAATTTTGTACATAATCTATTTTGAGAAGTATTTTAGTTGTACTCCACAATATGATCATATTTATTAATCGTTTCGTTATAAATTTCATACTTATAATAAATTCATTTTAATATAATCATCACATCAGTGTGCGCGCTGCCTTAGCAACCTCAGTATTGAAGAATCGTATTATTTTCTTCGCGCCCGTACAATTCGTGAACTCGAATATTTACTTATTTATTTACTCGCTCATTAACGCGTGATTTATGGGCGCGGGTGAGGCCTGAGGGTTAGAGATCCGCCCTCTGGCTATGAGAAAAAAGATCTAGTTTCCTGATTTCTCGTGAAAGTAGGCTTTTAGCCGTGGCCCGCTTGTTCGCATGTTGATCACGAAATGCTCATCGGGTGCGTATCGTGGATGACGTATCGGGTGATCGGCTCTGAGGACCGGAAGTAGGAGGCCCGAAAAAATCTGATTTAATGTTTGTAATATTCAGAGAGATTGATTGTCCATATTAGAATTTTGAATAATTACGAAAAAAATATTTTTTATATATTTGTAGATACAAAAAGACATACATTACTCAAGGGAAAACATTTTAATCATATGGTTGTAAATAAGTTTCTATTAAATATCTACCAAGCACGTGACACATTCCGATTTAAAATCAAATATTCGTTTCCGTATTTTATACGACGGTCGGTATTCTTTTTGTCGTACCTAACACCAGCCTCGCTCGTGGCGGCACCGACGTGTTCTTCAGCCTAGATATCGATTTCGTCCCGACCCCAGGCCCCGCCCTCGTCCCGGTGCCCGTATCGACTCCGCTTCTGATCCCGTAGAAGATCGATATTTAAGCAACATTGAAATTCCTTTCTTATCATATTACACCTGTGGTTTCATTTTAATATCCCAATAATTTGATGACATTACTATGATTTGTGAGTATAGTATAAAGTTACCTTTACAGTAAATTTCTTCAATGTTTATCTTTAGTTAGACCTATATTTTTTTTGTGGTCTCTGGAACTGAGGACTTAACGTTCCTTCGCGCTATAATTTCAGCGCCCTTATATTATAGAAATAGAGCCATCGTCAAGTTGGTGTGTTTCAAAATGCATACAAAAACAAAGTGGCGGAGTCGACATCGACGTCATGACCAGAACGTTTTTTTAGTGTTACTAGTCTTAATGCATTTTTTGTCATTTATTTAAGCAAACACACTCAGCAAGACACATACATTAATTGAACCAATAAAGTGTTCTTATACTCTGATTTCGGCACTCTGCGCCGAAATCAGAGTTCATTTTGCATGCGCGTACCCAAGGGAAGGGGCAGGGCAACCTGCCCCCCTGGAATTTGTATGTTCTACAACATATTACGCCACGTTTACACGATCTTAGATTAATTTTTTGTATTTAATACAATCGTTGAATTATTGTTCTGAAATGAAAAACGTGAAAAATAATAAGTTTACATGTTACCGTTTAGAGCTACATTTTGTTACGTATCACTGCCGGTGAACACATTGACGTGGAAATAAACGAAGCGTTTAAAATTAACATATTGCCATAAAATATCTGCATTTTCACTTTTTTTTTTCAAATTCTTCCATATTCATATTTATTTGAAAGTATGGAAGACACAGATCTCTCTTTGTCTGCCTGTAGGATTATGTATTATGAACTTTAATATGGGACCATATTTGCTTGATACAGGGAATATGCTCAAGAGCGGAATAGGTAGACGGATCAAGATCGGATCGAAGTTTTAATGAAGATCAAAATGTCAATTTATCCACAAGACGTGGGCAAGACTTAATTTAACCTATAACTCATCCTAAAAAATGAATGAACGAGAAATTTAAAATGTGTCGGTAGTTATAAGGGCTACTGATGTTATCTTTTTAATATATGAAGGGGCAATATCGTAGAAATTTCTCTCTGATTTTGGAATCAGACTGAGGTCGGGTACCTCCGCGCCCACCGCGTGCGAGTCAAATGTTTGCTCAGCGTTTCGTAACCGCCGTCACTCGATGAAAATGTAAAAGTTTCATTAAAAGGCTTCCCTCGGCTCCGCCCCCGCCCCCCGCCCCGCGCCGCTAATAACAGTACTGCGCATTAATTACAAGGCCGATAATCAATTTTTCGTTGCGTCGTCGTTTCGTTTCGCAAACCGCAAGAATTGTCTTGAGCACACGCGCGCAGACGGCGCAGGCGGCGCGGCGCATGCGCCTCCGAGCGACTTAGATGATGGGACGGATTAACTGCGATTTTGATGCGTGATCTTAATTAATATTCAATTTCTGAATATTTGACGCATTCGTTTTGTTGAGAAACTCAAGCGTGTTAAATCGGCTGTCGTATCGAGCATGTGCTATATTCATAACGATTGACAATAGAATTGTTCTAACATTCTCGCGTTAAACCGTTGAAGAGTTTCAATTTTTGTATTCTTATGGTGGCTGAAATTTTTGTGTTAGGTATTTATATAATTACATCGCGTTGTTTTATGGCTGTTTATATAAATGATTTAATTGTCGTTATGAGGTGATAAAGTTGGTAGTAGATTAATCGGTAAAACAGATCCCGTAAAAGCAGGTGTTTACGTGAACTTTTTATTTTGTCTTGTGACGAATTGAATCTGTTGGTATCCTGTTTCAAATTGCCACGTTAAAATCTCGGCGATTCTTTGAGAACGCCACTAAATCCATATAATAAGTGGTAAATACGTTAGGAGAGAAATATGGTGAAAACTCCATTACTTGAATTCAAAATAAAATCATGAAACGTTCGTGAAAAAATCTACGTCATACGTGTATGAAATTTAACCTTGTATTTTGAATTAAGTAGGGATTTTCCCTCTATAAAATCACTGATTTTTAAATCAGAATGTCATTCATGGAAGTTTTGTGACTTTTAAAATACAAATGAAATAGAAATACAGTCTAAATAAGTAAAAATAAATTTAAATAATGGTCTTAATTTCCTAAACAGACTTAGTACTTAACTGTCACTAGTTATCAAATATCAAAAGGGAACCTTTCCATTTCCCATAAAAGGAAACAAAATAAATTTAGTTAGTTTTACTTAGTTAAGTGGTTTATATTTCTTCGGTATAGGCTACACAATACACCACTGAAGAATAAATAAAAAAAGTAATTTTTCTTAACCGATCGTAAATGAATTACGAAAAGTAAAAAGAAAGGATGAGAATCGGCAAAAAATGTTTCAGGATTATATTTTTGATATCTCAAACTTAAAAGTGTCACAGTGATGCTTACTTCCTATTATCATTTAAATATTTATGCACTAAATTATAGTCTATTTTTCATAAGTAGGTTTTAATATTTCTAATATTTCAAAGTTTTAATATATTTTTAATAACTATTTAATTCTACTAATTCTTATAAAATTTTGTAATCTAAACGCAGTCATTCACAAAAAAAATATTAAACTTTGTCAGCCTGAACCTAGAGAAAGGGAACATTTTCGTAACTACCAAAGTAAAAATACAAGAGAAAATTTTGTGTTTGCACTATGGTAGTCAACCGCTTTAATAAATAATTTATGTTTTTGCTTACATTTATAACATTTTCGTAAACATGCTGACGACAGACGGCAAAAGTGTTCTATTGTATAAGGTTTTACTTCGCTGGTTGGATATTTTCTTGGAAGTAGAATTAAAACAATCATTGTATAAATAATAAATATCCTTAAATTACTTTTGAACTTAAAAATGATGCATAATTTTTTTTGAAGCTTTTATATGATAAGAATGAATTATACACATGAGTTTAAAAATATATGTAACACATATAGCGGGTAATACTGTAACATCTATTTCTTCTATACAGGCATCATATACTAAATTGGCAGCATGTAAATCTGTAATATATTACTTAATATCCTATTTAATTTATTATAATTGCTCATTAGAATTGAACTGTTCATAAATACATAAGTACATCAAAACCAAAAGACTTAAATATGCACAAATTCCATTTTTTTTAATTTATTTACAAGAGATCCTTTTCATTTTACTTTTACGTCAATATATCATATTCTTTATGTATTAAGACTACTAAATAATTTGTATTAATTTTACCCCATATTCAATTTGAAAAATAATATTAGGTGATCAACACTTTTAAATTATTTTTTAATAAGTTGTAAAAGACAGTCACAGCGTTCGTAGAGTTTTCCCTTGCACAAAATATATTTGGAATCAGTAACGATGGTCGATCGTCCTTTATAGTAACGGTAAAAAAATGTGCAGAGTGAAATTAGACACATTCCAATAATCGTGCATCCGCACGCACATATACAGAGTCGTTTAAACAAGGTTTATATCTTTATTAATACAACTACAGCGCTAACTTAACACCGGCAAAGAGAGCAAAGAGTGCGAGAGCTGTGGGTTTGCATTTAAAAGCTTACTTTTCACAAAATATAAAAGCATTTGTTGATCTTTCGAAAATTTTATTCAGCACGGGTAACACCGTAGTCGGTCTGTAATTAGTACAGCCCTTTTCATTGTCTGATTGATAAATAGAGTTAGTGATTGAGAATGAGTGATTAATTGAGAAAGAGAGGGAGAGAGTGTGTATTTTGTTTCTGTCGTGTTCTTCAACGAAATCACTTTAAAACTAGGTCAAAGTATGTTCATTGGAAGTATTATACCCTTTAATATAACATTCAATTCTAATAATTACGTTTTAGAGATTATAAATTAGTATATATCTTTATATGTTATTTAAGAAGTTAAAACAGATAACGAACTGCTTATGAAGTCGAATGTGACAAATGTGACGAATTCGGGAATACTACCAAAGATAAATCAAAAAATGACGTAAGCAATGACCGAGCCAACACTGTTCTGGAAAGACACGTGCCTGGTGAAACATGTAGCTTATATTTTTTTCAATGTGACACCGGAAATCACATTACTACATTTTATCAATATGTTTTAAATGTTTTCGATGAGGATTTGATGTGTCGATCGGAATGAGGGCATAGCTTTCCCAGCGGACGGTCAATCTTCTCGAGCACTCGCAGCGCTCGCCGGCGCTCGCTCATTGTTCTCGGGAGCGGGCGTAGACAATAGAGCTGACGCGGCCGCCGGTCGGCCGCCGCAGGGCGCGGGCGCTGCGCACTTTTGAAAAGCTCCGTCCATTGTGGCCGGCACGGACGGCCGCGACACTCGACAGACCGTCGTGTCGGCGACGACCGGCAGGCGCCTACGGAGACATCTCTTATATCATTTTACGATTCTTATAACACGAATCAATTTAGAAAGTTTAACGTTATGTCTCTACGGAAATATTCGCTTTTGTTTTCGCGAACTCGGTGCCGATTGTGCCGAGCGCGTCTCAAATGTGCCGATTGTGTCTCAAAACTTTGGGGGAAGTGGTGTAGGAATTCTTTTCTTCGTTTTGAATTTTTCAAATTACAATTTATGGAAGTCGATTTAGAGCTTGTGCCATAGAATAACCGTCGTTGGACATACACCTATTCTGCTTTATATCACAATTTACATTAGAAATTGTTAGTTTTTAATAGTATTTATAAAAGATAATCAATATAGGTATAATACTGAATTATACTATTAAAGAAAATAACTCCATTAGACAGGCGGTAAAAAAACACGCGATTAGCATATTAAAAAGAAAAAAACTAAATACTTCCTTTTTATATTGCTGTACAAATTACAATAATAGAAAAACGGAATGCACTCACATACCCCGGATATGTGATAGCCCGTAGATCCATAAACACTGGCTATTCATATACTAATTAAATTTTAGACTATGAATAGGGCTTTTAAGAAGTATTGATTTGCGTGTAATTGATATTACACATAAATGCATCTAATACTTTAAAAAGATAATATAAAGGCCAAATGCTTGATGTTTACGACACTTCTGCTAATGTACGCGTTGAGGTTGGTCCGGCTCTAGTTGTTTTGATTTTTGCTCGATACGGTCACTGCACAATCCGATTTCCTACTATTTACACAACCTTATAAGACAAGTAAATATATTTAATTTTTAAGTTATTACTGACTGCTCATTAAAATTTTTGTTTTTTGAAATATAAACTTTATTGTTTAATGCGCTACTCAAATGTATCTATTAAAATTTCTGATACAATTTATTCATCTTTACGTTTTGTATTTTGATTTTGAATAGAAGTTTCTAAACTTTAAACATTGCTAAAGAATTTTAATCGTTTATCCAAAGTCGTCGATGTAGCAATCTGCTTACAATTTTGTTTTACATTTTTTTTTTATTTTTTTAGCACGAGTAACTATTTGACCATCGACCCTTCTATAAAACAGCACGCGCCTACAATCCTAAAGTGATGCCAGCGACTTATTTCTTTAACCTCTCGTATGCGATTCACCCCTCGACACGTTTTTTTATTTAGGTTTGGATGGGATTCATTAAGTCTTTAAAGCTAGTTCGAGATTCACAAGTAAGTTCATGGTATAGCTATACTTAGTATGTTTTTAGAGTTCCACCGGTCACCGTCCTGTTCCATTACTGGAATTTCGCCTACATATTCCATGAGTAACATGGTTGAAAACCCACATAAAACTCTGAACATTAATTCGTATCTAATAAGAAGTTCCAGAAACCGATTTCCACTTCCAGCATCAGACCAGCCGAATAGTAAATATTATGATATCACCTAAGCCGTTACTATTGAAAACCGTCAAAGTTATATGACAATAAAACATTGATGTAAATTAAGTTGTTGTGTAGATTGCTTTACATGTGTAGTTAGTCACAAGCGAAGACAGGAGCGTGATAACAAAAAACTTACTCCGATATCAAGACAGCAAAAAAGGGCGATATAATGAGCATAAGGATATTTTCATCAGCACGAAGTACTTTGTGAGGATCACTTGAAATTCATTTGTACTGTCATAAAATAAATAGTCTCACACATACCTAGAATACCTAGTGCCGAGCAGATCTCATTAATGGTTTCGAGATTGCAGCTATTAATTAAACAGTGTAAAATGTTCGATAGAGCTATAAATCCGAGTGCGGAGCGGCCGGTGTGCGCGCGCATTGTTTCGCCATGAAAGCCTGTGACTATGCATATTTCACGCTACATTTATCATGCATTATGCCATCTATGAATATTCATTTTGTAGCATCCTCGAACGTTTAATTCCGAGGCGCGCGGCCCGCGGTGAATTTACTGGGACCCCTGGCGGGCGCCGGCCGCGCTCACGTCATTACGGCTCGAACTTAAGCGCGCGGGGTCGGGTTACATTACTTGTATGCTTAATAACCTCAGAGAAATATGTGACAATAATTGGTCGTCGACACCGATCTTTTTAATTTATGATGTTTTCGAGTTTTGGTAGCGATACATTTCATAGTGACTGTCTTCTTGCTGCAGATTTTAGCGCTTTCAAATATCGACTCATTCACAATGGCTTCTATGCAAATATGATTTGCAGCACTTCGGTCGCCAGGGCGCCGCTCTTGTAAGTTACGTCTGCGAATATTGAGTAGAAATCAAAACCATGGTAATATAGTAATAACATGGAGGTCGTTTCACACGGTGAATTACATACTGAATGTTGTCATTGACCATAGAACAAATCTTAGAATATAAGCTTGCCGATATGAAGTTGTTTCGTTTAAAATGCCCAACAGAGCCTTAACTCCTAGTGCTGAATCGTATGAGAAATTGTCCACGCAAGTTAATATGAATTAATTTGAGTTTTAGTCTATCAGTCTCTTTTATTTTTATATATGAGCACTAAGTTCCAGTGAATGAAGACCTTACGGAATTGTACATTCAATCTGGATTCTTAGTAATTTTCGTAATAACGTTGTATTTGGGAATAGACTGCAACTACTCAGTGTCAAAAAAGGTTTTAATTATGACTGAACAAGAAACAATAGTTAAATATAATCAGAACACTTAAAAAAATGTTTTTCTAAAAAATAACAAAAAATATATTTAACCTGTGCTTGCAGAAATACCACTATTGAGCACATTTTTTTTTCTTTAAGAAAAGAATATTAGAAGTTTAATTTTTAGGTGACAGTCGCAGATGGTGTAGATTTGTGGGAGCGTACTTATATCCCCTACGCGTCGCAGGGGTGCACGCTGATCACTGGGCTATTATTGATAGCACGATCGAAAAATATACTATATTCATCGAAGTGATAGTCAACATCAAAAATTAGATGGTTGAATTGTATTAAAATGCAAAACATTAATAGATATTGTCTAATAAAGCTTACAGTGTTTTAGACAGACATTCAAGATTTTGAAAATTTTCTGTACGAATCTCAAAATCGTTTTGAAAAAATGCATGTAGAAATAAAAAACTACAGACAGCGTGATCATACATTCGAACTGACACTATCATTCTTGTTGGTGGTCTTACTTTGAAATCGCTCTACGCGTGATTGAACAAACGACTTTTGATGTTTCCATGCAATAAAGAAAAACATTTAAAAGAAAACCCACATATAAACCAGGCATATTTAGCTGACAATACTAGATAATTTAAATAGCAGTGGCCTGCAGCAAAGTTTCGACGTACTCTAAATTTCTCGAGTTACGATCATAAATCGAATATCACAGCGTTGACTGACAGCTGTATGACTAACCCTTATGTGGACTTACCCCGGACTAAGGTTTGACAGTCCACCGACGGCTGCACGTGGGCTAGGAGCACTCCTTATGGAAAGTTGAAGACGCTCAATGACCGGAGCTAACGAAAATCTGTACTAAAAACAGTACAATACTTATGCTGACAATCTTAAATTAAAAAACTTTCCTTTTTTAGACAAATGGATTCCAAAAGTATGTTTAAAAATGGAAAGGAAAAATTTACATATTTCTTCATGGCTCGATCGGAACTTTATTTATATTATTCTTTTCATTAAGAATCGTAATTAATAGTGCCTTATTTTTAAAAAGCTTAGTTTCTTGAAAATATGCAATATGTTATGTTAGCAGTGGTGGTGGAATCAGCGCGCTATTCTATTATGATTCAATCCTTAACATACGCGATTTTCCCAGTGAATTTTTAACTTACCCACCAACAGTACGTGTCTCGGAAAGCACATCAAGTTATTGATCTCAAATAGCACTAAGATAGACTCCGTACGATTACTGAGAATTCAGTTTTGATCTATAAATCTCTATTATTTGATAAATAGCGGTTCGTATGACGATATTTCACGGTATTAATTTTGAGAAGATGAGACAATTGGCTTTAAAATCAGCTCGATTTTAAATTATATTTCTCACACTACTATTAGTGGTGTATTAATACATAATTCAGAAACTCATTTAAAAATTCCTGGATTTGATGAATTATCTTCTAATTTCAATCACGACTTGGTCATCACAGTTCTAGTCTTAATACAACTTATTGCTATTAAAATTCATGTATCAACTAAATATTAAAAATTAAAATTAGGATTAGTACTGCAGTTGCAGTTTTGGAATACTGGCCAATTTGAATAGTTTGGCGACGATTTCTAAACTCAATTGCAAATGCGAAAAATGTGTAGATGGACGTTAAATTTTTCTGGAAGTAATTTTTTTTCAAAAACAAAAACAAAATTTAGTTAATTTGGTGTCTAAAGAAATTAATTATACTTCAATACCTTGTCTCTATGTTGTCGTACGTTAGAGTCCTTGTAGTAATCAATAAATAAATTGAAATTTCATTTAAATTTTCATTATTATTTATTTTTTACTTATATGCACTACACTGTATGATTAAGATGGTAGTAATTTAGGTTTTGGATAGAATGTGAAGTTATTCAATATTACATATTTCTATTGGATGTAATAACGGCACTCGCTAATAACCTCAGTGCGCGCGCGCATGCTGCGATTTCTCATTTAATAACACTCGTATTGCTTGTAATTGAGAACGATATTCAGTGTTAATAGTATTAATATTGGAATTATGGGTACTTCCAAACGTGCGTGTGCATTAAGACTTTAATCGAATTGAAAGTATCGAGAACGTCTATATCAATATTTTTAACCACTTGTTTGGTTCTACATTAAATCTAAGTCAATTTAACAATTTTATAAATCTCATATCAAATTATAAAATCATTAAATTAATCTTCGACATTATATAATGAAAAATGAATTAATTAAAATCAATTGTTAATGTTTTCTTCAAATCTTTATTTGATTTGGTTTATTTAATATATATGTATATGCATGTAAAACTACTTATTTCAGTTTAGTTAAATACTGTAAATTATGTTGCCATAAATAGTTTGCATTTGCATATATTCAATCGCAAGAGCAAAATGGTATTTTCTTACAAAAGTCATAATATTTCTTAAAAGAGTTTTCAAGAGCCTTATTCCATTGCATATAAAATTGTATTAAGTCCCTTAACTTTCCAATCCCTTCTTTTATTTACACTAAACATCTTCATTATCTTTTCCTTCTTAGTAAATAAAAAGGGCAAATTAATATAACACTACGTATACATGTGCAAAGTAAAGTGAATATGTAATAAAAATGAAGAATTTCTCATTTAGTAAACAATACAGCATTTGAATTGTGATCACAAGAATCTTAATAATCATTAAAGGACACCTAAATAGCAACAATGAAATCACAATGCCTTAAATTAAACGACGCCTTTATAGTGATCACTGGAACTTTAGCAATCGTTAAACGTCGATTGTTGTAATTCGTTCAGGGAGTGAGAGTTCGGGTGGCCCACTTCCCTTGCATAATCCCTCCTTCATCGGATATGCTATTCCTGTACAAAAGGCCGGCAACGCACTGGTGACTCCTTCCACGGTAGTGAGTATCTATGGGCGACAGTGACCGCCTACTTACTCTCTGGTCGCTCGAATGCTCGTTGCACCTCAAAACGCTTTAAAAATAGCAACCGCAGGAATCTTAATAATTTTAAATGACACTTTTGTAGCGAGCACTGGAATTTTAATAACCGCTAAAAGACGTCTGCTCAGCGCTTACTGAAATCTTAATTCCTGAAACCTTTTTCTATTTTACTTGATATACCTATCATTACAAAACTTAATTAAACCAAACGGCTCCAAATTCCAGGACATGTAATATATTAAAAATAATTCTAATATGTTGGCTCATAAAATAATTATATTTTGCACAATCAAACATTATAGGATAAAATTTGTATAGAGTATAAACGTCGAGACGAGCACTGCG
Organism: Eumeta japonica; assembly: GCA_005406025.1. Classification (NCBI taxonomy): domain Eukaryota; kingdom Metazoa; phylum Arthropoda; class Insecta; order Lepidoptera; family Psychidae; genus Eumeta; species Eumeta japonica. Next base: position 209,449 of record BGZK01001010.1, read on the forward strand.
GTGGGCGTGTATTAATTACGGCCGGCCACGGACATGGGAACGGCCGCGCCGCACCCACGGCGTGCGCCGGCGCACCCGGCCTAGGACTCCACTTCGAATGTGGTTATTGGACTGCAAACCACTTTTGGAACTTTCCTGAGAGCTGTACCGGCAATGCGTTAGCACTCCCCGTTTAGAGCTTGAATTTCCTTTTTGTGTCCTCGAAGAAATTGTGGTTAGAAGCATATTTCTAATAAATAAAATGAAATTATACTTTTTCATTCTAATTGTAGGTTTATCAGAAAATCGTGGTTGAAAGATATTAAAATTATTGAATTTTTAAATAGCAAGAAAACTCGTCTCTATGGCATAGTAAAATGAAAACAATTTAATAATCGAAGACATTGGTTTTGAACGACTTTGTCTATTTCCCTGTCCAGACCTTACGAGCTGACTGTTCTTATCTTTCTGTTGAAGAATTGGAGATAAGAATCAAACAGTAGACCTGAACCTCTCCTTGCCGACGTTACTGAAGCTAACAACATGTTGAAATTTTGCTTTTGTTTCTCTGTGTAAAAACTTAAAAAAAAAATAAAACACTTCTTAGATAAATACGATTATTTTTTATTTGAATAACACGCATTCATAAAAAAAATATCACATTAAAATCGTACACGCCGACCGATAAATTTAGTCGATTCCAAATAGAACTAAATTATAGATCGGCCGTCGTTCGGTCCGCCGTGCTCTTATTATTTTAATTAAACATAGCGCGGGGCGGGCCCGCCTCGATTCATCGATTATTGTTTTCGAGATTAAAGATTATTCTGACCTCGCCTAAGGTCACATATATCAAGCGAAAGGTCAAGAATATCGATACTTATCGATGTTAGTGATGTCATTCGGTTGAAATACGGATTCGTTCGTCTTCACGTTTCGACAGTTACCGGGTTGATGCTTCCGATAAAAAAAAGCAAACGTAATACACAACGCGAATGCGAGGGGACGGTGACGCACTTTGTAGGCCGTGCGTTATTAGATATTAGTTTGGCAATTATCACTAATAAATTACTATTATCACGTTTCTGAAAAGCAAATGTATATTTTTGATGCAATGACTAATATTCAGATATTGAATTTATTGACTTTTTATGAATGTATTATGGCCGTGGAGTGGCTGCGGACGGCCGGTTGACGAGTTGCCGCCAAATCTGTCAGTATCAGGTTCGATTCCCGATTTCATATTAAATCACCGATAAATTTTTGATTAAAGTGAGAGCAACTTCTGGCTTTCTCGACTCGTACCTCAGAGAGCGTGTCAAGCTATCGATCTTGGAAACGGTCGTATTGCTATGATGTTGGTGACGGCCGTCAAGGGGGGGCTTAAGATACGAGCCCCTCGATATCAAATAGAGCATATCTATATTTAAATAAAAAAAGCCCGATGTCCTATTATAGTTAAAATTATCTATCTAAGGGACGATTTATAAATGCGGGTCTACAGATTAGTCGTCGTTTTTGTTAAAACGTTTGGTCCTTTCGATCATGTCATCTGAGTGGACACTGCGGTTGCTTATTCGTGTATTAGCTCTCAAACTACAAGACGATGCGTATTACTATGAATATATATTTAAGAATTGTTTTTTAAGCCAGAGATCACTTGGCTATTTACTGTATTACTTTATTTATTGTAATACTTGAAATCCATAAATAAAAACAAATCAAATCCATAAAAAGTAATATTTGTTTGTTCGTCTTCTACGCGTTCATGTGTCGTACATCCCATTGCAACTTTGGTGAATTGTTGTGTGCGCGCATGCAAATGTTTCTAACACAAATCAAAATAAACTATATTTTTATCAACAGAAAGATTCAAATTGAAAACCAAAGTGACTTAAGACAGGGCTTAAGAACAGAATCAAAAGCAAAACTGAGATTGAAGCGGAGGACGAAATCGGGATCGGTATACACAACAGAATTGGGATTGCGATGGAATCAGAGTAGAGTTCAAAGAGAAATTGCTAGATATAAATAACGAAAAAAAATCATTCTAATTCCACGAGCCGCTCACGTACTGTAATAAGCCATCTATGAAAATGGAAAATACGTTTATTTCAAAAAACCTAACGAATAAATGAACTACCTAGGTAGTGATAGAAAAATATTGTTGTGGTATTGTTTGTCGGATTCGAGCAGCATCACTGTAAATAAATGTGCCTGGATAGTCGTCCGAGTTTAAGAATTCAAAGTGTAACTCTCATTTATGTTGCATTGGTATCCATATTTCAAGCTAGATCGTTTATATTAAAAACTGACTTCGACTTAATTAAGACACTTAAAGTCGGCTGTCGCGGTCGGCGACCGACCGCTGTCTCAACGCGTAAGTTCCGTTAAATCGCAAGTAAGACGCAGGTTCGTCTCCTTCGTGGTCGGCTGCAGGCGGCCGCTCTCTACAAACAAGAGGATATTGTAAGCGTATTGTCTCCACTTTCACCTGACGGCGGCCGCGCCCGCGCCGCCGGCGACTAGCGAAATACTTCGACGCGGGGCGCCCGCCCGGGTTCACTTTCCGATTTGTACATGTCGAGTACCGGGAAACCGGGTGAGCATCACGGCCCTGGAGCGAAAGACGGTCTCTACTTATTTCAAACTACATACCATGCTGTACTGTGTAAGGTTTGCATAGGAAATTAGAGAGTGCCTAGTTTAAATAAAAGCCCTGAAGAAACAAAATAATTCAAATACAACATAAGATAATTTTAAAATCAAGTTCAGATCCGAATAACTTTTCATTGCATTTTCGATACAGCACTTTCAAAATCTATTTTGTAATAATTACATAGAAGCATTGAAAGCTGATGACTGAATGCAACAAAAACATGATACTATTTAAAATATACGTCTTTACTGGAATTTTGTAAATAAATCCATCTTTCGTATTCAACTGCAACATCGCCTGATGAACATTTAAAACATAGTGAATTAATTAGTTGTCCGGGCTCTCGAGCGCTCTCGACTGGGCGTCGCTCGTGTATTAAAGTTTCGATGTGATTGTTATGCAAATCGAGACGTCGCGGCGCGCCTTGGAGGGCCTCGCGAGCACTGAGAAAGTTTTTTAAGCAATGTTTATTACTGCTTCGAGATGCTTGATATTTGTTAAAAAGTTGCGCAACAATTTTGCTCAACTCTTTGTTCTCCTCTCGAGTACCGTTTTCGTACGATGACCACTCGAGGCCATGAAAACGGTATTACGACGTCGTGTGTCTTTACACACTTGTGCTCTTTTGAAACAATACCATTTTTAAAAAGCTTACTAAAGAAATAAAGAGCATTATAAGAAAATCGTTTCTGGAAAAAAGGGAAAGTATTAGTTTAATCAAACTATCATTATTATTAGGGGCAAAGGTTAAATTACAAAAAGGAAGTCCGTCAGCGCGAGCTAACATATTTCTGAAAATTTCATGAAATAATGAAATCTTATTACTGTGGATTAGCAGCAACTGCAATCAGTGGGCTTTGATTTTTGAAGCTATCCCCTTATTAATAATACTTTTATAATAATACTAAAAGTTTCACCCTTCAATTTGTTATTTGATTATCAACTCATTGTATGAGCATACCTACCCCGGGTAACGCTTCAGACTGAGGGACTTCGACCTTGGGCCTTAAATACCGGTCCGGCGTAAATCGGGGGCTGTCAGTGCTCGTTGTCCGCCGACGGCCAAGCGCTTAACATGTTTCCCATAGTAATTTCTCAATGCAAGAATTTTGTGGCCAACACGCCCGTGGTCAAAGAACGGAGTCTAACTTCGTGTTGAAAAGTAAAACATTGACCACTCCGCCACTATCTTCCTTAGATTTTAATTAACCCATAGTTATATCGCTAACTGACCATTCAAAATTTGAAGTGTACCCACGTTTTTAATGGCGATGAAAGGCTGGGTGCATGTGATGCTTCCTAATGTGGAATTAAATACAAACGGAGACATTAGAAGTTTCGTGTACGAATGAAATAAGGTTAGTTAGCGGTGTGGCCTATTTGCTTGTTTGTGGACGCCGCTGTATATGCTACCGCGTCCGTTCCGATCCCGATGTTGTTTCCGACGTGACGTCGTCCCGCTTCGATCACCCGATCCCAAGCAAAATCTTATAGAAACATATTTTCCATACACGCAATTAGCATTTTATGGGTTATTACGTAAGACATTCTATATGTGTGCCAAATTAAATCCACCCACTTAAGCGTGATCGAATTACAAAATTTACATTGTGTAAAAGCTTTTGCATTCATAATATTAGTAGCATTAGATATATGTTTAGACCTTAACAGAAATAAGACATTATAAGCGTAATTTATAAATAAATTACAGGTTATTATTGTTTTGAAGCAATTATACATTTATAGTGAATTAATGGAGCTCCTACACTTGAAAAATAAAAGTTAGTATAGTCTAAATGGCTGCTAATGCTATATTGTATGACATTAAAGCGATTTCCTCTTATTGTCCTAAATGAATAAAAAAAAATATTTGGCACAAACATGCTAATTTCATATCTATTATAGTCTAGTCTGAATGGTAAAATTAATAATTAATTTAACAAAAAAAGTGACGAGCTATTATTTAAGACTAAGTTTTAAAATTTATATTTGTATATTAAGCGTTATTTTTTAGGAAATGTTTTAACAAATGCCATTTTTTAAAATAATGAAACGAAATACAGAGATTGTTATCACGTTTATCTGTTATGTACTATCTATTATGAAAACAAATTAAACACTGCAAAATGTTGTTCGTCAGTTGAGGTGTAAGTTGGAAAAGTCCTTTCTCAATTTGTTCAATGGTGTTCGATTGTTGTCCAGAAACAGACACAGAATCACGGTTATAATTTTGTCGTTCGTAGGCTCAGAAACTGTGATGACAGATTTACGTTTGTCACGGCGTTATTATCTGCTGTACCGATAAGGATGTCGAAATTGATTTTCTAACTTTCCCTATTTCGAAAAGAAAATACTTTAAGATTATTCACGCTCGTGTCGTGGCCGATTATCTTGAAAATTGTCAAAAGCTGAACTTTGAACTTTGCCACGGTTATTAATCACGAGGTGGCGGTTCAGTACTTGGACGCACGGCCCTGGAATTAAAAGGTAATGGATTCGATTCTACCCAAGGGTCAATTGACGGAAGAGTTTTGAACTTAAATTATACCACACCATAAAGACCATGCCTTTGAGAGTACATTAATACGACCGTTGAATATTAACTATTAATGACCGTTGAAATCAATATTTATATACATACGTTTGGGCGGGAAACAAGTTTTTCGTATTTTATGTACAAATTCAAGATAATTTAATCATATTTCACATACATTTAATTATAATGTAAATATACCATTTTGTTTAACAACTTGTTTCCATTTTATAGATAGCCCAATTGCTATAGAAAATTCTGATTAAAAAACTGCGACAAGAAGTTTTGAAAGTCCTCTATTCATGTTAAGCGAATATTACCTAAAGAACTCCGAAGATATCGAAACACGTGAGGATCTGAGGGTGCAAGGTCAGGGTATGCATTAATTCATTGTATCACTGCATTAATTCAAATGGATGAATTAACACTTAACCAAATTTTCGCAATGTTAGTTGAGTGTCTAAACATGTGTGTGATCTGGCGTTATCATGGTGAAAAACCACACCTTTTCTGTCTATCAATTTCAACCGTTTTTCTCTACTTCTTGCTTGAGTCTCATCACCTGTTGGTAGTAACGACCTGAATTGATGTCTTTCCCGGCGGTAAAAACTCATAATGAGTAATGCCCTTTCAATCCCACCATACACATAGCATAAACTTCTTGCGAGTTAATGCAGGTCCTGCTTTGGTCTGTGGAGCTTGCTTAGCTTTTGACATGATCTTTTTCGTACATTGTTGTTATAGGTAATTAATTTTATATTATCAGTGATCAATATTTTCAAAAACGGTTCGGTTTCATTACGTTTCAATAGAAAATCGCAAATGCGTACACGATTCATTATATTTCTATCAGTGAGTTCATGTGAGATCCAAGTATCGAGCTTTTTTATATATCCAGCTTTTTTCAAATGGGTCACAACAGTTTTGTGGTCAATCCTCAGCTCTACAGCTATGTCTAATATGCGGATCTTGCTTTACTTTTTCCAAAATAGTATCGACTTTATCCGTAATAGGTCGACCAGAGCGAGGTTCATCTTTGACATCAGTATTACCGGACTGAAAACGCTTAAACCATGTTACTGTTGCCAACACTGCATTAGGTTCATAAACGTCACAATTTGTTTTCGCGGCTCATGTCGCATTTTACCATTTTTTGTAATAAAAACTCGAATTGTATGGAATTTTTACGTTAGATTCTCTTATTTTGATGGACAGAAAAACAATAGTAAAATGGACCATCTTTATTTTTATTGAAATGTCATCTTTTTAATGGTATCAAAATTAAATAGAAGCATACAGCACAAGCCAAAAGATCTTACAGCAACTTTTACCTATGAAATACGAAGAAACTTTTTCCCCGACCTATTATATTCGATTCCGCTACGGCCTCTCATCGAAATAAAGGTTAACGGGAAAATCGATACAATGTTTGGGCTCTATTACTTGGGGGTAATGTATCTTTTCAAAGTCTGTAAATGCGCAAATATACTGACGCAGCCAAGAGAAAAGGAAAAAATCCATTTTACCAAGGGAGGTTCTTGTTGATTTTTGAAATTTTCGAAAAAATTTTGAAAATTAATTCAATAGTTCGGTTCAATAGTAGAAATACACCGACGAAGTTGGGTACAAGTGTTAGTGTTTTGATGGCTATAACCTTTGCGCAAATATAAGTTGATGCAATAAGTTGACAAAGTTTTATCCCAATCGGATGAACTGTATGATAGCACATTAAAAATGAACAAGGAAATATTGATTTTTATGTACTATATTGCACTTCAATATTTTAGCGGTCCAACATATTGCAAAAGTTTCCTCTTTATTTCAAATAAATTAGTTATTTATTACGATAAGCTCAAACACTCACAAAGCTTGAGTCAAATGTATAAATTATTAGTACATGTTTGACAATATATTATTTATTCACGTGTAATTAGCAAATAAAGATTGTTGTGGGAACATCCACGTACGCGCGTATGCGTCATTACGGGGAGTACTGCTACTGTTTGTGCTCCGCGCCGACCACGACTCTGATTTGCGAAAATAAAACGAAGCCGGATTATTTCTTGGCGCAGACGGCGCCGCCGTAATAGATTAGTGATGGAATTCAGATACAATATATGTCGATGAAGATTTTTAATTTTAGATCGCTTATTTGATTCAAAACTGTAAGGAAAGTTAGAATTAGAAGCGACACGGTGATCAGAATTGACAGCTCAAGAATAATCGTCAATGTATTTTTGAAGAAAATTGGGATCGAATACAAAAGCTGAATTGGGGTCGAAACTAAAGGCAAGATCATAATCGAGCTTTAAAGCGTAAGCACGAGCAGCATTGGGCTCGCGTGCGAGACCACGTGCGGGAACGGAATTAGAACCAGGAATGAGGTCAGAATCAGAATTGAAATTGGAAAAATTTGGTGTGGTACCGACTTTGTAATCCAGAGCTGAAGAGGTATAATAACCGAAAGTGTAAGTACATCGAAATTCAAAGCGAAACCAAGATCTGAAGCATAAAAAAAAAGTTGTTTTTCTGTATTAGTTTTCATTTTATAGCTTTCAGCGTGGAGGTTTTAAACTGAATACTTTTCAGTTTGAAATAAAATATTGTGGGGGCATTAGGGTGGCATGTACTTGAACACTATAAAACAATTCTGTATATCATTAAGGATAATTTGCAACGTCCAGAACAAAAACTTGCATGTAAAAGGTTAAATTTGGCTTAAGTCATAAAACTCTTGGTCAGCTCACTTGCAGCCAGAGAACAAATCCGTTTCCTTTTATAAATTAGTAGTGCAGCAAAGTAAGCATATGCTATAAACAATATTTAAAAACAAGTTGGTACAGATAACATAAAAAACAACCAGTTTTTTTTCTTTGTCCTTTTTTAATATTAGTTATCGACAACATATGCAATATTAAATCAGTATGTCTATATTTTATGACATCACAGCCTGCACATCACTAGCAGTTCGGTAATCTCGCACAAAGTAATCATTTGTCTACTTGGCTAAACTGAATTATATTATTTTTTATTATTATTTAATACGAGTAATTGAAGGTTGCTGCGTGGACCCAAGGCGGCTTCTGTTCACTACCTCGTCGCTCTAAGGGGAATCAAATAATATTTAAGGCGAGCGTAGTTTGTTGATGATTTAATAAAATAATATTGAATATATTTTGGACAGAAATTTTCGTAAATTTGAAGAAAGTAATGACACTTTCTCCTGAGGAATACGATTAATCACTAAAATAAATAATTTATTTAATTTCTTATAATCGGATTTGAATTTTGTGACTTATCCAGTCCCAATAGCAAATAAATTCTTCATCTGTCCGTAAAATCAATTTCGATGCTGCTGTTGATATACACAAATATTTATTTATATACCTATCAACAACATCATTCGTCAAATAATATTTTTTTAGTTTTACCTAAATTTTATCATTGTAACAGCTACCAAAAACATGTGAAAATAACCCTTGTCCATTTCGAAATGCCAACTATAGCTTTTGCAACTTTTAATCCAAGTTTATTCAATGACATAGTTGTAAAATTTTACCATCAGAGCGACGAAAAGATAGTGTCATATTTGAGTTAAAAATATTAGTATGGGTCATCAGTATGAATAAATTAAAAACGTCTAATATAGGATAAAAGATAAGTTAATGTTGGCCATCACGAGATAACTCATTTGTGACGTCGAAGGGAATTTTATATACGAAAAAATTTGTAAATTGATATTGCAGAATACATGAAATTATTCGTAGTTCGCTTGTTTTTTCTGTATTTTAAATTTGATTGTGAGTTTACATTGTACTTCGCCTTAAGGGGACATTATTAGATTTTGATGAGAAACCGTAATGGCTTTGTTCTGATATTTGTGGACGCGTGACCCGAGCGGAGCTTTTTAATGAGTTTCGACTAATTTGGTCGGTTGGCAGGAAAAACTGCAGGAAATTCATTTCAACGCTCAGGTGGCACAAAAAACCTTTATTAAGTTATTAGGAAATCGTATGAGTGCGAGTGCAGTAATTTTAAGATATTAATTTAATTGTACTTAAAAAAAGGCCTAATTATTTCCCTAATTCTTTTTTTTTATCAAAACGGAACTAAGTTCTTATTACGCTGCAAATAAGTTTCTGTTTTAGAGTATTAATGTTGTTTGTTTTGATGAATTGTTTGTATGGCGTTTTGCGAGTCTTCAGCCACCTTCGTAGTGCATTGAAACATGCATATACAAAAATAAAATGTAATTTTAAAAATATATAAAAGTTACGTTTAGAATTACTTTTTTATTTATTTCAATATATTAGTGTGGATAGTTATGATCGTGATCTTATGATCATCAATTATTTTTAATAGAACTTTCGAAGGGAAAAGGAATGTGCGAGTCACTAGAGAGTAGATGTTATCACCCACGGACATTAGCAAACCCAGAGGAGTCGCCGGCGTGATTCCGGCCTTTTGGGTCGGAATAGGGTATCTGGTGATAAAGAGTTGGGAGTGGGATAATGGAGGAGAGTGAAACATCGGAATTTTCAGTCACTGGACGAACCGTCATACCAAAAGCTTTTACTTCACGTCTATACTCTGTGAAAGTTTGGTATATGTCCGGCCGGGCCGGCCCAATTTCGCACTGCAGCCAAGTTGACCACAGCACATAGAATTATACCATCTTCAATAATAATACATCAAACATTTGTGATCCTCCAATTTCTATTGTCACTATTGCTACGTGTACTCTACAATTTCATTTTGTTCCAATAAATTACCAGCGTAGCAACAAATTTGCATAGAAACTTTAAAACCAACAATTTATTAGAATATGCATATTACGCGTGGTGCATCAAAACAATGAGATAAACACGACCTTTTTGCGGCAATACAGTTGCTAATGGCTGCTTTTACACCTATTTGAGATTCCTCGGGCGATAGGCGGCGACACACCGCTGTCGCTTCCGGCCGCTCGGCGCCGTCGTCGCAGCTTATTAAGTTTGTTTGATGCCTTATAGAATTAGCGTTGTTATTGAAGAGCATCGTTTAATAATTAATTAAAAGTTGAAACACTTACTGCCACATGCGATACAAACTTATGTTTTTGCCATTCGGTATCAGTATTTTATCTTGGCTTATATAAATAAACTTTTTTTCAGAGATTGTTAATATTTTCTATTTAACGATCTTAAATTAAATATATTTCTTTCTGTGTCTGTTCGGACCGATCTAACAAAATGGGTGTTTCATAACGTGTAATGTGAAATAGGACAATTTCTATCTAAAAACAAAATGTACAAGTATCGATATTGGAATAGATAACAGACCCGAGGTAGAATCCGTAAGCGTGATTGGGTATCGTGAACAAATATGGCTAAATATTCATTTAGCGAACCGGAAATATTTATTCTATGTGTTTAAAAACGAATATTTTATATATATTCCACTAAACCTAGTCTTGCTGTTAAAAATATTAATTAGCCTTCAATATGTATGGTTTTTGCTAAAATTTTTTAAACATACATTTTTACAGGCTATTAACAAAAAATACCATAACTTAATACAACTTGAGGAGTTTCTTTTATATCGTTTACTATTTTGAAATTTCCATCAGGGGTGCAAGCTGACTTTTTTTTACTAACAAAAAAATACGTTTTTGACAACATTAATTAAAGTCAGTGAGAGTGTCCATAAATAGCAGAGATACCAATTAAAACTAAAATTAAAGATAAATATTGATGAAATATTAAAAGTGAGATATTGTAGGCATTCAAAGAATCGAGGCATAGTATTGAAAAGATTTCTGTAAAAATACTTTTTACATTTAAAACCATTATGATAAAGAATGTTTAAGCAATGTACACTTTTTTTGCGTTTTACAAAAATCTATTTTAATTTATAGATTGCATTATGTACAAGTATATTATATATATTATACTCAAATTTGTCATTATCATTGTCGTTGTTATTATAATTATTAGTAAATTTCATTTATAATGATATAATTATTATACTTTCATGTATTTAATAGTTAAAAATTGTAGAAGTTATAATAAGAAATATACATTTTACATTCAAAATAATTAAGGAGCCTTGTAAAAAAATACTCTACAGCAATAGAGTACAGCATGCTTACTATTTCTGTCTCTTTCTCTCTGGCGATCTATCCGGCCGCTCTCTCCGTCCTTTACAATCTAAAATCGTGCCGGCCCCATCGTCCCGCTAATATTATTATTACGCCGTAACGGCATTGTCGTGACGCCACCTAGAAATTTCACTCTCAACGCGCCCAAAGAAGTATCACTTCAAAAATCGAAACTTTTTGTTTATGAATCAGACTTTTATATTGCATTCAGCGTGATTTTGATTTTAAAACAATTTTTTGCGTAACTAATATCTTTTTGGGAATCAATAAACTTTATTTTGTGCCGTAATGTAAATAATCTATTCGAAGAAGTTCAGAATTGAATATCATTCACAAATATCATTACTGCTTAAATTTAGTGTTTTGCAATATAATAAATTTGAGGTGGCATTACGGTATTAATCATTAAATGCATATCATTAATAAGCATTTTGATCAAATTTTTACGTTTATGTTAGTATTTTTGTTATAAAATCCGTTTATGTCATTTTTCTATATTCCGTATAATATTCGAAGTTGCTTGGCATTAATATCATATTAGGTACAGCGTAAAGACTCGCTAATGAAGTTGCTAAGACACTAATGACTGTCTGGGATTTATGTGCTTTAATGCATGGCTAATGGGAGGTATTATGTTACTGCAATAAAATAGAGGTACGATCATTTAAGTAGCTAGCAAAAATATTGACTGGCTTTCGAATTGTTAAGTTGATTGATGAAAACACTGCCGTGGAGCGAAGCGAGCGCCGATTCAACTGCCCATTAATAGTTCGTAGTGCGCAATACACGTCTACGCTGAAAAATAAAACGGTAAAATGTAAAACTACAGTATTTCGAAATGATTATCTTCAGACACCAGATATATCTCAATCGATATACAAATATTTTGGGTCAAACATAAAATGATGATTTACTTTTTTGTTTCGACTTTTTAAGGCGTAAACGAGCATACGGGCCACTAAACAATAGCTGGTCACCGTTGCCTGTGGACACCCGCAACTATAGAGATGACATTTGGGCGTTGCCGGCCTTTTAAAAAAAACAGTACGCCATTTTCTTGAAAATCTCTTTGTCGAAGTACATTTGAAATACTGCATTCTATTGAAATTTCGCATCTGAACATGGAGGAAGACGTCCTATCGAGTGTGAATTCGTCGTAACATAATAATAGAAATATTTTATTACGTTTATAGTTTTTTATTGCGTACCTACCCTAAACATATTAGATTTGGTGATTTCCAAAAGCGATTGCTAAAAACTTAGAGCTTTGGACAATAAGGAAGGTTTTTTTTGCATTCCTTAAAAAGATTTTTATATCTGTAAATTTAATAACAGACTATACTTATTTTAGTTGTATTTTTTCAATTTATTAACATAATTAAAAATTAAAAATTTCGTGACTACAGTTTTTATACACGACTAAAGAATGTGTACCAAAAAATAAGTACTATCACTGCCCGACATCAAATATCAATAATGCAGCGTAGGAGTTATTAGAACATCGACATAAAACCAGACAACAAAACTAATTCAACTGCTTTTATCAAACGTGTACCGGCCGCTCAAAATGGGAAATGAATAGAAAGCGCATTAAAAGACTCGACTAGGTGTGAGCCGGAGCCGCCAATACATCACGTATCGATTTCAATAAACTCTCCCAGCCTAATAGCTCCGTGCCGAGTTTATTATAATCTCCGCAGTCGTACTAAAGCCGCGTGTATTCAAGGGTTAACGCCGTCGCAGCGCCCCGAATGGGGCTCGTCGCGGGCCGCGCGCCGCAAGTACCGGCCTCACATCCCAACGCTTCTTTATTACACCGTATTATGCGACGGGCGCGACTCCACGCGCGTTTGTGCGACCGCGAAAACCTATGCGCGTCCGCGGCAGTTTGCATTTTATTGCCGGTGCTCTGTAGTTAGGAAAAAATTAAATTACGTTCGAAGCGGTCCGTGCCAGCGCCGTCTGTTAAAGAGCTCGGCGCTCAGGACTCTGCCGCGTCGTAGTGTTTACGTTTCTAGATTCGATTCTCACTTGAAACAATTAAGCACACGCAAGATTGACCCAGGCTTGAGATTGTAGTAATTTCAAGGGTAAAGCACTAGTTGTCCCGATCAACATTCTGACTTATCACAAAAAATACAAAACAGTCAATGGCTATCACTGATTTATTATTTACAAATATATGTTACGTAGTTTTAGTTTCATCAACGATACTATGTTATGTTTTGTAGTACGTACAATTAAGGTTTACATTCATGGAATTTCTATCTGCCTACGTAGTGCAAGATTTACAGAGGTTAAACGTGTATTATCTTTATTAAAATACGTTAGTACAACCACCGGTTAAATCGATAGATAACACATTATTAATAAATTTTACGATTTTGATATATTTCTAGTTTGCATATATGTGTTGGTTTTTCTAAAGTAAACCTAAATTTAATAGAGGCAGTAATTAATGGTCAGATAAACATACATTTACAACTAACCTTCATCCCATGTTTTATGACGTATGAGATGCGAATTTCACGAGGGTAGCTTGAAAAATAAATAGTAATAGAACACTGCTCTAATAATAGCAATAATAATATAAACTCCCGTTTATTTCCCAGAAGGGTAGGCAGATACTATAGCCTTCCACATGATACGACTTCACATATCTCCTCGCTTCGCTGACATCCATCAATCTTTTCGTGCAAGCTCTTCAGTTTCGCGTGCTTAAAATTTGGACCTTTTAACACTGTTCTATTAAAAAAAATTATAGTTATCAGGTGTAACGAAAATCATGTAAGGACAGATAAGTATGATTTTAGAATTCATTCTAAAATTTCTAGTTACATATTAATGTTTATGGTGCCGTACGTGTAAATGAAAAAAAATCAAGATTCTTAATCGATCACTAATATTCGTCTGCACCAGCAAATTCACTCCAGATCTACTGACCTACTGACAGATCTACTGAACATTCGGTACGCGCATTGACTTGTGAGATCTACATACGGATGTGTAGCTTAAATAAATGAATTTTGAATATCGGGGTCAATTATGAGAGGAAAATTACAAAATAAAAAAAAAGTTTTACAATCTATACCGTGTGGCAGATAAAATCAAAGAGCTTTGTTAGAATTTTAAAACTATTTTTTAAACATGATTTTCAAAAAGATATTTTCAATTATTTGGGAAAATAAATGAAAAATGAATGAACATACTACAGTACTAAAATTTTGGAAGAAAAATGCTGATTGTGTTTTTTAATCTATGGTCTTAAAACAACATTATGATTCATAATATTATACATAAGGAAATGCATTTGAAGTCATTTCAATTATCGGAAAAAAATTGGGTCATATTTAAAATAAACAAAGTAGATAACCCATACATAGTACAGAACGCTCTGCACGCGAGTTCAACTCGCACTTGTCCAGTTTTTTTTCAATGGTGGTTGATATTGCTGTATATTAAATAGCTTTATTTATTGTTATTTTAATTTTAATAAAAAGCTTTTAGGGAAGCTTATTCATAAAAGTCATTAGAAAAGAAATTAATATAATACTTACGAATGAAGGGCGGTATAGTTATGTCTTATTCAACGGAATTTGTTTAGGTATAATTACATACGATATCGATTCTTAATAAAACCCTTTAGCGTTTATTAATATATGGAAATCTCATTATTATGCGGTAAAAATTTGCTATCCTTTTTTATCATTGTCTCTTTAAGCAAACATCACGTACTCTCTTTAAACATAACAATATAATGTCTCAGCATGCGCCCGCGCACGTTGTGTTTACCGTGTATTAGAACGTGGGAAGTTTTTTGCGCTATTCCGAGGTTTATTTACCATCGCTACAAGAAAAGCTATAAAAGTCGAAGATTGCGTAAAATGCCTGAACGCTGTGTACATTTGCGGTCAGGTGCGAATCGGCGAACACAACAATGTATGGATTTTAACACGACGCGGTACTTTAAAGTGTAATGCGTAATGCAGGCTTTTTTTAAAAATCCAATCTGACAATGGTTTAGTCTATTATAAAACAGAGTTTTAAAACTTATTACAAAATTGCTGCCTATAATTAATTATATCATTGTTTAAGTGTTGTTATCGTTTAAATATTCATTAAGAAAATAAAAGGCATTTTTAATGAGTTGAGTTTAACGCAGATTTAAGGGTAGTCATTTTTACACGCTTTCTATAGAGTTGACTTGTTTGTAAATCTGGGTGGAATTTTCTTTTCAATTTTTCGAGCACTTCCTCTTATCCGAATTAAATGAAACTTTGCATACAAGCTTGGTTCCGGTGACAATACACGACTAGCTAAGAAACGTCATTACAAATCCAATATGGCGGCCTCCCCAAGATGGCGGACAGGCTGTTTGAAATCCACCCCCACGATATGGATATCAAATGAAAGGGTTTTCTGTCAGTAACACGAAAAAATAGTCTCGTGACTCAAATCCAACATGGTGGACATCCAAGATGGAGGATTGGCTATTTGAAATGCACCCCATGATATGGGTATCAAATAAAGGGTTTGATGTCAGGAAAACGAACAAGTTAGTCACGTGACTTAAATCCAAAACGGCGGACATCCAAGATGGCGGATTGGCTATTTCAAATGCACCCCATGATATGGGTTAGCTGTTGTTACCAGGTTTTCCCGTGGGAGAGGTATTTTACAGCGGTAAAAGTATCCTATGTAGATGCGAAAAGTCGATTCCATACGTGGAAATTGGGTATACACCAGGTTAATAATACACAAGATAAGTAAGTCAATGAATTTTAATTGCTTCAATAGAAGTGTAACTAATCAACTTTACTCTATTAATTAGACAGGTGGTTGCTCTACATCACATTTTTTTACAGTCAAGACTAAAAAGTAGGAAAATAAAACACCTTTTAAAAAAAATTTTAAAAACACGCTTTCAAAAAAACCAGTAAAAACTGCAGACTAAAAAGTAAGAAAATAAAAAATTTTTTAATAATTTTTTGACACCCTCCAAATGAATCCAAAATTGTTAAGACCAAAAAGAAAGCGTGGGGCCCTCAGCATACGTCAACCATATCTTTCAAGTATTTCTAAAGTAGTTGATTCTAATAACTTGTGATGACAAAAAAATAAGTGATGTAGGCTGAGAGAAAAATATTAACAAAACCGACTTTAATACGCAAAGTAGCACAAAAATCTTTGTTACTCATGCAAGTTACATCACGAATCGTTATAATGTATCATCTGCAATTGGCTCATGTAAGCGCAAGTCATGCAATTATTTCAATATACATTAATATATCAAAATGAAATAGAAAGATTAAAATTTGGTCACCGAATTTTCAAATGAAATATTTCTAAGTATAAATACTAAAAAAGTATGTAATTTTCTTTCCAAAAAACTAAAACAACTAGTAAAGATAACAGAGGACACAAACTTTTTAATAAAATAATATATACGTTGTTAACCATCCATAACTAGTTCGAGTAAGGTGTATAGCGAATAAAAGTTCAAATACGTAGACTTCAGTAGACTTAATATAATAAATTATAATTAATAAAATAAATTATAATTTAACAAATTAAAGATGTTACGACAGTATGAATTAAGAAGTATGATGAGGGCCCCACGCTTTCTTTTAGTCTTAACAATTTTGGATTCATTTGAGGGTGTCAAAAATTATTAAAAATTTTTTATTTTCTTACTTTTTAGTCTGCAGTTTTTACTGGTTTTTTTGAAAGCGTGTTTTTAAAATTTTTTTTAAAAGGTGTTTTTATTCTTTTAAATATATTATATGGATGTCCTTGAGACTACCATCATAAAAATGAGTGACTCATAAATGAAGTCTTACATATATAATATGAATCTGGGATTTAAGAGCATATATCTTACATGTTAGCAATTTGTGGGCTAGTAATATTTATATTATGACATTCCTAATTTAGAGATTGAAAACGTCCAATGTTTTTCCATACATATATAATACTTTCGTAAATATAATAACACTAGCTGTATCTCACGGTTTCTCCGGGTTGAATTTGGTTTGTATACACCTTTTTATACAATGTGACAAGTATATAAACAAGTTCCTTTAATTAACTAAATACAAAATCGGCCAAGAGCCTGTCGGACCATGCTCGCTGTAGGGTTCCGTAGCCGCTATTACAAAGAAATGCACTACAAACGAAAGAAAACTACGTTGTTACACATTTTGTTCATGTTTCCCGCGCAGAATAGGTTGTTTATTGAAAAGCACAGCTGTTCGTCAAATACGCGAAAACGGTATATCCGATTATGTTCAAAATAATTTTCTAGGAGCGTTGCTTTCGCCCTAGACCGTTTTTTCATTCGCTCGTTTCACTCAACCAACGTGCACTCACGTAATGAGTTCCCCCTCCCTGATTCTACGAGCGTACAATTTTACCAAATCGACAATGCTATCTTGAATTAAAAGTTTCTTATTGATTCTCAAACGGAAACAATGACACGGCGTGGGCGAGAAAGTGGAGCAACGGGCCCGCAGCTACCATTGATCGTTACGGCATGAATGAATCGCCACCGTTGCTATAAATTACAGTAGTCGCCGGCGCAACCTCCCGCCATCATAAATTACAGGTTAACAGAGAGCGCGTCACCATCTAAAATAAATCAAAGCGATGTATCGATCGGTAACGATCCAAATGATCGGACGTGAGCGCTCGTTGGGTGGTCTGGATACGGTAAAAACTGGGCGATACGAAAAAATCGATTATTCCGATTGTTACAATTAGTAGATACGAATGAGCGCTCTGACAATGAGTGAGCGCCCCGATTTATCACCGCGTAATTGCCGTTTCGGCGCCGGCGCTCGCTGGGTTTTGAAGTCGACTAGAATTTTGAAGTTTCTTTTGTAATAATCTTTGAGTCTATATAAAGTTTTATTGCTCTTTCTTTTTTAATAAATATATGATGGTCTAATGCAAGTAAGAAGAACACATAAACTGATACTTAAGTTTCTGTTCGA